>OY019135.1:3282516-3661846 GCA_955652365.1 Eristalinus aeneus | reverse complement strand
TTTTAACAACATAACAACCCTTCAAGCGATGGCGACGACGACTGTGAACAAACAGCACAGATCTACAATTTTATTTCACAAATGTTTAGCTTCCCACATTAGCCTAAATCTGGTGAAAATAAAGACAAGATACATGAAGAAACAAGGGATTCTGAAAAAATGTTTACGACTGTAAAGCTAATTAGATAATTAACATCTGAAAAAAAAAACGATGCCACTTTTCTTTTTATCCTCTTGACATCAAGAGACTTTTTTCTTTATCAGCTTATTTGCAATAGCTTTTGTAGTTTCAGAAGTCCATTTAATTCTATTTCTTATTCTGTTCAAATCACAAAGGCAGGGATCCTCTTTACATTTCCATATTAATGAAATTCATATAGCAGCAAAAAGACGTAGGGACAGTGATGTCGATGGTCTACCTGCACGCTACTGATGACATATCCCTTCTCCTCATCATCTTATTTTTAGGGCACGTGTGTGTGAAAATTTAAAAAAACGAAGGAGAGAAGAAAACAACACTCAAATTAGACTTTCTGGGTATTGACACGTGTCATTTTACACGTGGACATCAGGGTTAATAATCGTCGTCTAGGACTTAGAGGAGTTTAATTAAAAGTTATCCTAATGGGTGAAATGTCTAGCCGACGTTGGCAGTTTAAATATTTCTTAAGAGTCTTTTAGAAACAGACCATCGAAGAGCATTTTGGCTATCGACTTTTGCGGGAGTTGAAGACAATTTACAAAACAGAAAAAAAAGTAATCATCCGAAGAGTAGGTTATTATCATCCTCGTTCTTTGTCAATTGATTTGATGTTTCATTGGTGAGCCACCTCACGTGTCATTTCTTTTTTTCTCCATTTCCCCCGTTCTGCATATAAGGCGGAAGTAAATAACTTCAATTGAAAGATTATGTTTTGTGTTTTTTTTTTTGTTTACAAAAAGAGGAATCTAATGATAATGTACACGAATTTTATATGAAATATGTATATGTTTATAGTTGGATAGATTTTATATTTATTTTCCACCAAAACAGATTCAATTTTTGTGTTTGCTTTGATATATTTTTGCTTGTAAATAAAATTTTACTGGAACAAGCAAAGTATACAGAAAATTATTTTTAAGTTTTCTTAAGTGAATATTGTAGTTTATTTCAGTCGATCTATCTGAACATGGATCTTACATTTACCACATGGCCGGTATTAACGTGATCGTATGATTTCCGTTTTTTGATGATGCTGAGCCAAGGTATATGATTATCTGGCCACGTAACTTACTTGTAAGCTAGAGATATCCAGTTATAGTTAAAGCACACTTGGACTGATGAGCTTCAGGTTTCGTATTTTTTATTTTCGGGTTCGACTATTCTAATTCTTCCACTCTGACTCGTGCGTCGCACATGACCATCTTGTCGTGAAGTGTAAAATATTTTCTTTTTTTCAACGGCATACCTTACGGAGTGACTGTCTAATTGACATGTGCGGTAGACCAACCTTCTTAATGTGGTTCTACCCGTTTTTTTTGCACTCGACAGTCACATTTTAAATTGATTTGAAACACCTGTAATTTATCCATATATACAATTATGGATTTATACCTTTCAACCCCAAATCTATTCAAATGGCATTAAAGAAAAAAGATAAAAAAAACGAAGCAACAACGATGGAAATAAAAATAATACAGAGAGAAAGATTAACTAAAAATAAAGAAGTAGCAACACCATTATAGTGTGTGTATCTCACATGTCTATATAAAAACTTTTCTTCGTTTCTTTTCCCAATCGATGAGGTTGAATATACCACCGCGGCGGATGAGTTCGGTCAGGCGATGCCAAAGAGTGTGAAACTAGCTTAGAGCTGCCAAAATAAAAATCTTTCTATGAACACACGCCGCATACTGTGTGCCGGGGCCTTGTGTTTTCTTTCGTTTTTTTATTTTCACCGCGCTCATTCTTCAGGAGCTGAAGGCGATTTCATTTTATGTGCTTTATTTGATATCTTATACAATTTTCCGAATCGCTTTGTGTTTGTAAGACATTTATTTGAATCGCATTCGTTCACTCGACCAGATGCCAAAAAATCGATAACTTAACAAAGCACGTTTGCGGACTGAAAGCACCATTACTTTATGTGTGGCCACAGGATGAAACATTTCTGAATTTATCAGCAATTCAGTGTATTGTGGAGACAACTACATTTTCGCTTAATTTACATGCTGCAAATGTATAATTTTGCGAAAATTTTATATTCGATGATGAAATTTAACTTTCATTCTCCTGTACAATGAGCTACAAATATCAGTAATATACTTAACACCAGTCCCCAGCAAACTGATTGCTAGATTTTGGTTTAGAATTTCATTGCACGCCACACTATGAAAACGTTAAATTGATCACACAAAATTGAAATAGAGAGCAGATTGATAACTACTGAATTATTGATCGAGAGCATTCCACGGTTCGGAAATATCGAATTAACGAATGTCCCATAAGTGAGAGACATCCCTTTGCGGGAAATCGGCAATTTCATATGCTCCTTTGATATAGGTAAATATAAGGCATTACTAGACGGAAGGAATGTGAGATGAACATAAAATGATGGCACAGTAAACTGCAAGGGAACTATTGTCGAGAAATCATTTGCGAACTGCGTGCTATCTTTTTTTATGCGCGGGAGGAGGCTTCAAGAGTTTGCGGGGCTTTGCTAGACCCACATCAGATTCAAAGATGTTGTTGTAAGATTTGAATATCTTTTAGATAAACGTAACTCACTGCAACCTACTCTTCGGATGAAAAATAAATTAGGAACGGCGATAGTTAAAAAAATGTGAACAAACATGAGGTTATGCAGGGAATATTTTTTAGCAATTGCAAATCCATTTTCAAAGTCAAACATTTGTCTTCGATTGACTGACTTTCGTCTTGTGTGGCTTCTTGTTTGCTACACATACCATATCCCATCTGTGTCAGCTCAGTTCATGGTTTTTGTTTTATTGCCTGTCTTTCTTTTCATTTGTGCGTATTCAGACCTCTATTCCTCTGTCAGTCACCCTTTAAAGGTATTATGTTAAATTTCCTGTTTTCCGTTGTCAGAGAGAAGATGTACACGCCACCCACCATGGGATATAATAACCTACTTTAAAAATCAATTGGCGTTAGAAATGTAGTCAATAAATAGTCGAATAAATCCCAAAATCTGATTTATCTATGCATGAAACTCAGCTTATTTTTGCATTGGTTGAATGTATTTTCCGGTAAACTGCTTCAAACACTTTGGCGCTTCAATATTATATGTCAAAGTGTCATGGCATACATATTGAACTCTTCATCTTAACTCAAAAACACTATTTTTCCAATTATATATATATAAAGAATATATTGAAAGTTAATGTTTGCCGATACTCCAATATTATTTCCAATTATTATTTGTAGAAGAAACACAAAGGAGTCACAAAAGATTTTAATATCTCAGCGCATACATAAATTACGGCGGCTTATTTTTTTTGTAGGTATGAATCGACGATGAGTGGCCGCCGTGGGTAGAGTGCGACACTCAAACGCTAAAGGTCTAGGTTCGTTTCCCTTGATTTTTCGCGGTCCTACCTCCTTCGAGCTGCTGACAACACTACAAAACTGTAGGTTCTTTCTACTCGTGAGAAAACAGCGCACAAAGCACAAGTTGTTGGTGAGCAAGCTAGGCTCTGGTTCTCCTGTGGACTGTCGCGCGAATTATGGTACATAATCAACTTCACAATTAGGTAAAAAATATTTATTGTGACCTTTCGATTTTAAGTTTCACGATCGAAAAGCTTAGAATTAACAACGATTTTGGTTTTATACTCATCGGCAAACCAGAACTTGAACATGTGACGGAAATTAGCTGCTTAGTTTGCAGTTTTGGTTCACCTGTGTAGTTACAATAAAAAAGATTAAATTACAATATGTATTTGATATTGACCCAGAAGGGGTCTCTGTGCTGTGCAAATATAGCTGATGTTTGGTATCTTGTTTTGATTGATGGCCAAAGAGGGGTCCGTATGCTGGTGCTGTGCGGGGGATCGTTGACCTAGTTTAAGGTGTTCGCACTACTGGGCGACGGGGAGGTAGGTGGCTGCCGTAACTCCTCCCTCTTAGTATAGAGCGAAGGCCACAATGACGTCAGTGGGGCTGGAGCGAAGGATTGCAGTGTCGGGTGCTGGTTGGCTTGGGTTCTTCTTTTTGAAAAGATGATGTTTGGCAAACAATGTGATAGTAAGGACGAAAACTGCGGCTGCGGATGAAGTCGATATATGAATGGAGGACTTCAGTTTTGAAGTTGAGGTTTGATAGTTTCATTTCATTGGTGAAATGGTACTCCTTGAGTTTTTTAAGACTCAGAACATTTTTCGTTGAGTTGGCTTTGATGCTGCTACTCGGCGGTGGTCGAATGTGTATGTCGTCCCAATAACTATCGGAATTGTTTTGGTATGTAATTCCGTTTATCTTGACGTCGCAGTGATCATAGTGCAGAAGTGCTGTACCCTCGACTGTTATTGTTTTGGTACTGCAAGTAGAATTAAATAGTAAATGCGGTATATTAATGAACAATAAAAAAAATTGGTTCTGGTTGCGAAATTCCCTCGACACTTTTCCTGCGTCTCTGAAATCGCGATTGGCAGCTTCGTTGGTCATTAATTTTCCCATGCCTTGAGAGAGTTTGACGTCTTCTTCGAGATCCGGTTTTGTACAATAATAGATACTTTTATCTTGGGGCAAAGTGTAGTAAAGCGCTGTATGTTATTTTCATAAATGTTTATGTATGGTCTAGTTATAATGAGCTTTGTGGTATTTATGGGGAGCGGGGGTTACATGGAAGAAAAAATATTTTTCTGGTGAAAGGTTAGGTATTTGTACATTAAATATTATATTTGAGCCATTGTAATACGCTTGCAATCTCAAAAGTTCATAGATATGTTCGATTGTATGCCTTTAGCTTATTTTCTATGTTTTGAAGTTCATCATGAATTTAGGTATTATATGAAGCCTACTAGGGATTACTGCCTTCGCTATATTTGTGATATGGTTAGTAAATAAATTAATGTTATAGTTTAAATGGTTCAAATATTGTTTCCATGATAATGTGTTCTACACTTTTTATTAAATTATTCGATTTTTTTTGAAATATTTCTATTTTAATTTGTTATCTATTAATGTGTGAAGTTATGTTTTTGAACTTCTCAATAGTTTGGAAGTTTAATGCGTGTTGTATTAGTATAGTGTTAATGAAGTTGTTTAGATTTGAATATATGTATTCTATTTGTGTGTTAATATTTTCTGCGTCTTGAACATCCATGTTCCTTGTGATAAATTTTATAGCTGATCCGAGTCCCGATGGCTTCTAGCATGACTTGAATGTTAAAGTCATTCAAAGCTCTTTCGGATTTAGGTATTCCGTCATTTAAGTTCTCTTATGCACTGTGGATGGTACTTATGTCCACATCGTTATTATAGAGTTTCTAAGTTTGGTTCAGTGATTTTAATTCTTCTAAGGGCGTCTGCATTAGTATTTGCCGTTCCCTTTTTGTAGATTATTTCGTAATCAAATTCCTCTAACTTGAGACGCCACCTCACGAGTTTTGAATTGGGTTCCTTTACGCTCATGAACCATGTGAGGGGCCTATGATCTGTGACTATTTGAAACGTTCTTCCAAAGAAATACGACCGAAAATATCGTGTTGCCCAGACGATGGCCAGCAGCTCTTTTACTAGTATGGTAGAATAGTTGCACTCACTTGTGGAAAGGGTACAAATTGGCCTATCACTGCCTTTACGACCTTGGGACAGTACTGCCCCTAAAGCGGAGTTACTTGCGTTCGTTGTGAGCACAAACGGCTTCCTGAAATCCGGGTGTTGCAAAATTGGGTCATTAATTAATAGTCTTTTACATGTCTCAAAGGCTTCCATTTATCCATTTTGATTTCGACTCCCTTTTTCAGACAGTTTGTTAGGGGTTTAGTAAATTTTGCCAGGTCTTTAACAAATTTTCTATAATACCCGATAAGGCCTAGAAATGCCTGGAGTGAGGTGGAAAAAATTATTATATCGTCTAAGTAGACAAGACAAATTTTTCCCACTAATTCTTTAAGAACTATCACCCGCTGCAATGTTGATGGAGGCCGAAGGGCATCCTGAGGTACTCATAATGCCCTCATTCGACTGATGGAGCATGTAGAGCCGTATTTCTTCTACATTGTTGAGGAATTCGTACAATAGTCGCGGATTCCCGTCGAATTTCAGTGGGTCTTTGATAGCGTCAGGAATTATGAATTAAATATATCATTGTGGTCGATGTTGATTCTAGGTGAGGTTCGGGTCGCGTTGTTCTGTTCGATAGACATATTTACCGTGGTATCGTTAGACGAGGAACTATTTCGGGTTATGTTTTCGGGAATGGAGTTTAGGCTTTTAGATAAACCCCTCAAATTATACGGAAAAGAGTAAACATTTTTTTTTGTATGTATGGCAGTATGGGTATATATATTATTATTATTTTGTTCTTGTATATTGTGCGAGTTTAAATATGTTCTCTTTTTAATTTGGTAAACAAATTTATTTTAGATAAAAAAAATTATATGTGTATAGTTTTATTTATTTATTTAGTTTTATTTGTTATTGATAGGTCATCGTATGCAACGACTAAGCTATCGTATTGGAATTAACTTATTTTTAACTAATTTTTATTTTAACTAATTTTTATTTTAATTATTTTCTTGTTTGTAAGATTTTGCATTTATTTACGTATTTATGCTCTCTTTTTAATGTATGGGTTCGAAAAAGGTAATCGCTCAAAAATTTTATTTTATATATTTGTTTTTCTTTTAGCTCTATTTAGTTAAATATATATATGTACATATATGTATGTATGTATATTGTTTTATAACATACAACTAAACTAGCACTTACATGCACCCAATGATAGTTAAATGATAGGTATTATTTTTTGTTGCGGGATGATTCAACGATGTATGTGGTTAAATTTGGAGTTGTGGTCCAACGTTGATGAAATCCAACGGCTTCAAAATCTGTCAATTATATCAGTTTATTTTATGAGCTCACTTTTTAACACTTTTTAGTTACTTTTTTTTAATGGTTGTACTTATTATTATATTTTTCTTTTAAAGTAGTCCACAATTCTATACGTTTTCTTATTAGATCACAATTTTATCTTTTAGCAATTCACTCGACTAAGAATTCCGTTTACCGTTCAGTGAGATTACATACTGAACTTCACAATTAGGTAAAAATTATATATTGTGACCATCCGGTCTCAAGTTTTACAATCGAAAGGCTTAAAATTAACAATATTTTCGGTTTTGTACTCATCGGCAAAGCAGAACTTGAACATGCGATGGAAATAAGCCAGACGCTTAGTTTGCAGTTTTGGTTCACCTGTGCAATTAAAACAAAAGAGATTAATTTACAATATGTATCTGATATTGACCCAGAAGGGGTCTTTGTGCTGTGCTAATATTGCTGATGTGTTGATTGATGGCCAAAGAGGGGTTCGTGTGCTGGTGCTGTGAGGAGGATCGTTGACCTAGTTTAAGGTGTTCGCACTACTGGGCGGCGGGGAGGCAGGTGGCTGCCGTTACTCACGCGATATTAACTTTTTATTGCCCTTAATATTTTAATCGAACTCTATTTATATAGAAGGTATTCTATATTTATAAAAATGCTAAGGCTGCAACGTAGATCAAAAAATCACTGAATTTTTCATCCAGAAAAATTATCTAACAGACACGAACAAAAGTTGTGATAAAATAAAACAGATGAGTACATAATGAATGGAATGGCAACACTGTTCAACTGACTCATCCAATACATTTCTATTTGAGTGAACTCTCCAAGCGCACTAATACTTCTTCTCTCAAATACATTGAGTTTTTCTCCTCCGTCATAAGGGGCTGGGTGCAATAAAATGCAGTTGTGGAATCACACCGATACACGGTACAAGATTCGTATTTACATTACTTACTGGAAGGATGAATACGAGACACATGTTTATGTAGTTGCAGGACAAGAGTTTTGCATAGCTTTAAGAATGAATAAAATCTGTCAAAAGCAGAAAATCTCCATTTTTGCTCTGGCCATTGTTTGCGTAGAGAGATTTATAAAGGTTTTATTGCTCAGTTTTTACTTAACAAATCTGGTGGCTTGGATTTATCTAAACAAAAGAGTTGACTATATTCCCAATGAGTTGTTTAAATAACATGAAACTGAATCAAAAGAATATTCTGTTCTTTATTTTGAGACTTATGTATATTTTAAACATAACTAGGATGCATGAAATATTACTGTAAGGCGTTGAAAAGTACGAAATGAGGTTTCTAAGACCATTTACGGAATATGTATTTTACACCAGAAAAGAAAAATAAATGCGGCAAAAATCAAGACAAAATGCATTAGGTGAAAAACTGAGGATTGCTTCATATATATATTTTAACATACATACATACACTTTATTTCCTTATTTTTCCGCAATCATAACGTTCAAATGATTTGTCAAACAAATTTCTTTTACTTATTTTTTTTCTTCTTTGTCATACAGCACATTTTATCATAACAAATGGCCACAATAGATGGAAGACCGGCGCAATATGGGATCTCTCTTAAGCAATTACGGGAGCTCATGGAGGTCAGGGGCCGGGAGGGCGTAGCAAAAGTAAACGAATTTGGAGGCGTGCAGGATATTTGTAAAAAACTATATACATCTCCTAATGATGGTAAGTACAAAAAAAACTTCGCTAGCTAAATTGTCATGGATCATATTTATTTTTCCTGGATAAATGAATATTATCCGCTTAAATGTCTCCTACAATTTCTTGAGCAAAAAGGTGCACATGCATTAAGTAAACAAATATTACTAGTGAATTGCACTTGTTCTCAAAACACCAATTGAGTTATTGTCTCAGTGTTCTGAGAGATTGCTACCGCTGTCATAAATTGTTTTTGTGTTTCAATTAACAGAACTGAGATAAATCAATAGGACGGAAGACAAACATTTCAGTGTAAGGAAAGCTAAGCTTAGACAAAGAAAAAAACAAAGGCACTATTAATGTTTCCTATTCGGAGCCTGAAAATGTGACGAAAATGCTATCTGATTCTTGCTTCGTGTCAAAAAAAAATGTCTTTTTTTTTCTCGATCAAGGCAAGAACACTTGCTCTGTAACTTCTTTTCCTCTGTCCAGAGGGAGAAAATGTATCCTGCATTTATTCAAAAATAATCTCTGAAGCTTGGTTCCTTCATCGTACTTAACCCTACATCAAATGTTTTTTATTATATTAACAGGTTTGAGCGGGTCAAGATCTGATATAGAGCATAGACGTGAAACATTTGGTTCGAACGTTATACCACCGAAACCACCAAAAACATTTCTGACATTAGTCTGGGAAGCTCTACAGGACGTGACACTTATTATATTAGAAGTAGCTGCATTAGTATCCCTTGGTCTATCATTTTATAAACCCGCCGATGACGATGCTCGTAAGCTGAAGAAGATAAATTTCAAGGAAAAACAAATTTCTTAAAACTCATTATGTCCATTTTTACAGCTGTTCTTGCAGAGGAAGATGATCACCATGGTTGGATTGAGGGTTTAGCTATTCTCATTTCAGTTATTGTTGTTGTATTGGTGACTGCGTTCAATGATTACTCTAAAGAGCGACAATTTCGTGGTTTACAAAATCGAATTGAAGGCGAACACAAATTTTCCGTTATACGAGGTGGTCAAGTGTGCCAAATATCTGTTGGTGACATTGTTGTCGGTGATATATGCCAAGTTAAATATGGTGATCTATTGCCGGCTGATGGTGTTCTGATTCAGAGTAATGACTTAAAGGTATTACCGTAAACTTAAATATACTGTATGCAAACTATAACTTTTATATTATTATTATATTTGTAATAATTTTAATAGGTTGACGAATCATCGTTAACAGGAGAATCTGATCATGTGAAGAAAGGACCAGATTCTGATCCGATGGTACTCTCCGGTACTCATGTTATGGAGGGTAGCGGTAAAATGGTCGTTACCGCTGTGGGTGTTAATTCACAAGCCGGCATTATTTTTACGCTTTTGGGTGCCGCGGTTGATCAACAGGAAGCCGAAATAAAGAAAATGAAAAAAGGTGAGTTATAGTAACAATACGTTTGTAGTTTTTGTTTGGTTTAACTTGTTCCTTTTTTGTTTCTTCATTTTGTTAATTTAAAAAGAAAATATCTCTTATCTTTCAAAAAAAATTAAACATTTACTAAATGAAATTAAGCCGTATAAAAACAATAATTTAGAATCAACCCTTCTCACTCAGCTCCAGTATTATTGCTCGATATCACTTTTGGAAAGTAGCGTTTCCATTGTTTTTATTTTCTTAATACCATCACAGTTTCTTGTTTGATTGTAGTTGTGTGGATATTTCTTTATTTATCTCTTTTTTCATATTAAATTTCTTGAGATCAGATGGTAAGTTATTTTCTAATCGTACTCACCTCCTTAAATGTGTCAAACTCATGTTTTGTTTAAAATTTGTGTTTCAAATAGAGTGACACTTCCATACTCAATATCTGTTCTAAGAGAAATTTCAAGCAAAATATACTGGGACTATCAGCAGCAGTGGTGGAGCTTTCACGATCTGGGGCCACCGCTGCTCTTTAGACGAGTATAAGTTTTTTCGCGGCTATCACGTATGAGAACCCTATATTTTTTATTTTCGTTCTTCTAAGCTTAGTGTAATACAGACAAATGAAGGATAAAAGATTAAATGGTTTCTTTTGAACTTTTTTTAAGGACTCTGTTTTATTAAAAATCATATATTTAATTATTAAATTAAAATATATATTTTCTCTTTCTTTCTTTGTGTGGCATTGATATGTCTACATGCATATTGGTATATATATATATATATATATATATATATATATATATATATATATATATATATATATATATATGTACAAATATACATAATTAAAACTATTCCCGAATATTTCGTATTGCATGATGTGATTGAACGTCCCCCTCCACTTCATCCATACACAACCACAAATTTATCACAACCAACCACGACAAACATATACGTATAAAAATATATGCATTTATATATATATATGTATATATATATATATATATAATCGTAAACATTAAACAATAAATAAATTAAAAACACAAAATCATTGGCAGAAGCTAAAAAGGCGAGGAAGAGCAAGAGTTTAACAGGTGATTTTCCCAATATTTATTTTTTTCTTTTTATTATTTATTTGTATCGCTTTCTTTTTATTTAAATTAAGTTTGACATTTACTCGTGTGATATATATATATATATATATATATATATATATATATATATATATAACTATGTCTGATATATAGTTCCATAGACACATTTTAACGCTTATTTAAATTATTTTTTCACGTTAACACTTTTTTCCTTGCGAACATAAGTTTAAAGTCATTTCTTTCCGAACATTGTGATTTGTTTTTATTTTTTAGGTCAATCATAATCCTGTTTTAAGATGCATGCGATGCAAACATATTAAAATATCGACAAAATGGGAGGAAAATATTTTAAACTTTTTCTTTAATTCTTTATTTCGAAAAAAAGTAAAAAATTATAACTCATATTTTTTTATATATTTCTATGCCAGTTAATATAGTTTCTCCAAAAAGTATTACTATAAAAAGCGTTCGTTAATTCATTAAAGTATATTTACTCTCATTTTACCACGCAGCTGTCCGCATATCATTTAAAATATAAAAACAATTTTAATTTTAAGCTTGTTTGCACTCGCGCTTTTTGCAAAATATACAAATAAAAAAATGTTTATATAAATGTGTTGCTTTCAGAAAGAAATGAAAAAAAGTATATATGTAAATCTATATGTCACTCACAAAAATAGTAAAGAAACAGATATAATGTTAATACCTGTTTTGTTCAAAAAACGATCTTGTTTTTTTTTTTTTTTTGTAAATATAAAAAAATTCAATTTTTTCTCTCGATCTCTTTAATATTCTCTGTTCCCCTTTTACTTATATATATATACCTAATAATTTCTTATCTCTTTTCTTTCCATTTTTTTTAACTTTGTGTTCTAAACAAAATAAAGATGACGGTACAACGCCAATAAGCAATAGTCACATTGGCTCAACAATGCCAGCCGATGTTGTTAAGTCCGACTCTGATGGCAATCATGTTCAACAGACAACTGCAAGTTCGGAATCATCTGGTCATAAAAAGGAGAAATCCGTTCTTCAGGCTAAATTAACAAAACTTGCCATTCAAATTGGTTATGCTGGATCAACGATAGCCGTCCTTACGGTCATCATTCTGATCATACAATTCTGCATTAAAACATTTGTCATTGAGGAAAGACCATGGAAGAACACTTATGCGAATAATTTAGTGAAACACTTAATTATCGGTGTGACAGTGTTAGTTGTTGCTGTACCTGAGGGCCTGCCTTTAGCTGTTACATTGTCATTGGCTTATTCGGTTAAGGTAATCTCTTTTATAATAACATTTTTTACATTACTAAGTATCTAGAAAATTCTTAACAGAAAATGATGAAGGATAATAATTTGGTACGACATTTGGATGCATGCGAGACAATGGGCAATGCCACTGCCATTTGTTCTGATAAGACTGGAACATTGACTACCAATCGAATGACCGTTGTTCAGTCATATATTTGCGAGAAACTTTGTAAAGTTTTGCCCAAATTCTCTGATTTACCGTCTAACGTTGGGAACTTAATTGTACAAGGTATCTCTGTAAATTCCGCGTACACTTCAAATATTTTGGTAAGATTAAGAAAAACAATATCTGGATAAATTTTTATGTAAAATTTTAATTTTGTCCCTTGCGGCATAAGAATGGACCAAATCCTGGTGATTTACCAATGCAGGTTGGTAATAAAACTGAATGTGCACTGTTGGGCTTTGTTCAGGCCCTTGGATGTAAATATCAAACTGTTCGTGACGAGATAACAGAAGATAAATTCACACGTGTATATACATTTAATTCGGTACGAAAATCTATGAGTACGGTTATTCCCAGACCGAATGGTGGTTTTAGGTTATATACAAAGGGCGCCTCAGAAATTGTACTTAAGAAGTAAGTTCCATGCTCTGGAATTGAAAATAAAAAAAATTTATATATTTCTCCTCTAGGTGTGCATTTATCTATGGGCACGATGGAGTATTAGAAAAGTTCACTAGAGACATGCAAGATCGACTTATTCGTGAGGTTATCGAACCAATGGCTTGCGATGGGCTTCGTACTATTTCGATTGCGTATAGGGATTTTGTGCCTGGAAAAGCCGCAATCAATGAAGTGCATATCGATAATGAACCGAATTGGGATGATGAGGAGAATATTGTGAATAATTTGACGTGTTTGTGCGTTGTTGGTATTGAAGATCCAGTCCGTCCCGAAGTACCAGATGCCATTCGTAAGTGTCAGCGTGCTGGTATTACTGTACGCATGGTAACTGGTGATAATATCAATACGGCACGTTCAATTGCAAGTAAATGTGGCATTCTTCGACCAAACGAAGAGTTTCTTATCCTTGAGGGAAAAGAATTTAATCGGCGAATTCGTGATTCAAATGGAGATGTGAGTCTATTCTTTGTTATATGCATTATATTGATTATTAGACATTTTTATTTTTTAACTAGATTCAACAACATCTTATTGACAAAGTTTGGCCAAAGTTGAGAGTGCTTGCCAGGTCTTCACCAACGGACAAATACACTTTAGTGAAAGGTCTATATTTCTTTTTTCATTTTTTATTAAATAAAAAAAATGTTTGTTCACTTACAGGTATAATTGATAGTTCGGTGAGTGAAAATCGTGAAGTCGTTGCCGTCACTGGTGACGGAACCAATGATGGACCAGCGTTAAAAAAGGCCGATGTTGGCTTTGCAATGGGAATCGCTGGTACTGATGTCGCTAAAGAAGCTTCCGATATCATTCTGACAGATGACAACTTTAGCAGTATTGTTAAGGCTGTAATGTGGGGACGTAACGTTTATGATTCAATAGCGAAATTTTTACAATTTCAATTGACAGTCAATGTTGTTGCTGTAATTGTTGCATTTATTGGTGCATGTGCTGTACAAGATTCACCACTTAAGGTAAATTCGCAAAACTTGTATATGTTATCCAAGTGTATTAATAATTTTTTGGGTTTTCTTAGGCCGTACAAATGCTTTGGGTTAATCTCATTATGGACACACTTGCATCGTTAGCTTTAGCTACTGAACTTCCAACCCCTGATTTATTACTTCGTAAGCCATATGGCCGTACGAAACCACTGATTTCACGCACAATGATGAAAAATATTTTGGGACAAGCTATTTATCAGCTAACTGTTATCTTCAGTTTATTGTTTATCGGTAAATTAATACACAAAATAAAACATGTAAAATGTAACAATCTCCTTTCGGTTTCATAGGTGACTGGCTCCTTGATATCGAATCTGGACGAGGTCAAGAACTTGGAGCTGGACCAACTCAACATTTTACAATAATTTTCAATACATTTGTCATGATGACATTATTCAATGAAATTAACGCTAGGAAAATCCATGGCCAACGCAATGTTATAGAAGGACTCTTCACAAATCCTATTTTTTATACAATATGGATTTTCACAGCCGTTTCACAGGTATGTAATATTAGTGAGTTTTTTCAATCTTTACATGACTGCAAGTTGTACGTGGATTTTGTATTTATTTACTATGTCTTCTATAGGTTGTAATTATCCAATACGGTAAAATGGCTTTCTCAACAAAAGCCCTCTCATCAGACCAATGGCTATGGTGTATATTCTTTGGTATTGGAACATTAGTCTGGGGACAATTAATCACTACAGTGCCTACAAGAAAACTACCTAAAATCTTATCGTAAGTAAATAAAAATCTACAGAGAGAAACAGGTCAACAAACCAATATAAGAGTATATAAAAAGTTTGTGTAATTTATTCCCGTACAAAAATTCAAATGAAATAATTTTTAATACATATATATAACATTCATGCACCCACACACACATACCCATATACAATTACTTTTAATTACACTTACACACACGCCAATATACGCGCTCATAACATAAATATGTTTATCAAATTCAGACATAAATAACATAAACAATACTCACGGAAAATGCCAACCCTTCATTATGCCAATTGTTTGGATTCGAAGATATGATTTTTTTATAAGTTACTTGAAGTAAATAAATATTACAATCTAAATAGCTTAAAAATAAATCTAAAATATTAATAAGTAAAAATTTAAGAAAACCCATAAACGAATATTAATAATATTTGTTAATTTTTTTTTTAATTTTTTGGCCTATACATTTTATGGTTTATCTTTATTTATGCTTAGGAGATTATTTTTATCTTTAATTATATTTATATGTATACTTTTTCTATGTATACGTATATGCAGATGAATAGTTAAATAACTTTTATAAAATGTTTTTTCATCCATGGGATAGAAAATGTTTAAAAAATTTATAAAGGGTATTCCAATAGCTTAGCAACTAAGTTTACATATAGTTTTTGAATTGTTACATTTTCACCGTTTATTACAAAACATAGTAAACTGTTTGAAAATCTGAAAGTATTTAAAAAAAACGGTGATTCCTTTCAAAACATATTCGATTTATTTTACAAGATACTTGTGATAAAGTATCGTGTAAAATTTTGGAACAGCCAGTATTATATTCAGTCCAACTCATAGTAAAGCCGCTTACTGAAGAATTAAGTTTTGTATTTTGCGCTTTTTTAGGATTTACTTTGATGTGTTTTAAAAGGCAAAAAAGCACATACATGTAGAAAACAAGAAACTTACTTTAGCATGTAGAGAAATGCAATTTAATGCAGCTTTTATAAACGAAAAGAAAATATATTAATTAAAAATTTATAAATAAAAAGAAAATTTAGGAAGAATCTTCAACTACAACAAAAAAAAAAAAAAAAAAAATACAATTGAATACTCACATCACAGAATTTCAATATTCTTTTAGTGGTGTGTGAAAGCCTGTTGATTTTTCTTTTATGTTTTACTCAACTTCGTTCCTATTCTTATGAATTTAGTTTTTAATACTTAGAGATAGTGAAATAAATAAACCTAGAGAAGGCCAGATGCTATAAAAAAAATATATTATAAAAAGAATTTTATAAAAAATGTGATTAGCAAAATTATGGTAAGGAAAATAAAATCAAACAAAATAATCTTAAGCAGAGGACTAAAAAACAATATTAGTATTTAAATAGTTGAGATTGAAAAAAGAAACTTATAGAATTAAAAAAAATCGTTTGTTTCCGAAATGTAAGCTATTTATTGATGATGATGATGAAAATTGGTTGTTAATTAATTCCAAAGAAATGAAATGAAATGAAAATATGAAAATTTATTGAAAACAGTAAAGAAACATACCAAATTTTATTTAAAACAAAAAAGACAAAAATGCGAACTACAGTGACTACTAACGAAGATTTAATCGTTTTTGACTTGAATATACACAGTTTAAAGTTGGTGGTGGTTTGAATATAAGTATTTTTTTTTTTTTGACTAATAGAAATACTTAGGAAATTAACTTTGTAATATTCTGTCTTTTCGGCGTTTAAATACTATATTTTAATATGTCGTTTGAATTTTTCTCCTGCCAGAATGAATTTGTTGCTTTATTAAGTTCATAAATCTGTACTAGCACATGCTTATTGCGAAGAGGTTTCATGACATTCTGGTTGATTGTCGTTTTAAGCTCACATCAAAACCTTTTTTTTTTTGTTTTTGTAACATCCTATTATATTTTATTCACTTATTTTCGACAATCTCCAAACTGCAGTGTCACATTCGTCTGATTAACATGAATACCACAGGCGGATATTTTCTTTTTTGAGTTTCAATCACAGGCATAACATCATCGTAAATAACTCCCCTTTCCATACACCGTCCAGTCATTGTGTTATTGTTTGATACTAGCAGTCGTTAGTCCATCCAATTTTGGGATATTGGGGAATGTTCACAAATCGATAGTGCTGTTTTATTGTTTCGCTTGGTTTTGTTGATTTTGGGCTTGTTTTCTCGGTGCTTGACTACATTGCATGTTCAAAAAAAATCAAGCGTACGTATATATGGTAAGCTTGGAGAAAACGAAAATCCTTCTTCTTCCGGAGGCAGATACCGAGAAAATGTGTACAAATAAAAAGTATAATGAAACACGAAAAAAGATAGAAGTTTGAAAGAAGGCTTATACATACATTTCGAACTGGGTATGTACCACTACATTCAATGTTTTGTGATGTTAAAGAATATTAAAGCAATTAAGCTCTTTAAAATGAAGCACAAAAATCCAACATTTTCGTATAAAAAATTTGCAATGGTGAGACCTCTTTATTGTTACAAGTATTGTACGTTTATTTTTTTTTTTTTCATATCTCTTTTTTATTTCTTCTAGTTTAATTATTTAATTCATAGGTATACGCATATAAAAGATTTATGTGCATATACTTTTTCTTCCGTGATGTACAAATACATACTTTGTTCGGTTATAGTTTGAAAAAAAAAACGCAGAAACATATGACTATCAAGATACAGAATGCTCATATAATATGACTTATACATTTGTCAATGAGTGTCTTACTTCTTTTTTTTTTATTGCAAACTATTCATTAATGCCATATTTTTGATTGGACTGTTTAATTATGGATAAAAAAACACATATTTCGAAACAAACGCAAAAATATAAAATATACAGAATTTTTTCGTACAAAATAATTACACTACTACTACTTTATGTTTGCATGCTTTTTTGCACATATATATATATATACATTGATATGTATGTATAATATAGTATATAGTAGTAAAATATATGCATATATAATATATATATATTTTAATAATATATATTTATGCTACTGCGAAATCTATTCAGACGACTAGCTCAAACACAATATGAAATAAAAAAACGACCCAACATTTTTTTTTCTTGCAGGTGGGGTCGTGGCCATCCAGAAGAATATACAGAAGCAATGAATTTAGGTGAAGAACGTTTCGATTCAATTGACTCTGATAAGAAACCGCGAGCGGGTCAAATTTTATGGATTCGTGGTCTCACACGCTTGCAGACACAAGTAAGTCTTTATGTGTTTCAGTTTAATTTAGCATTTTAAATATTTTTTTTAACTTTTTGGAAAAAAATACATTTAACATTTCTTAAATAGAATGAATATATATATACAATTTTACTTATTTTTAAATTAAATAAAAAACAACAATATATTAAAAGAATTAAAAATTTATTTGGGTACTTAAACCAATCGAACGTTATTTCAATTAAGGGAAAAAATAAACAAAAAGTAAAATATTTTCCAATTTAAATTACTTACATTTGAAGATAAAAATAAGCATTGTAAAACAAGATTTTATCTTCATATTGACATATAGTTCTTAGTTCTTCACCCTCCTCCCCCTTTTTTTCGTCAACCCCAACCAGGTCCGTCCGACATAGTAAGGGTACATATTTCGGCAATAGTTCATATAGGAAATGTATTGTCCTATCATCAGAAAATGCAAAAAGAAACTCTTAATATAGAATAAAAGGGCTTAGCATATTTTAGCTGTTTATATTTTATTCAGTTCAGTAATACTTTACTTTCCTTAAATTATCAATTATTACACATTAAGTTTATCATCATATGAATATATTGATCATATTTTCTTAAGCAAAACAAAAAGTTAACTTAGTTTTATCCGTACATTTGGCTTTGATTTTAATTTTTTATTGTAAATACAGAAATGGTTCTCTTTTTAATTTTAGGGTGTTTTGACGTATTAAAACTGACAAACATTACATCAGTTTGTTTAACAATCCTTATTTTGCCAATCGCAATATATTAGAAGTCTGAATTTTTACACTCATTTAATGTATTTGAATCAGATTTGTTTAATACTTACAAGCACTTAGAACCAAGGGTTTTTTTTAGTAGACATGACATTGAATCTATTCCTCCGTAATCTAATTTGTATGTTGATCCTGCCTTTTAACTCCTTGCCCATATTTGTTTTGCGTCTAAAAAGTCTGCGACCAATTTGTTCTTAATCATGCGATTCACTCGTCGTAACACTTTGCTCTTGTCTTTGTTAAAGCCCAACATCTTGATTCGCACAATTTCTAGGCTTATTTCAATTCTAATTCAAGAAGAATAATTAAAAATCTTTAAAGTTTAAGACATCATTGTGATTTAGCTTATTTGTATATTTATCATTGTGTATACAGGCAAACAAACAATATTTAATTTTCTGACGGATATATGAAAAACTGAGTTGAAATATTTATATATACACAAACTACACCAACAGTCATACCTGGAATCCTTTGCGGATAACCATCTCCTTTCACTATATGTACATTTCTGTTTTTCATTTTCTTATCTTTTTAGTCTGCGTTTTGTTTTTATTTTGTTTTCAATTTTTAATTATCAAAAATCAATAAAAAAAAAGGAAATGCTTAGGTTATTATAACAATTATTTTATAAATAAATTATAAAATAATAGTTTATGAACTATAAATATAGTACTGTCGCGGTTTTTTAATTTCAAAATTAATGTTAAAAAATATATCGCAAGAAAAAAAAATTACCAGAAAGGGAGCTATAAGTTGAATTTATTTTTCTTATTTTCAATTGTTTTTATTCGTTCACCACTTTTATAAATATTTTTGTTAGTTGTTTAACTAAAACAAAAAAGGTATATATCTTTATCCCGCAATTCCCTTTCTTTAAATATAAATTTGCTGCAATCTCTACCTTCTCTATAATTATATTTCGTTGTTATAATTTTTATATACTACAAAGTTATAATATATACATATTTCATATTTTATATTTCCATTTCCCTATTTGGTTTTGAGTAGTTTTCATTTTTCTTATACAGACAATTAATAAAATCTTCAATATAATTTTCTTGATTTACATTTCTTTAATCTTTAACGCTAAATCTGAAGTATCTTGTAGTATAACTAGAAAATTATAAAAAAGATTTCAATTTCAAAAGAAAAAATATGAGATTGAGCAGAGAGTAACTTTAGTTGAATAAGAACCCAAAACATATTTTCGTTCTTTCAAAGACTTTTTCTCCCTTTTATCATCTCTATTTTTTTGTTCTTAAAAGAATGAGTTTGTTTATAACTAATGTATCTTGTGACAAAATAATGTTGTAAACATGTATAAATTGAAAAGCGAAACAAAACAACGTTAGCATCAGGTGGAGGTGCATGTGCTACAATTAAGTATTTATACCATAATACTAATTAAACTTTTTTCTTATTTAATTTTAAGTGTTGTACTATTTTTCGTTTCGTAATAAGAGTATATTATGGGGTATTAAAAAACGACCAAATTTATTCGCGTGTAATTAATGTTTACATGCAAACATTGCATCTGTAATTGATTTATTTGACACATTTTCTGTAGTAAATATAGTTATATTTATATATATATTTATATATAAAATGCGTAGAGTAAAGTCATCAGTAAACGTAGTTCTTTTTTATACAACGTTTATTATTTATTTATTAAATTATCAAAGTGGGTAGATATTGATATATATATATATATATATATATATATATATATATATATATATATATATATATATATATATACATGTATACGTGTACATATACATAAATATATTCATGCCATTTAGTAAACATCGAAAATGGGACAGTTAGTGGCATTGTCAATCATAATCTTGGCTTTCCGAGATATAAATATGAAATCATTATTTCTGTGTCTTATAGTCATTCTAAGAGGCGATTTTTTATATTTTCACTGAAAAGAATGGCATATAATGTCTCGGAGCGCATGCCATTCAAAGAACAAAAGTAATTCACATTTCTTTCAAAATAAAGTAAATCGTGTCTTACTATAAGGCAAAAAGTGTAACATATTCTAGGGAAATGTTCATAAAAATCAGTTCCGTTTAATTGTTTTTTAGTTAAAGTGAGTATTTTGTATTAAAGTTTTAGTGCGCTTAATTGAGTGACTTAAAATTTTTATAGAGATGGTGGATATTGTAACCGACAAAACTTAATATTTTTACCAGTTTGTACAGTTTTATTAAAATCTATTTTACATTTTTCGTAAAACAAAATAAAAGAAAAACTATAGGAAAAAGGAAGCACGCGTTTATGCATAGAAATTCACTTTTATTTAAGGATATATATTTTTAAGTTATTGGATACTTGACAGAAAATAATCAATAATAAACCCCTAAGAAATCACATTCAGCAGGGATATGATTTTACTATTACTACATTTTCGGTTTATTTTTTAGTCTCTACTGATTTTTTTCAGTGAACTTTATTTCTTTTTTATTTTATAATGTTTCGTATACATTATGTTTCGTTAAACACTTCATTTCCCAAGTAAGAAAATACATTACTAAAACAGAGATGCCATTAAATTAATAAAATCAAATCGTTAATTAAGCATAAATGCACTCAATGAACAACAATATATATTTAGTACGTTTCTTTTCAACATAAATACCTCTTAAGTTTGTTTTTCAAGTTACTTTTTTATATTTATCTTCAATGTTTGTTGTTAATTTCTTAAATCAGCCGGCGGAACCAATGCGAGAGACTGAAGTGTAATATGGGGCAACTATACATAATTTAAATATATATATATATATATTTATTTAAAAACAAAGCTGTTCAAAAAATTAACTACGAAAAAATCAAGAAAGCATAGTAAAAAACAGACCATTACAAAAATAGGATAATAAATGAATGAAACAAGCAAAAATAAATAAAACGAAAGTTAATACATGATACAACAAAAGGAAGTAATAAGGAATTAAGAGAATAACTTGTAGAAAAAAATTCAAACATAGAAAATTTTAGTTTCTTTTCTTTTGCTCCTGTTTTTTTTTTAACTAAGTCAAAACGATTAAGAACTAAAAAAATACGTATTAATAAGATAAAAATGAATTCATATATATATTAACTCCGTTTGAATTTTTAATTTATTGAATTTGTGGGTTATTTTTTTGTTGTAAACTGGTATCCGTTTTATCATTATTATATTTTATATTCTATTTTAGTACATGTACATATATATGATTATGTTTATAGAAATAGTTTTTAAGAAAATATGAAAATCAATATTTTTAAATATATATGTATATATAATTATATATATATATATATATATATATATATATATATATATATATATATACATATATATTACTTATTAATGCAAATATATAAAATCTAGTAAAGAAAAGCAATAGATTCTAAAATTTTAATAGTAAATCCTCTTTTAACATTTTCTCAAAATTATCGGTAGTTTATAAGTTTTTTATGTTTATAGATGTTTATAGGGCGTCTGCCTTTGTACTCATCACTTCTTTTTAATTCGTATTTAAAGAGAAAATAAAACAATAGGTAAAAACTATTGCAACAAATTAAGCATATTTATATGATATTAGAAATTTAAAGAACGCTTCTTCTCCAGCTCTATAAAAATGCCTTAATTTGAATTAATATTATTTAAATTATCTAGAGACTATGAGACAACAAATAATAGAAAACATGACCAGAACAAAATATTTAAACCAAATTCGTAATTTAAAGTATCCAGGTCTAGTCAATTATATTATTATATATATTTACCTCCATTTCTTACTTATCATAGTGTAATATCTTTTCCACAGAAATTATGAATCCCACTTTTAGTACAAAAGTTTTGTCGAACTTGTTTTATTTTTTTTAATTGCTAGCATTGGTTGAGATGTTCAGATGAGATAGTAAAATATTAAACTATAATTGTTTATTGACTTTTTCCCCTATGTATGTAAAAGCAATTGTTTGTGATTTCCAATCTTTTTGGCAACAAAAAATAAATATATATAAACATACAATGGTTAGAAGTGTATAGCTAATATGTAAGTGTGAGAGATCAAGAATTCAAAGAAACACACACACACACTTATATATATATATATATATATATATATATATAAATTTTATGTTTTTATTTGTTTGAATAACTTAAGTTTATTTTCTGTTCATCATATCGTCTTTCTCTAGTTTCTCTTTTCCTCTCTTAGAATATGATTGTTTGCAATATAAATCTAAACATTGTTCTTTCATTTAAAATTTTATTTATTTTGCTCCACCGAGTATATTTATGTGCTTTGTACAAACCAGATAATATTAAATATATTAGTAGAAACCATTTCAGTTCTCAGTTCTGACAGTTTTATATAGTAGTGTATAGTTATGTTTTGTATTTTGTATTCTCCTGTTACGAAGGAAGAAATGCTCTTTACGCCACAAAATACAAGAAATACAGAAAAACGGATGTTGTTCTCACTATTTGTTAATTCATACAAAACCAATGACAATAATATTTATAAATTAATTTCTCATTATTGCTAGTCGTCTTTTATTTTCGTTCCTTAAGTCGTTTGTAACCTCCCTGCCAAAAAAAATATTATTAATAAGTAATATAAGAAAAGCTAGTTTAACACTTTCTACACACACCATTGGACTTCACAAGGATTGAGTTTCTTTCCGAACCCGTGTGGTAGCTATTTACATTTTAAAAAAGACAGTGTGTTGCATACTGTATTTATTTTTTTAATCATAATTTTAATACTAAATAATCACAAGTATTTAAACAAACTATAGAAAACATAAAAAAGAAACAAGATACTATGAATTAATTTAAAAAAAAAATAAACATTAAAACTTTCACTCATTCTCATATTTTCGTTGGACATATTCATTTTCCAATTATCAGAAAAAACGAATATATGTTATTCTTTTAATCCTAGTCATTATTTGTCCTATTCTTTAGTATTTTTTTGTTTGCTGTTGTTTGGTTATTTTTATTTTATCTCACCTAAATTTCCTTTTTTGTATATTTTACAAGAACTATCTTGCTTACATATCATTAAAATAGTGTTAACTTGATGTAAAAATAAATTTAATTTTTATATAAAATTTATTCTACATTATAAGTTTTTTTATCTGAGAGTTGGTAGAGTTTTCGTCCTACTTTAAAATTAAATAATGTTTGAGTAAGCATTTGCCCCTCCCATGATGACAATTATCCCAGTCCTGGTATATTTTGTATATTAGAATATTGTTTTTCAATTTTCTTAAATAGAGTAGCTTATGCAAAGAAAAAACCTGTATACACCTAAAGATACATTCTTTATAAGTAATTCTTGGAAAAGTCTACTACTGCCTTTTACTACTGCTACTACTATTTTCCTTACGTCATATATATATATATATACATATATAATATATATATATTATATATATATTATACATTATATATATATTATACATTATATACATATATATATATATATATATATATATATATATATATATATGTATATATACAACCAAAATCCATCCATATTCATTCAGGAAATTTAACTCAATATAAGGATTCTTCTAATGCATCGACAGCATGAAGTTTCCTGGGAAACTGGCATCCAATTATATTTGTGGACATTTTTTAAAAATCTTTCTTCTTTGAATTTTATCAATTTCCTCATGCTCGAGAAGCATGTTTGACAGCTTTTTTGTTTTGTGATTTTTTCACAGATACGTGAATTCTTTCCCATAATCTTTTATGTCATTCTTCCATTCCCATAACTCTCCATTAGCACAATTAGACAAAACTCATTCATTGTTTAAAATAATTTTTATTTTAACATATCAATGGGAAAATTCATGACTCCTTTCACATTTGTTTATAAACCCTTCGTGAAATCTTATATCATTCTCCTTGTCTCATATGTCAAGACAAAATAAGTACAAAAATCGAACATACTAATTATAGTTAAAATATTATGTGAATTCTTTTTGGTAAGTTAACAAAAAAGATAAAAATGCAACAAATTTCGATTCAAAAATGTAAAGAAAATAATTATAAGATTTTCTTGTAAAGTTATAAAACGAATTGTGCATATGGCAACCCTGTGTTAAATATCAAGAATTTAATCAAGAATATAACGTCTTAAAACAAAAAAAATCAAAATGTGGACCGTCGGGTATGTGTAAAAGCGAAAATTATGTATTGTGTTAATACTATGTTTTTTCATTTTAACTTTTTGATTTTTTTTTTTGACACTTGGTTTGCATATTTTAATAAAAATTTTTCTTGCGTTAGCATTGCATTCTGCTAACTCCTTTTTTGGTTTGACTGATTCTTGTGTTTTGCATTGTGTGTTACTAAATTCAACCTATAAGTATGTCCATCTTATATAATATGAATGATGCCTTTAATATTCGCTCTTATTTTTCACCTCTTCTTTTCTGAATTCTCGTATGTGATATTTATCAATAATAGGATATTTTTTAAATCTGTCAAGAGCGCTTCCTTCTTTTCCTTGCTTTAAATATCTATTTTCCTTTTACTTCAAATAAAAGTATAAACATAAAACAATCCATCTGTACAAAAAAGTGTCTCTTTCTAAATACTATCTGTATATCAGTTTTTCTTCTGAGAATCCTATGAAATTTCCGTTTCATTTGAATAGTCTTAAGTTTCTGTTTGATTTTAATATTTTCATTTCACAAAATAATCTTGTGTCTCTGACACATTTTAAAAAAAGCTCTCGTTTCTGTACAGATTAATAATAAGTTAAAAAAGTCAGACAAAGAGATTAATGATATGAGATATACGCAAATTGCTCCGTTTCTTCTTCTCCGAAAATTAATAAGTTATGTTGATTATTTATTGATTTAATGTATTTTCTTGTTTTTTGTTTGTTCCACTTTCCACTATGGGTATAATCGCTCCATTCCCTGAAAGATAAATTATAGCGTTCAGACATTAACATCCAGAAATATTGTATTTATTTCTTTCCCACAAGAATAATAATAACTGCATGCAGCAGTTTGCCACTAGCCCCAACTTTGTTTTAAGTTGTTTAATCATGTATATATTAACTGTTTACTGTCAATGCATCCACGAATATGCCCCCACATATATATGTATATATATAAGTATGTGTATATATATGTATATGTATATATATGTATATGTATATATACATATATATATATATATTGAAGAAATTGCTTAAAAGCAGATTTTTTGTACCTAGTATTTTTTATTAATTTTCGTTGTTTATTAAGCTAACCAAAATCCAAACAAAAATTTATTTGGTATACTTTTAACTATTTTTTTTAATTTTTATTTAATTTGTTTCTTTATTTTCTAATTTTCTTACTTTTTTGTGAATTTTTTTTTGTTTGCTGTACAATTTTGTGTGTTTCAGTTGCGTGTTATCCGTGCATTCCGTTCAACATTGGAAGACTTAACCGAACGTCGTTCAGTCCACAGTTTACATAGCTTACGTAGTCCACGTACTGCCGTGTCAGCAGGCGGCTATCAATTGGTTCAGTCACCTTGTTCGGCAAACTTTTACAATGCTGCACTCTTGCACAGTGGTACTGGACGACTACAAAATAGCCTTCAACCCCCAGCACATCAATTTGGAGGAGGACAAAATCTAGCTACCACGCCAACTACATCAGCTGTTTTATCTGAGATATCTTTTATCGATGAAGATCCACTGCAATTAACTACCAATAGAAACGGAAACACTAATCATAGTAATTCTCAACGAAGTCGTGCCGATAGTCCTCAACAGATTGAAACAAGAATTTAATTTTTGCAGGGATATTTGACGCGATTAAATTAATGCATTGAACATTTTTCAACGAACAGACACGGGGTGTTATTTTGATTTTTTTTTGCCATTTTTTGTTTTAGAATATAATTGTATTTAATGATGATATTCCGTGCTCGAAATGTAATGGAATTAACCATCGAAAAACGCCTTTATTTCTATGCGTTTTATTCAAATCTTTTTATTTCTTTTCCCCCTATTTATTTTGTTGTTTTAATTACTTTAATCAAAAAGGTTATAAATAAAATTCTTAATGTGAAACCCATCCTTGCCGGTTGTTACTTTAATTCTATCATAATATATTAACATCTTATTTTTCATTATTTTTCTTTTTTTTAACGTAATATATATAAGATCGGTAACATAATAAATAACAATAAAGCAACAGATGTTGAAATTGATTTAAGTATCATTTTGTTTGCAATGATATTTCAACATATCTAGCCTTCGCAAAAGCCTGTAGCTATGGGATATAGAATAATTGCAAAACTTATAAAACCATTTACTTTATGAAGAAATATACATTTTTTATTTTTTTGATACAAAAAAAAAAATAAAAAAAAAACAAATGTATTGGACGATAGAAAAATCCACAAGGTTGAAACGGCTTACAGCCTTCCTATCCAACACATACGAGACTCAAATACTTATAAGTAAAATAAAAATTTAAAATAAAAACATGCAATAATTAAAAGTATTGGATACAGATTTAGATTACATCCCTTTTTTGAATAGTAGACATATGTTGCCTCTTAAACACAATGTTAAAAAATGTCAAATTGTACCAGTTACGTGGGTTTGATGTCATTTGTACTTATAGAGCAATAATTTAAAATTTAAATGAACACAAAAATCACAACACTTTTTGTTACTTTTTCTCAGTTTTTTCTCTTATTTTTGCTTTCTTGTGTTAATACATGTAAATGTTATTGTGTATATACATAAAAAAAAATTGTCTTTTAAGGAAAAACTGCGTCATGATATTCGAATTTATAGATAACATATAAAATTAACTGTAATACGTAGCGTTTCTTTGCATATATATATATATATATATATATATATATATATATATAAATAGAGTATTGACTTTCCTTTGTATTTTATTCTAATTATGTCAAATATAAAACAAAACAAGTTATTTCTTATGAATCTTCAAATTTACTTAACTACCAAATATCTTATTTTAGTGGTTCAAGAAATAAATAATATTATATTTAAATAATATGTATTATAATAAGAGTATTTAACATACATTTATTTCTAATCAAATTAATAAAGCTATAAAACTTGTCAAAACTTTTTTTGCTTTCGTAAAGACCCTTGTTTAGTTTTCGCTTACAATTAACATAATTAATATATTAAAAACATCCAAAATATACGATGAACTTGAAATGATTCAGTAAATTCCCTGCACTTTCGTTTTAAATTTTGAGAAGGCAAAGTAAAAAATGTTCTTTAAAATTTACTTTAAAAACTATATTTGTATATATCTTAAGAAAACAAAACATTGGTTAAAATAATATACTTCTTTCCACATATACTTATTTATATAACAAGATTTACTTTTCTTTTTTGTATTTCTGTAATGTGAATCGAAATTGTTGCATTTAGTAAACAAAAAGCTTGAAACTTATTTATTGTACCGATAGACACTTTCCTTTTTGTATATATATTTATTGTGGAGTGTTCTAGGGCATATGTGAAATACGGTTGTATTTTTATCCATTTGAAATCTAGAGATTTTTACAGCGTTGAGCGCATGGTGAATTTTTTATGTTCACATGTTACGCGAACACGTTTTTAACAGGAACAAGAAGCGGGTCAACACATGAGTAGTGTGAAATTGTTGTTATTACTTCGTTTATGTTTGTACACTTTATTATAAAGTAATCCTCGATACAGAAAAAAAAAGTATCATTATGTTAGGCTTGCTAGTAGTACAAGCATTTATTTTCATAAAAAAATGTTCTTAGAAAATCCCATTTTGATTAAACTATACAAAAATTTCCGTTTATCTTCTAGACCTAAAAACTCCCATTTTATTAGTGGTTAGGTTCCTTCTCCAAATTATTCACGTAGTTTTAGTTTGATTTGCGACATTGTGAAAATCTGTCCATTAAATAATAAATATTTTTGGTGTAAAAAAAATAGTCATATATGTACCCATATCGTAACTGACGTACATATATTCATTGATTTATAAAAATGAAATGTTTGGGTATGTTTCCATTATATTGTTTTTGATTTTCCCATTTTTCCATTCTGTCCCCGATTTAATTATTTCATTTGTTTTTTTTATTTTTTATTTCCATTTTTTAGTGTTTAACACACCCTGTACTTTATTCTCCAAGAGTAAGTTACGCTTTAACTATTAGACTATAATACCTGCTCTAATAAAATGGATGAAAGAAAGCAATACTTTTGCATTGAAAAAAATAACAAATTAAAGAGTCTAGGTTCCATAAAAAACCAAGAAAACGCTAAAGGCGCATATATGAACAAGTTGTTTTTATATTCCAATGACAATTGCATATATGAGTCTTGCTCCAATAAGTTAATATAAAATAAAAATTAATAAGTTTTTGTTATTTTCTGTTAACACTCCTTTTTTGCTTTTAATCTTTTTTATTTGAATTTATTTTGAAATTAACATTTTTCCTTGTTTTCGTTTTTTTAATTTGCATATATATATATAGAAACTTTATAGAAAGGGTATAAGATTAAAAAAAACACGGAAATTCATTGAAATCAGACACAAAAACAAATCCATTTCTCCAATATTTCTTTTACTTCTTTCCATTGAAGGTAATAGGTGGTGAATTGCAAGAGCGTTTGATTCCGGTACCCTACAGCAAGAGTTCAACTGATCAAGCTGTAAGCTTTCCTTCTTTCTTTCGTTTTTGCGTTGGTGTTTTTTTTCTTGCTTCTCTTTTTTATTGTTCCTTCATATTTTGTTTGTTTCTTATATATCTAAAAATATTTATATATATATGTATATATATATATATATATATATATATATATATATATATATATATATATATATATATATATATATATATGCATGCTACATATACGTTAATATTTGAGTTTTCTTTATTTAATGCTAACATTTGAAATTAGTTTTAACACCTATTTTTCGGTTATAATTAGCTCTTGAGATAACTTTAACTTATGTTGCCATTTTTCCCTTCTTCATTACCTTCTTTAACTGATATTTCTCCCGTATACATATGTGATATAGCTTGTTTTTGTTTATTTCTGTTTGTGCAAAATCTTTTCCTAAAATGATATCATAATATCTGATAAATTGGGATTAAAGACCCGATATTGAAATTCCCCTACCAACCTTCAAACATAAAACTATTGATATTATGGTTTTAATGTCACCTTAGTTTTTCTTGTTAAAGATGTTTTATTTCATTTTCTTAGCTATGCATACGTTGAGCGTTACTTTTTGACATATGAGTTTAATATCTTATAGATGTGATTTTAATTTTTAGATAAATAAACGTATGACATATGACCTACATAAATGAGATCGTTCCCAGATTTTATTCTACACATGTAGTTATAATCTTATTTTAATACATGCTGAAATAAGTAGATAAAATCATTCCTTAGATGCCTGCTTATCATTTTTTGTTCATAATATGAAACCATAGGAATGAAGAAAATAAACTTTTGTTGGACTATTTGACTGAAAATGTTTTAATATACCCTCCTATAACATTCTCCTTCAGTATATAAATTTCCCAACAGATCTTTTAGAAATTCAGACAAACAAAAACTTAACCCCACGAAATGAGTTCTGCACTTCCTTTATAATCGTGTATGTATTTATATTGAGTTTCACCATTTAATTATTTTAGTTTTCCATTTGTTGGTTCAAACAATTTATTCATTAACTGCTTCCTCGTTGTTTGCCGAATACGATTTTTCTCTCTAAATGATGTTGAATCTTTTGTCACAAACCTGACATTCGCTTAAGGGGATTTTTGTATTTTGAACGAGTGATTTTTTGATTCCCAACAAATTTTTTTTGTTGTGACTTTGTCAACTCCTTCGCGATCCAAGGCTTTTTGGTAAGAAGATTAACATAACACTTTGACGCTTTGAAAGTAAAAACTGTAAAAGCTGCTTGAAGGTTATGAAAAACTGATTCGCAATTTTATAATTCATAACATATATATGTATTTTTTATATAAAATCCTAGAGTCATCTCCTTTGAATTCGAATGTTCAAAATTAGTACTTTATGTACATACACTTTTCGTTGACATATTCCACACCTCTTTTGCATCCACCTTAAACTCGTGCATTCCTGACTTTAATTTCACTTTTGAGAGGAAAGGCAAAATTGTCCAATTTTATTTTAACATACGAGTATATTTGTTTATATTGTCGTTTCTAATTTTCTTCTCCTTTTCTGTCTCTCGTTGGCCCTTGGCCTTTGTCTATTGTTATGTGTTTTTTTTTCTTTTTTGACTTTTATCTAAGAAAGGAAAGAAAAAAATCAGTTGACTTCATCTCTCATCCGCCACATTAAGAGTAAATATATTTTTTTAAATTCTTTTATTCTGACCGCTTTCCAAGTTTTTATTTTCGGTAACGTTTATACAAAAAAGAAATTATTACAATAATAACCATGTTTTTTTTTTCTTAATTTGGCTTACATTTGATATTCCAATCCCAAATAAATAAATAAATAAATATATATATATATATATATATATATATATATATATATGTATGTATATATATATATATATATATATATATATATATATAAAGAAAATATTAGTTTTTCTATTCAAATTTATGGAAATCGTGCGCTCAGTAGTAAAAAAATGAATCAAATGGCAAAATATTGTTTCCTATTACATCCAATGGAATCTCCTAGCTCATCGATCGAAAATTCTTGCAACTTACGCTTAATTCCAAGTTTTGCAAGAAATTTGGAATCGATGTCTACAAATACAAATGATAGAATACAAATACAATTTCTTCTGCCTTTAAATTTTCACTTTTGATTTTGATTTTAAAATTTGACAGGCAATTTGTCTGAATTTCTTTATTATTATTTTTTTAATCAAAAAATATTTTTTTTTTCTTTTAATCAAAATTAGTTTTTAAATATTTAACTTGTACACTCATTGATGGTACAAAGTGTTGTATTCTGTTTTTTAGCAATAAAGTTGTAGATATCTGTAGACAGATGAAAATTTCTGTAGAGTTTATACACTTTTGCATCTGTGGGTTCTAATAATATGATAAAAAAGCTGATAAGTTAGCCAGAAAACTTCAGCAGATGTTATTCAACCATATCTCTCATAATACACCAAACTGTTACAGAAAATGTTCACTCGTTTATGTCGTTTCATAGATAATTTAAAATCTTCGAATACAAAATGCTAAATATAAAAGAAGTATACAAACAAAAATAGAAATGTTGCTTTTGCTTTTTGGCTTAACTTGATTTTTTTTGGAATATCAATTCCGTCAATCTAAGAGAGAAGACTGGTTTTCAGGTAAGGTACGAATGACGGAAGGGTATCTCCTACAAATTAAAAGTTAGGTACTTATATTGTCTCCCTTACGTTGATGTCCCTTAAGTTCAGCAGCGAAGTTATCTTCGCTATTTTGTACCATCTTAAATAATGACAGTTTTTTATTCGAAAGCACATGCTTTTTTAAGTTCTAGGCTGCTTTGCATATAAAATGGTGTTTCGCAGTGTTGAATTGCTTCCGTAGTGTGCCTGACAATATTCAATTTGAAACTATTACCTTCTGTTGTATTTTCACTACGGCATCGAAGACTTGTCATTGCATATACCGTGATTTTGGAAACATTTAACTTTTCACTTGTGAAACTTCTTTTAAAGCCTTTGTTATTGGCGAAACGAAGTTGTACACTTTTCGCAATTGTACCCCTCGATTCCAAGTCTTCGCAACAAGAATATTACGAATTACAAAAAAATTGTTAAGTGTTGCTTGCTTATTGTATGTGTCCTTAATTTCTGTTGCTCTCTGTAAATATTGCATTCTTATTCATATCTACATATCAGCATATATATGTATACATGAATATGTACCTCTAATTGTGTTTGTGCATAGTTAGCGAAAAAATGTAATAATAAGCAAAAAAATGGATAACGACTTTTGTTTGATTTTCACGTTAAATGGTAAAAAATGTTTTTCGGAGGTGTGCGTTACGTTTTGGTTTTCATGATTTCTTTTAACAATTATTTTTTGAGCCTTTATCCACATATCGTTTAAAGATATATTAACTGAATTGTTTTATCAACTTATTTTTATTAATGACATATACATTTATATTTTGATTTATTAGTCCTAAGAAATTACAAAAAAATCAAAACAACATCGATGAAATTGAATTTACATATTAATAATACTATTTCCTTTTTTATTTTTTCCTCCATACTCCACAACAAAACAATATTTAAAATAAATATAATTTTCTTAACAAAAAATTAAAAACAAATATTTAAAACAATGAATAAATTTTTAATAAACATAAACAAAAACTTCGAAAAATGTTCGGTTTCACAAAATTCATGGTGGAAACGAAATTTCAAAAAAATGTACACAAATTTTGAATAAAAAAAAAACACAGATACGAGTTGTAAATGCATTTCGACAAGGACTTGATGCACGCTATGGCGAACATACGAATACATCTTTAGCTGAAGTTTTACGCAAACAGACTTCACTTAGTAAACGTCTCTCTCAAACATCGTCTATTGAGTATGCGGACAATATTCCAGACGAACTGACGATACCAGAAATTGACGTCGAAAGATTGTCGTCACATAGTCATACTGAAACAGCTGTTTAGATATATTTTAAAATATCTATTTATTTTTCTTATTTAAAATGTTTGTGTTTCTTTTTAATATTGTTTTAATTTTTAGTTCAATGTCTCAAAATCTACTTGCCCTTAATATTATATAACGCATATATTAAATATATTTATACTTTTCATACCAACTGTCAGAAAAAGAAACTTTAAATTAAAAGGAAAAAACTTCTTAAAAAGATAATATTTACTTCAAAGTGTACAAATTGGAGGAGGGAGATTATTGATTGTTTGCATTTTTATTTTTTTTACTTCCGATTTGTATAACTTCTTAAAGGAGCACACATGTAAACCTAACAAGACAAAAACAAAACCAAAAATGGAATGGCCGACTTTTGAATTTTATATTGTAGTTTTTGAGGTGAATTTTCAGATAGTCATTGTAAAACAAACAAAAAATAAAAAAACACACTCATACTTCGTGAATCACATAAAAAATGAAATGAAAAAGGGCGAAATTATATGTATGCACCACCCGCACATATACATATATATGACTAACCTTACTATATATATATATATATATATATATTTATGGGTGTGTGTACATGTACATATGTATAAATTTACATATATATATATGTATACATGATTTATCGCTGAGTATGTATAAAACCAAAAATGCTATTATAGTTAAAAAACATATTTTTAAAGAATTTCTTCAAAGCCAATAATAAATATTGAAACCACAAATACATGTTGAACTCCGTACTACAATAAATAAAATAAAGGAAAAAATATGAGAAGAAAAGAAATTCAATACACACAATTAATTGAAAATAATTTTTTTTCTCAAGGGACATTTATAAAACAATGCATTCATATAAAAACATAAAAGGAAAATATGTTAAATTAAGAAATATACATTGTCTGTGGTAATTAACAACAACTACAACAACAAAACACACATATATAATAAACCTATAAAATATATATATTTATATATAAAGAGGTTTTTATATAATTGTATGTTCTGATATACATATATATATATATATATATATATATATATATATATGCACATATATATAAAATATATATACATTATATATATATATATATATCCGTGTATATATGTATATATAAACATGTATGTACATATATACTTTAAATTGTTATAATTAATTTTGTTAGGTATATATGTGTATATATATATATATATATATATATAGTGTGTGTGTATACATAAAACCCCAAGCAACTGCATTAAGCAAAACGCGTTCAGATGAAAATAAAAATAAAAAAAAGAAAATATTTAGAAAAAATTTGAAATATGTAAAACAAAATTTAAAATGTTTAAAAATGAAATGCTTTAAAAAGCCGTTATACGATAACACACATTATATTAAAGTATGAATGAGAAAAAAACACATAAATTAACCTATAGGCGCAAACACTTTTCAAACTAAAAACAAGGAGATCTGTTGGGTTATTAACCTTCAATTCGCTACTTTATATTAAGAAATATAATTGCCTACATAAACATCGTTCCTTTGTTTCGAGAAAATTAAAACACACGCACATACATCCACTTTTACGAAAGTAAACAAAAATAAAGAAGAGAACAAAAAATGCGTGATTTTGCAATATTCAATAGAAAATAAAAACAAAAAAGAACTTTACACATTTAAGCTGTTACTAAATGTTGTCTTAAATTGATTTCTAATTTATTTATTCCAATTCATTTTCCTTTTTTGGAATAGCAAGCAGTTAGTTATTTACTTTTTTCACATGCATTTTGTTTTTGTTGTTTTATTTAAGGGATTGTTTTTAATTTACTTTCTTGGTTTGTTAGAGAGATAAAATAATTTGATAGTAAAGAATGGAATATCTGTTTAATTTTAAGCAAAAATCAAAAAATTGTTCAAGCAACTGTTCTCTTACATATAGCTCTTCCGAAATAAATTCAGAAACTACCAGGAATTATTTGTTTAGTTTGATTTCTTCCTATTATATTTTTGGTTTTAATTAAAAATTCCGGAGTGCTTCTTCATTTCTATTTTAATTTCTTGGTTAAGTATCCTAAGAATTGAAAGAAAAAATCTCAGAAAAATGTATCACGGTTTTAAAGGTAAGTTATTTTCAAAAACAAACATTTCAAAAATTGTATTGTGCCTCATATTTTGTTCTCCTCTTTGTGTTGCCACTACTTTTTGCATATGATTTAAATGTTATACTCTAAGTAAATGCTATAAGGAATAAAACATAAACCAACAAAATGTTTATCAAAACAATTCTAAATGATGTGCCTTTAAATGAAAAATTTAAAAAAAAATAAAATCTAAAACAAAAAGCTTTTTCTAATCCCTAGTATAATTTTATTTCAATTTCGGAAGAGTTAAATCCTGATGATATTCCTACACAGCAAATTTCAATGTGTTCCAGGGGTGATAATTTGTTTTTTTCTATTTATTTATTCTAAATCTACTGTTGTGTCTTTTTTGTGTTGTACTTGGTTATCAAAATTTGCCTAACCTAAACTTAGGTTCTGATTGATAACTACATGACAAAAACTTGTAACAATAAACTTGAAATGAACAATTTTAAAAGATTGAACTATAAAATAGTGAAAATTAAAGAAACCCTTAAGCAAAACGGTGTTGATTGACACTTGGCAACAGGCAATCTTAAAACTCCAAAAATTGTGTGTGTGTGTTTTTCTAATAAACGTTAAGATTTTTGTTGTTTTCTCTCATTTCTTTAGATAGGTTATGTGCACCATGTTGAAAAACCTTAAGATACATGAATTTCATTCGTGAAGTATAAACATAAGTGTTATTAATACTGATACTACAGTTGTTGTTGATCACACTAATTGGTAACAAAAAAAAAAGAATGATATATTCAAAACAAATAAAATTTAATTTTAATATGTAAATGTATATATGCATAAATGTCAATAAATTATGTTAACAAAGAAAATACTTAAACAAATAAGTTGAATAAATGGAACACCAAATTTTGGGAATTTCATATGCAACCGTAACATCAAATAAATTCCAGGTATAAATAAAACATAAAAACAAGAAAAGCAATCATCATGATACAAAACCAAGAAGAAACAGATTTGATGAATTAAACATTTTTGAAGCTTAAAGTATTTCTTTTTATTTGGTTTATTTGTGTTTTATTTTTTTCATTTAATTGTGTTTTATTTCCTTTTTCGTATATTCGAATACTCCTATGTTCCGTTGTTGATAACTTAAAGACCAAATATAGATTTACAAACAAAAAAGTGTAAGAGTGTACGCAAAAAAAAACTTAGAGAAATATTTTAAATTATGTTAAAAAAAAACATTGTTTAAGAATGAAGAAATATATAATAATATACTCTGTGCAATCGCATTTTTATATACCTTATAGTTATAAGCGAATATAACACCAGAAAACTACCCGTATCAAAAAAAAAAAACAAAAAATATATAAAATAATAACGCAAAATTGGATTTTCTGTTCACTTCTGCCAATATTTTGTTATTCGTTTTTATTCCCATTTTAAAATTTTCTTATGCGATGCTTCGCTAAGTTGATATTTCTCTAAAATATTTCTACATGTTTTTTTGTGTAAATATTAACAAGGAAGAAATTCTTGGATATGATGGTGAATGAATTGTGAATTTTTTTGTATGACAGTTCAATGTTTGAACTAAGTGCCTTTATTTAGTTACGTAAAGCAGGGCATTTAAAAAAATATATTCACACAAGTTTACAAATTTCTTAATTTCAACTTCAATATATATATATATATATATATACATTAATTAATTTCAACTTCAATATATATATATATATATATATATATATATATATTTATTTATTTATTAATTAATTAAAGTTATTGTGTATTTTATATATTTCACATTAAATATATGTTTATCAAATAAGTGTGTGATAAATTAAGCCTGTGCTTAGAAAAGAAAGCTATTTTTCATGTTAATAGACATTTTCAATCATATCCAAAAATTTTATTTACTTCGTTACTCCTTACTCAGCTGAGCCTTTCAATATTTACTTTTCCAAACGAAAGAGGCCGAAAATCTATAAAAATTTCCTATGCTTTAATATCGGTGGATACCAAAAGAGAACAATAACTGTTCATGAAAAACTTAAACCAATTATATACATACATAATATACATATATATGTGTTTAAAGAATTAAACAAAACAAAATATTAATTAAATGCAATTGAAAAAAAAATAAATATAAATGAAATCTGGGAGTCATTACTGATCATAGTACCTGACACTTGATGTTGTCTTCCTTAAAGTAAAATGACAAAAAAAGAGAAAAATGACGAAAAAACATAATAGCCGTTAAAATAAATAAATATGCGATTTTTGATTTTTGGCGGTTTTATTTCCGATTTAACATCCAGACAAGAAAATATCCTGTTTTGGAATCAATATTTCTTATAAGTCTTTACACTGAATTTTCCTAAGACAAAAAATTTTATTTTCCAGAAAATTCAAGAAAGAAGAAAAATTCTTAAATATTAACGGCTGATCGTTTGTAAATAATTTAAAGAAATAGAAAAAACGTATATGATCGTTATACAATCTATGATTCTTTGCCCTATCATCCTTAATGATTGCCCGAAATTTCGTAAAAAATTTCCACCCTTGTTTTATGTTTTCCTAAATGAAAACGAAGCGTAAATGAATAAAATGCCTAAGGCAAGAACGGAAAATCTCCTCTTGATCACTTTGTATATAATTTTGTTATTCTCATAATTTTCTTATTGCCTTTCCTTAAGCTTGAGTTTTATTAAGTTTAACACAATTAATTTATTAAATATATCTTTGTGTCCTTAATATATGTGTATCCATACCTGCATAAAAACCCTGGAATATTAAATCACATAAATAGTAGGCGATTACGAATCAACTTAAAAAAGGAAACAGCAGCAAATATAAGATGCATTAACAACAAAATAAATACAGAAATATATACTAATTTTTCTATAAATTGTGATAATCTGAACTGGATTTTATCCCAAAGTAAAGTGTTATTTGAAGCATCTTTTATTATTATATTTGTTCTAACAAAATTCTCAAGTACTGCCATGGATATTAACATACCCATTAACATTTTTTATTAAAATAAAAAATAAGTTTTTTATTTCCTGCTGCCTCATACACAAGATTTATTGTGAAATCTATTATCTCGAAACACAAATAAAATGTAAAACAAATTATGTACATAAAGCTTTCATACGATTCCTCTCACTTTTACTCCTCTTCCAAAATATATTGTCAACAGAAGTACCATACAATACGTATATATATGTATACATATATGTGTGTATGTATATTGAAGATTAATAAAATTTAATAGGTTTTTGTACAAAAAATGTTAGTTAAACATAAGGAAATACTATATCGAATATATAAAAATAAATATAATATATTGAAAATATGTATATGCATACATATACCTAAAAAGTATATATATATATATATATATTTATATATCTATATATATTTATTTATTTATTTACAACACGGCCATTTAACACAATACTCAACATCGAAAAAATGAAAATTATAAAAATCCACCCAAAGAAAACAAGCAAAATCCAATACTTACTTTATTGAATATTAAAAATAAAAAAACTTAAATTAATCAATTCATGCATACTTATACTTAATACTTATTTAAGGTATTGTTACTACAGCATAAAAGAAAACGTTATAAAAAATAAACATTATTCATACTAATAAATTCGGATTTAACAAGAAAATAACGGATCTATGATTTAAAAATCTTTGAAAATATAACATTTTATTCACTTAAATCAAACATTCAGAAGTAGTGTTAAAACAAAATAACACTGCAAAGAAATTTGTATGAACATATTTTCTAATTGCAGTTCTTGTTGGCAGTGCTATATTGTATGTTCTTTTAGGTGCTATATAAGATGAACCTCTTTCGATGTGTTTTTTTGTAGTAATTTATTTGTGTACATATTTCGTTGCAAAGTGAAGAAAAATAATTAAGCATCTATCAACATTTTTTAAATATCTTTTGACTCTCTTAACTATTAACTGGCGGAGCATTGTCAAATAAGACGAACAAAAGCAAAAAAGCAACACATAACATATTTACCCTTATATCAGTCAAAGGTAAATTTATAAATTCAAAAATAATTCTCCTTCTTTTTATCCACCCTCCATCGTGAATTTTTTCGGGTTTCAAACAAGATTCATTTTCTAGACTATTTAAAAAATTTCACCATTCCTGTGGTTTCTCAGGATCGGTTGGTGCAGAAACAAGGTCTGGGTACTCTTGTGGATTGTAATGCTATAACATTTGTATGTTTACTTTAAATGATCAATTTTTGGGATTCCTAACAAAGCTCACATGGCCATACAATACTTGAAGCTCCTGGAAGACGCCTAACTATAGAGCTGAGAAGAGTTCCTTTATCTCAAAAATGTTTAATTTAACTCGGAGTTTGTCTTACTTTGATTGAGAATTTGGCTTAAGATTTGTTTCAGAATCTGATTAAAGATTTAACTCAAAATATTGTTTCAAATTGATTCCAAATTGGCATATAGTGCAAGAAAAGCTTTCGTGAACCGAAAAGCCTTCGAGATGAACATAAACGTTCTAGTCTAATTTGTTTTCTTTCATTTTAGTATCATTGTTTCTTTGCATAGAATGTATTTCTTACATGTTAATACCCTTCATGGAAATTTAAATTTCATCGGTGCTCTGTAAGATAAAATAATAGCGAATTTTAATTACCACATAATTGGCCTACTGTGTTGCAAACATAAACAAAAATTTAAAAAAATAATATTCAGACAAAAAAGGTTAAATCAAATTATTTCTCTTCCTTGACATTCTATCGGCATGTAAACTCAAGATGATGTCATGCTAAACCATTAAAAGTAAAAGATGGTGAAATAAAAAAATAAAAAACTTTATGGAATATGTCTGTGTATACATACATGCATACATACATACATAGGTTGAGGCAATGAAAACTATTCCAAAACCTAGCCCAAAACAAAATTTAACAAAAAAAATAAGGACAATGTCGTACCAAATATAAACATGATATGAGCATTCAAGATAATTACTAAAATTAAATGAGAAGGAATAAGTTTATAAATAGAGCAAAAGTAACCATTATGTAGTCAAATAGTTAATAAGTTTCTTCATCTGCCTTTTAAATAACGCTCTATGCACTTTTGTATTAATACAACCTATTATTAAAATTTATAAAAAAAACAAACAGTTGAAAATATGTAAGACAGAGAAACAAAACAAAAAACGAAAAAAATTTACAAAAAACAACATAAAAATAAACATGAATTTAGAGAACTAATGCGAAGATATAAGTTAAACATTAAACAGTTCAACAAATAAATGGGAGTAAGAAAATAAATTAAATAAAAAGATAAACAACAAAAGAATAAAATAATTCATTTGATTATAGAAGAAAAAACTCGAGATTAGATATACTAATTTGTTAAATGAAAAACATACAAAATAAATGAAAAAAATAAGTTGTTGTTTTTAATTAACCAGTAACCGTCTGTGTGATCGATATGGTATAGAAGGTAAGTGTTTCGAACTCGATTTCGATAGTCTTAGGTCGATTCTAAAATTTGATGAATTTTACTTTATGTACATACTTTTGACGGTCACTTCTTGAAATGTTAACAATGCTTTATAAAAAAAAATTCCCGGCCGTTGCAGCGAGGAAAGCATCGCAATGATAAATGAGTAGTTAAAGAAGCTGATATAATCGTTGGGGTGTTATTGGCTACTTACAATCTACGTAATTTATTAGCTGTTAAGTGGAAAGTGCAGCCTTCAGAAAGATGCTGAGCCAGGGTATTTGCTGTTGACACAAGCAATTACTGTGTTACTGTGCAACAGCGTTATTTGGAACAGATAGGCTACCAAAGAGTAATATATGAAACATTAAGTCTACCTTAACGTGCAAGGCAAAGTCTAACGTCTGCCATCCACATGCAATTGATATTGCTTTAACAGAAGAGCCAAAGATGTACTACATGTAATCCTTAACTACCTCCCTGGGTCTTACATTATTTTATTTTGTTATACGGAAATGCAATGCAAAATAATTCGTATTTCTTTTAACTGCATATTTATGCATTGAAGATGAAAATGAGAAAGCACTTAAGCTGTTGTTAGCTTCGGGAGGTGCAAAGTCTGCTCGTTCATATCTTGTTACTGCGACGTAGCCTGGGCTCCGTCTAAAGTGTATCCTCGTGTAATTTGATCGTGCACACTTCACAATTGGTGTCTTTACTTTATAACTAGCCATATGAATTGCACTACAGGAAAATGTTGTTTTATAATCTTTGTTCTTGGCGATTACGAGTGTCTCCACTAAAGCCATATATACGAGTATATACGGATGCATATATATATGGATGGCGCGACAGTCCACAGAGGAAACAGGGTTTAGCTTGCTCATCAACTACCGATTCATGTTTGCTATCATACCTGAAAAAAAAGTAAAGTAAGGTAAGTTGTGGATTCATTAGTGTACAGGATGCAGTTACAATTTTCTATTGCTATTATCTTGGCAAATTGCTTCCGGTGCACTACAGCTGGAGTATATTTTTACGCATTCTACTCAATGGTCGCCGTGGCGTAGTGGGTAGAGTGCGACGCTCACACGCCGAAGGGTGTAGGTTCGATTCCCAGCTCAACATCAATTTTTCGAATTTTTCACGGCACCACCTCTTTCGAGCTGCTGACAACACTCAAAGAGTAATAAATGTCTAAGAAAGCTTCTCAAATTTCGCCGTTCGGAGTCGGCAAAAAACTGTAGGTCGCTTCTACTCGTGAGAGAACAGTAGCGCGCACAACACGAGTAGTTGATGAGCAAGCTAGGCCCTGGTCCCCCTTTGGACTGTAGCGCCAACAATTATTATTATTATTATTCTACTCAATGGTGTTAAGACCCGAAATGAATAAGGGAGAGGTGTCTATTTGGTGTTTGTAGATTTTTGGTGAAAGAGTTTTAATGGCTGTGAGGTACCATTTTGAGCAATCTAATTTTGGTTTCGTCGATATTTTCCAACCTTGTTTGGAAAGTAGTAAAATAATATAGGCATTGTATAGAACCATCGGAATTGTGGGTCCCTGTGGCACACCATTTGCTAATTTGTGGTTCATTGTGGTTCTTTGAAGCACACCTTAATAAGCCTGTTAAACATAGATGATGGTTAACTTTTTAATTGCTCACAACAACCAATCTGGCCCGAAACTGTTCGTTATGAGCAATTTTGTGGTTGAGGAGCAGGGTTATGCTAAGTAAAAGTTATAAGTGCTATTATTTTTCTAATATTGGCTGCATTTATTGATATTCTTTTTAGTTTTCTGCATGGCTATGACATGAAAGTTGTATTTTTGGACAAGAATTTCCAAAAATTGAATAAATAATTCATTAGAGTATTTTAATATTATTTGTAAAATGTGTGTTATGTGTGTTAGTTGAAGATGAGTTGCGTTGTTGGTAAGTTTATCGTGCACCCATTTGACTGTGGAGGGAGCAAGGCGACTGAGCACCCGCCGTCAATCCATTCACTGAAGTCTACCACATTTGGTGTTTTTATAGGTTTGTATTACTTACTACTATTTTCTTCATTCCATATATATGTGATGTAGACATAAAGTAGTCGTCTTTTTGCACAAAATTATTTGTGATATGTGAGTTCGGAGTGTTTATTTTGCTAAGCTTTCTGTTACATTTGTGTATAAAGTAGATTGAGGAGATTGAAAGGAGCGAATTTGTTTTGGTGTTTTTTGACTAGTTTGGACATGTGGTCCAATTGAATTGTAGTGCTTTTTGTGTAGGTCTGATGAGTTTGGTGACGTTAATCTTGTTTTTCATAAGTAACTTTATTGCAAATAGTAATGTTAACGGGAATGTTTTGTTTATGCTGGCTTGTTATTTAATGGGTTGTTGTTTTCTTTTGAAGTTTTCGCGCAAGATTTAGTTGTAAAGACGTGTTTCATCAGATTAATATTCCTTGTATTTATGCAGGACGTGTGTCGGAAGAGAACGAATGTGTTTTCTTTGAATTTAAACACTGCTCATTGCAATTTTCTAGTTCATGGACAATTTTCACTCAGTTGATCTTCTTTGCATTTCTTTTCCGTGTGGATTTGGTATCTACTTTTTTACTTTGACTTTGTACTAAGCAATATTAATGGATGATAAGGTTGGTAGCGATCAAAGGTGAAGAGCATGAGACCAGTTGTACGTTCGCCTGCAATTAGTTTCTAGACGAAATTGTGTACGTCAATAACACCTTATGGTATAAGCTCGTCTAACACTTCTTCTTTTGGTTAATGAAAGGTACAGCTCTGTGCAAAAAAATAGCACCACGTTTAGGTCTGCACTTTGGATGCTAATTTCTTTTCTCCATGCTCATGTAAAGACACGATATTTATTGTAGGACATCTGTTGGGTATCAGTAATAAAATGCAAAAAATAAGATAACCGAAGATGCATTTTAAGACAAGAAAATCCCTGTTATACGAAATGAAACCGAAATTTTGGTGTGCAAAATAATAGCACCACAAGTAAAACATCGTAAATAAAATGCAAAATTTAGTGGAATAGTACGGTTTTTATTTTTTTTATTTATGCTACTGTTCTAGTACTTCGTCTTATAACCCTTATTTTTGCGCACAGCGGCACAACGTCGTGGCATAGAGTCGATTAGTGCCTGACATCGCCGAATTGGAATATCCCTCCACGCAGCCTGCACAGCTTACCATAGCTGTAGTGTATTTTTTGGTTTCACTTTAAAAACAGCTTTCTTAACATCTGTCCAAAGATTTTCAATGGGGTTTAGGTCTGGAGATTGCGGCGGCCATTCCATAACTTGAACCCCATTTTTCGCAAAAAATTCCTTGGCCAATTTGCTCGTATGTTTCGGGTCATTGTCTTGCTGCAGGACCCATCTGAGAGGCATATTCCACTCGGCGTAGGGCAACATGGTTTCCCTCATTATGCCAACATAAACTTCGGCGGTCATCATTGGTTTTATCCAAAATATAGGATCAGTATCGTTGTAGGAGAAGCATCCCCATTTTTTTTTTTTTTTTTTTTTCATAATTGACGCGTGCAAAAGGGGTTGCGAGTACCCTTTAGTGACCGGATCAAGTCACAGCACGGGCCGAAGGTATAGAGGAAGAGAGGGAGAGGAGATACCGATGCACATTGGTTTTAAATGCCTGTGGATTGTAATGAGGAAGAAAAATCGAGCTGGGAAGAGCATTCCAGATTCGTGTAGTGCGGCTAAAGAACGAGTCTCTGAATTTGACTGTACGTCCGAAAGAGGGCTTGAGGGTGAATTGGTGGGCATTCCTAGCGAGGCGTGTATTGCGGGTGAATTCTTGAAGGGGAGGAATGCAACTGGATAATTCATCTGAGCATTTCTTGTTAAAATAGCGATAAAAGAGTGACAACGACGCGACATTACGTCGGTGTTCTAACGAGTCAATCGACTTCGCAATATTACTGTCACCTATAAGTTTTATGGCTCGCTTTTGAATTCTATCCAGCAGGTGCAGGGAGGTCTTAGGAGCACCTGACCAAATAGGAGCGTTATACTCAAGTTTTGGGCGTATGTAGGCCTTGTATATTGTAGCCAGATCAGAAGGGGTGAAGTACTTCTTGCATCGTTTAAGGAAGCCTAGACATTTCGCAGCATTTTTGGCGACCTCAAATATGTGATCGTTCCAACTAATTGTTGGGTTGATACACATACCGAGGATGGAAAGTCTTTCGGTTTCAACAACACAAGTGCCGTCCATGGATAACGGCTGATTATTTTGTGATCGCTTTAACGACAGTAGACAGCACTGTGTTTTGGAAGCATTAAATTCCACTCTTTTCTTATTTCCCCAATCGATTATGCTGTCAAGGTCGGAATTTAATGTGCTTAACATACGCTGCCGTTCCGAGTCTAAGGCCGAAGTGGAGGGACGTGAGCCAAGGAACGAATATGAAAAGCTGAGGGTACTGTCATCAGCGAAGGAATGAATAGGATTAGAAGTAGCAGACAAGAGATCATTTATAAAAATGAGAAAGAGTGTCGGAGACAAAACAGAGCCCTGGGGAACACCAGCATTAATATAGTGGATATCAGACTTGAATCCATCCAAAACAACTTGTATTGAACGATTCGAAAGGTAATTTCTAATCCATTGAAGAAGAGACTCATCATATTGTTAATTTTCGCGCCGCCGTGCTTAATGGTTTTTAAAGTACACTCCGGTTTAAAGTCTTGGTTTTTTTTTTTGCCTGCAAACAAATGTCCTGGCCCCAGGAGTTCCAAATAAAACAATTTTAGACTCATCTGTCCATAATATATTACGCCATTTGGTTACTTCCCAGTTCAAATGTTCTTGCGCAAATTGTTTTCTTTTATGAAGATGGACCTTTGTCAGCAAGGGTACTTTTCTGAGACTTCTGGCAGGTAGTTTCTTCTCTATCAACTTCCTTCTTATGGTTGATGTAGATACGGGCAGATTGAGTTCCTCTTTTATTTTGTTTGATGTGATGAATGGCTTTTGTTTCACTAATCTTATCATTCTTCGCTCGTCGGTAGAGGTTAATTTTGATTTTCTACGTTTTGTTTCTTCTTTTTCGCATGTTTTTTTTGCATTAGTAATCATTTTATTCTATTATTATTATTATTTTTATTATTATATTATTTTATAAGTTAACATTTCTTAGGAGTACAATGCACACCGCGACCCATTTTAATTGTTTATAACGTTTTATTTTAAAAATACAAGTTTCAAAACACTTAAATATTTTTACTTAAATCTTTTGACGCACAAAAAAAACACTAAACACCACCAAACACTTCGAAAACACATTTTAGAATGACATGGTGCTATTATTTTGCACACCAAAATTTCGGTTTCATTTCGTATAACGGGAATTTTCTTGTCTTAAAATGCATCTTCGCTTATCTTGTTTTTTGCATTTTATTACTGATACCCAACAGATATCGCACAATAATTATCGTGTCTTTACATGAGCATGGAGAAAAGTAATTAGCATCCAATGTGCAGACCTCAACGTGGTGCTATTTTTTTGCACAGAGCTGTATGTCTTGTAACAATTCCATTTTTAAGAATTTGTCTACGATATTTTGCAGTTTTGTGAGTATAAGTATGTTTCCATCTCGCAGTAGGGAAATTATTTTATATTACTTACGACAGGTATGGACCTGTCCACCCGAGGTAACGTTGTTGATTACGCTCAACAAGGCTAGCTGCCAATACTATCCTTAGTGCACAGGTCAAGTTGACACACAGCCTCCACGCGGCGCCCCCTGGGTAGCCATTACAACATCCGTCGTGTGGTGAACCTATGTATGCAGCGAACCCCTCTGCCCGAAGGTTTAAATAATGATCCTTGCCGACCAGTCTGTGGGTTGTGTGTGACGTTAAATTCCTCACCACGTAAAAAATAAATAGTTCAGGATTAACTGTTGACGACCCCAGCAAGCGTTAGAAGGACAATGATTTTCGGTTCTGCACGTGGAATGTGAGGTCCCTTAACAGACCACATGCAGCCGAACAACTCGCGGAGGCCCTTGACTGCTACAAAGCAGACATTACCGCCATCCAGGAAGTGCGATGGGACGGGCCCAGCAAAAAAACGATGAAGAACTGCGATATCTACTACAGTGATTGCTATATAGAGAGAAGGCAGCGCTTATCCGGATGCGGATTTGCTGTTCGAGGCAGACTGAGGCAAAAAGTCTTAAGCTTTGACCCCGTCAGCGAACGCCTCATGACGATCCGCATCAAGGCTCAATTCGGGAACATGAGCCTAATTTGCGCTCACGCCCCGACAGAGGAGAAGGATGGCAACATTAAGGATAACTTCTATGATCTCCTAGAATGATCGATGCCCCAGCTACGACACCAACATCGTTCAGGAGACTTCTAACCTCAGCTAGGAAAGGAGGACATCTTTTCTGGAATAAACGGAAAACACAGCCTGCACGACAACACATCCGGCAACGGGCTCAGGCTGTCGGACTTCGCCTCGTCGAGGAATTGGAAAGGTGTTATGGCAGAAATGAAGTCCGAAAATTTTACCGAAAGGTAAAACAGCTATCCGGAGGATACAAGGTTCGGACCGAAGTCTGCCGGAAACAAAATGGACATTTTGTGGTAGAGTCGCAGTCGGTGCTAAGAATCTGGAAGGATAATTTAATAATGACGACTCAAATCCAGCTGCTAGGCAGAGTGTTCTACTCGATTTGAACGATGATAGACAATAATTCCATCCCCCCGACTTAGACGAGGTGAAGATAGCAATATCCAAGCTGAAGTCGAACAAAGCTGCTGGAGCGTACGGACTGTCCTCAGAACTATTTAAAGCAGCTGGAGACGAGTTGATTGGGCGCATGCACCAGCTCATTTGTAAGATATGGTCGGAGAAAAGCATGCCCGATCAGTGGAATGTAAGTGTCGTTTGCCCGGTTCCTAAGAAAAGAGACCCATTTGACTGCACCAATTATCGAGGGATCTGCCTTCTTAACATCGCATACAAGGTCCTCTTTACCGTATTGTACGAGCGTCTGAAACCGTTTGTCCATGACCTGATAGGTCCTTATCAGTGTGGTCTCAGACCAAGAAAGTCAACAATAGACCAGATCTTCACATTGCGGCAGATCCTGGAAAAGACCCAAGAATCGACACCCACCACCTATTCTTCGATTTTAAGGCCGCATATGATAGTGTGCATAGAGACGAGCTATACAGTGCCATGTCTAGTTCTGGCATTCCTACTAAACTCGTCAGATTGTGTGGAATGACGATGGAGAACTCTCACTGCTCCGTCAAGGTCGGTAACGAACTTACCGAGACCTTCAATGTCAAAAAAGGTTTTAGACAAGACGACTATTATGTGACTTCTTCAACATCATCTTCGAAAAGATCGTGCGTAACTCACAAGTCAACACCAGAGGCACGATCTTCCAGAAGTCAGTTCAATTGCTAGCTTACGCTGATGACATTGACGTGATTGAACGAACACAGCGAGCCGTCAATGGGGCGTTTGCTGGCATTAAAGCGAGAGCGGCTAAAATGGGTCTGGCGGTAAATGAGGGCAAAACAAAGTACATGCTGTTATCAAGAAAGGACACACAATATCGACGACAGAGCGTCACACTAGGCAGCAGAAACTTCGAGATTGTCAAGGACATCGTCTACCTCGGCTTCGCGGTAAACAGGGACAACAACATCAGTACCGAAATCAAACTTAGAATCACTCTTGCCAATCGCTGTTTCTTTGGGCTCAAGAGGCAATTGAGTAATAAAGCCCTCTCTCGAAGGACTAAGCTCGCTTTTTATAACAGCTTGATGATCCCAATCCTACTTTAAGGCGCGGAAACATGGACGTTACTATAAGCGGATGAGGAAGCCGTAAGTCTTTCTCAGAGAAAAGTTTTGCGTGCGATTTTTGGTCCTGTTTGCGTTGAGGAGAAGATACAATGATGAGCTCTATGGGCTGTACAGGAACATGCGCCTGGTCAAGCGTCTACGGGTACAACGCTTAAGATGGCTAGACCATGTAGAGCGTAAGGACACCACTGCTCCGGCCCGAAAAGTCTTCGAATCCGAGCCATTGGGACAACGCAACAGAGGACGGCCTGGGATAAGATGGCGCACACAACTGGAGAAGGACCTAAACCAACTTGGAGTGCGCAATTGGAGGCAGCTAGCGAAGGACCGTGCTGGAGAGGCATGCTGGCGAAGGACCAGGCTGGAGAGGCATGTTGGTTGAGGCCAGGCCAGGTCCACCCAAGAGGAAGAAGATTCCTTACTTACTTCATCCATGTCTTTATTAAGTATAAAAACACTTTTGCTAGTGCTAGTCACTGGTTAATACTTTTCTGGGGAAATTGTGATAATTTTGTTTATTTTAGTTGTTGGATATAATCAGTCATGGAGTTGCTCCTTATTTTCTTTGCGCTGGGTTTCAATTTCACGGAATCTTCAAACCAATCAAATCTGTTTCCCTGTTTTTTTCTTTTCTTTCCCTCGGTATCATCATTTAAGTGAGATGTTTTTCCCGTTAACCTGTGAAATGTATTACGTGGTTGCGTTTGAATAAAAAGAGTTATTGCAGACGATACCGCTGAGTGGTTTGAAATACATATAAACAAACGCAATTTCTCGTTGATAACATTCGATTGCATGGTACCCTATAAGAATTTTAACGTAAGCTCTTGTCAAGCAATTTAACTTTCGGTCTTTTCCAATTGCTCTGAATTGCTACGAACGCCTACGAAATTCGCCGAAAAAAAACTCTCAAAAGACTTTCCATTTGCTGAGTTTTTCGTAGGAGAGAGAGCTCATGAGAGTAAAATATTTCCCCTCCCTACGAATTTCTACCGAAGAAAAATCTGTGGGCAGCAGATGACTGTCAAAGTGAAAATAAAAAAAACCTCTGACATTTCATATATCTGATACCTGTTTACACTTATTTGTGCGAATTTCTACGAAAAGTCGTTTCACAAGTTTCGGCAGAGTTACTCTCTGAGAGATTTTATACCCAAACTACTCAAATACGAAACTACGAAAACACAAATGATTTGCAACAGACCTTTTATTATAGACTCTTTTTGAATGTACTCGTATACGCTTTAGTCTTTCAGTGACTTTTGTTAAGCCTTTCAATACTTAAACATTGTAATACCCAGAAGTAAAAGAAAAGTTTGAAAAAATCTAATAACATGTCTGTGCTATATGCAATGACTATTTGGGAACTGTTCATCCTTACAACGCCAAATTACGGCATTACAAATATTGTTGACTCAATAACGTTCGTTCTTCAGGAGCAATTGGCTTGTCTCCTAAGTTGAGCGTAGAGTCGCAATTTTACGTAAATTTACCTCGCAGGTTTAATTTCATTCTGTAATAAAATATTTCCATATCTTAGCTAGTGTCCTAGGAAATCTAGAGGCATCTGTGTTCCAGCGGTGAGTCTATCAAATTCCACAAAGCAGTACTCTTCTTAGACACTGGTTAACAAGTACCATCATTTTTTCTGGGCGTTTCTTTCTAGGTATCGCACTTGCAAAAGTGTTGATTAGAGTCAGTTTCTTTTCGGTGTAAAAGAGACGGATAAAACTTATTATTTTATATTAATTAGAGTAAGTAGAGGAAAGGGAAATAGTAAATCAGGTTTGATCACTGAGTTCCCACAAAATAATAAAATATAATTATTTATACTATACGTTTCTATCGGACGCAATTACTCCCAAAATATAAACATTTGGTCAGAAATGCAGTATTTTCGAGGACAACCTTCCCTTGAAAGTCGTCCATTTGCACGAAATGGCCTCGAAGTATTATTTGTTGTTCAACCTCTGCTTCAGTTCTCGTTTTTTTAGGAACAATTATTTTTCTCTGCAGAATTTATATATTTTTTTTCGTCCACAATAAACAATACTGAACCGCTCGTCTGTTCTTGGTGCTAAGGAACTCAGTTCTGGTCCCATTGTGGACTGTAATACCGTCCAATACAATTATTGTTGCTAAAAATAATTTAAAAAAAAATTACGCCTGGGAATATGCTTCATATCCTCTTGTATCAAATAACATTTGTAACCATTTCTTGCATCTACTACATTAAACTATTTGTATGGAGTTAAATATTTTTCATTATATTCATTAACATTTTTGAGATATATTTGCAAATACTTGATAGAGCACACATTTTTTAAACTCACATTTAAGACATTTTTTAGTTTGCGGTCATATGGTTCTGATTGAGGTGTCAGAAATAAGGTTAGTAGATGAAACTACCACCATGTGGCGCTAAGACCACCTACCATCTCGCCAATACGTGTTTGTGTTTTCTCCCTGTCATTCGAATAAAAATTCGTGTCAAATTGTTTTTCACTTGCGGCGGTGTTAGAAATTCTAAATGTTGTTAATTGAAAATGCAAACATTTTTAATAGAGATAAATCTCTTATTTTGTTTAAAATTATCGAATATTCGTTCATATTCGTGCGTCCCGTAGATTATTAAATAAAGTCATATTAATATCAAATGTACGTCGATACCTATTCATGTGAATATTATTTAAATTATTTTCATACAAATTAATAGATAGAATTTAAACAAAAGTGTCCACACAATGGCAAGCAAAGGACATGAAAAAATATATACGTCATTGGTTACACTATCCTTATACCCATAAATTTTTTTTTAGCTGATTATTGTCAACAAAACATGTTTGATGCTTTCTGCTAAAGATGTGAAGTATATTTTACATGTTATATGTGCATTTTGTATATTTTTTTTTAGATTCGCAACTCACACGAACCAGAATGTTCATTGTACATAAAACAATATCCAAGTTTGCAACCTACAGCATATAATGGTATACATTTACTACCTAAGAAAAAATGATTCATCATATCATTGCCGTAGTTAAAAACTCTCCGTTTTCTGATTTGTTGCAGTTTTATAAAAATTAAACAAAACTTATTTTTGTTGACGAATCAGTTGCATATATTGGACTTGCATTTGTTTAAACAAAATAAATTAATTTTCGTGGATAATATATAAATGAAATTAATATGGATCTAGTGGACATTGATAAAGTGCTAGATAGCTTGGAACTTAATGAAGAAGAACACATAGACGTCAACACTCTTATCAAACCACTTGAGATACTAAGTTCTGACATTTTGCGAAACCCTGATTCAGCACCTGACAACTCTTCTACATTAGGAGAACGTACACCGTTGAAATCGAACACAAAAACAACAGAAAGTCCAATTAATGAGAGAATTAAGTTTATCGGTGTTTCTCAAGTATTTAGTAGTTTGGATGATTATCGAAAAAATGTGGAAACCCTCCAAATAAAAATAGATCACTGTAAACAAAATAATGACGATCATTCCAAAGCTGAAACAGAAGGTGATACGTGTGATGATGAGAAGTTAGATGCAAATGATTTATGTGAAAATGACGAGGTTAATAAATTCAGCAATATACAAGAGGACGTTGGAATATCATCTAATTCGATTACAACATCATCATCTTCTTCATTTTCGTCCGGTCCATCTTCTGCTTTTTTGTCATCAGAATCAGAGTTATCCCTTGATCCAGTTGTTTCTGATCAAAGATCTTTACATTTGCAAAAATCCAACCCTACAACAGATGTTGGCAATAACTTACAATCGATCAAATCAGAGAGCAATATTAATTGTGATAATGAACCAAATAGGTCTGAATTTGATGATCTAGCAGCGGGCTTATCTTCAATTTCTATTACAAATGCTGCAAGTTTCTTGCATTCGGAACTAAGCAGCAAATACAATTTCAAAAGCGATATCTTAAGTTCCAAATATTGTGAAGAAGAAAATGAAAAAAATTGTAAGGAATCAGATGAATTAGATAATCAGCATACAACCTCAAAATTGGTATTAAATCAAAACGTAATGGTTACGTTTGGGTCAACGATGGATGAAATATCCGATACCGAGTTGGACAGCATTTTGCAAGAAATTGAATCAGAAATGCCTTCTCAGTCCTGTGAAGCAGATAATTCTGATCAAGCTGTAATAAACAAGGAAACAGAAAGTGTTGATCCAAAAAGCGATACTAGGGTGGCAGAAAACTATACATCAAAGATATCCTTCGATGCAAAATATGACGACGCCACTAATATAGACAGTTTTTCCCAAGCGTCTACAATCGAATTCGCCGAAGACAGAACTCAAGAAGGGAACATAGGTAACTATAAAGACTTAGAAGAAGTTTGTGATGCAGATAGTGAGGAACACAATAGTGAAAATCAAAATGGACAAAAGCGGCAGAGACCTACAACCCTTGACCTACCCGTGAGGAAAGTAAATTTGTATTCCTCAGCTGGGCAAACACCACCCGGATCAAAAATATATGATCAAACCACCTCCAGTTCTGAGGAAGATTCACCTGGGGAGAAGGTAGAAACGATATGTGATTTCAAGGATGCAGCCGGTCATACACCGCCTGAACGAACTGATAGGTCAATTGCTTGTATTAGTGAAATGCAAAGTGAAGGGTCCAACTCAATTCTTACTTCTAATAATCTTATGACAATTGCACAGAATGTCGAAGTGGAGAACCCTGACTCGGTTAGTCAAGTAACACATGAAAACGAAATAAATCTCAATCTTGGAAAAGTTCCACCCATATGGGTGCCTGATAATGAAGCAAACTCATGCATGCAATGTCAGCACAAATTTACACTGCTGAAGAGACGCCATCATTGTCGTGCTTGTGGTCAAGTTCTTTGCTCCGTTTGTTGCTCACAAAAATTCAAGTTGGAGTTTCTCTCGAATCCTGAATCAAGGGTTTGCGTACAATGCTTTCTTATACTTTCAAAATTCCAACAACGTGGGGAACAACAATCAAACAACGCAACGCCATATTCTGGATCAGTTTTGAGAGCACCAAATCCTAACAATCCTATGGAATATTGTTCCACTATACCTCCACACCGCCAAGTAAATCCTCAGGCAATTTCAAATCCTACTGTCATAGTTCCAGTTGGTGTATTGAAAAAAGAAGGCAATCACAAGAAAGGTCGTAAAAGGAAATCTGTCATGTTTAGTGATGGTGTTCGACCTGGAAGTGATCTAGCCAACTTGGATGGAAAATGGAGTGATGCTAAGCATGCTCGCAAATCCATTTCGTCCACAAGTGATCCTGGAACTAGTAAAGGTGCGTTAATTTCATTCTGGAATATTTCTGTCCGTCATTTATAATTATTATCTTTATATGTGCAGGAGAAAATGCTTCTGCTTCGGCAAATGTTTCGCAAAAATCAGACAGAAAATTGACTTTGGATGAGACTTGGAGCGATGTTAAATCCTCATGCACCTCTGTTTCGCCAACTAGTTGTGCACCAATTTCAGTAAAAAGTAAAAGTGAGTAATGTGATTAGCGCCGATTTCTGTTTAAATGTATATTTTTAGGCATTACTAGAAATGATCTGAATTCAGAAGTGTTATCGGACAAAAATACTAGTTTTTTATTCAAAGATGAGAATACTTTGCCACCGATATGTTCTCTCGAAAAATCTGACATAACATACCAAGAAGTGCCAAACGACGTCAATTTAATCAAACGATTACATTCTGAAACTCTAAAATTCGTAGTACAAACTAACTTTTATGTTTTTGTTAAAATTGTTCATTGTAAGTCTCTCACCACATATTTATTCGATGTCAATGCAAATAACAGCTATCCGTTTCAGTGAAATGTTGCATCAACAAGACAGTTATTAATTTCACGACATATGGCTTACATCATGTAGGCAACGACGAGATAATGATACTGCTTGAGCTTGACAACTCTAATGAAATACCGAAAGACATTTTTATTCACTTAAACGATATCTATATGGAAGCGAGCAGAGGAAATCCAATAACTGAACTTGGGTTCTCCATGCCAAAAAATTTGCTTTTTCTTGGGTCTCGTGAGCACGGGGGATTTCTTTTTATTCGTTCAACATTTCAGTGCTTACAAGATGTTCAAATACCCGACTCTCCTTTCCTTATTGGAGTGCTGATACATCGGTGGGAGGTTCCGTGGGCAAAAATATTTCCATTAAGGCTTATGCTTCGTTTGGGCGCGCAATACCGATACTACCCTAGTCCACACATATCAGTAAGAAAACGAGCTCCAGTGTATATAAATATAGCCCAAACCATAATAAATTTGTTGGCAGTAAGTATAACAGCACGCTAGTACATTTTCGAAATATCTAAATCAGTAGCTTTTAGGATTTTCGAAATTATACGTACACAATAACAACAATCAAGGGGATGTGTATTCACATGGAGGACAGACGAACGAATATATTAATTCCCAGAAATCGCCACCAAGATGTATTAAAAGCTATAAAAAACTCCAGTGATCATATTTTAGCGTTGGGCGCTAATTTTTCGAAAAAAGCCGACGGTCATTTAGTTTGTATTCAAAATATAAAAACCGAGTCTACAGATTTACACTCATACTCAACGCAAGCTATAAACATTCAGGGAAAGCCTCGAAAGGGTGCGTAATGATGTCATTTGAGCTAACAATCACAATTTAATAATTGCTTTAATTTTCTGTTTTACTTTTTTAGTAACTGGAGCTAGCTTTTTTATATTAAACGAAGCGTTAAAGACTTCGAGTGGGCTCTCTGGTAAGTGTAGTATTATAGAGGATGGCCTTATGGTGCAGATATTACCATCAAAAATGATAGAGACAAGGAACGCTTTGAATAACATGAAAGATGTTAATATTGTGTGTGGGCCAATCGATGCTAACGAGGAACACACAGAAGTTGTCTACATTCAATGGATTGATGATGATATTGATATAAATATTGGGTACAAGGTTTTGCAGTTTTAAAAAAAACAAATTAAATGTGTATAATTTTGAAAAGGGTCAAATCACCGATTGATTCAAAAGAGATGGATGGAATACCTAGTATAAGGATTTATTCGGGCATAAGGCTTTCCAATGGAAATCATACTCTCAAATGGACAGAAGTTTTTATAGTTAAGGTAATGCATAATAATACAATAAAAATCAGTTTTTACAATAACAGTATAAACCAGAAGAATCCAGATTGCGAGTCTCCTCGGTATAAGCAGGAAATAGATGTAACACAGTTATCGGAGAGCATTGCTAAGAGTACATCCGTCGCTTTGCTACCATTTTTGGACCTGTTGGCGGCTAATGGCAATACCAAAATTGGACTTCGTGTTACAATTAATCGTGATAAGGTTGATTTTTTTTTACATAATTGTAAATAAATGTGCATATATATATGTATTTTTTCTGTTTTAGGTGTGTTATGAAGCTGGGAGTCAGGGTGAAAAGTTGCCCCCTCTGTATATGAATGCCCTTGACAACGAGCTGATTCCTACACTTCATATTCAAGCGAACGACATTGAGTCTACAATCGTATTGGAATTGATATTTTATATATTAAATCTGTAATCGTTCGGACCATTTTATTCTTGCATATATATATATATAGCTTTCAAAATAAAACAACTGTTGTAATTGTGAAATAGTTATTAAACATTGCATATTGTAAAATTTGAATCTCGTTATAAAGTAAAACATGAAATAAAATATATTTTTAAGTGCCGTCAAGAGTTAATTTTTTACTAAAAATTGCTGTATTCTACTACCCAGGTAACACGTTTCCTTTTTCTCGCACTTTTTGTTCTGGCCTGGTACATTCCTTTCATTCACCTATGTAAACATACAAAAAAAAAATAATAGGCTTTGCTGGCCACAAAGGGGTGCTGACCCAAGGGTGCATTAACTTAAGGCCAAACATTACACGATGTGGCGGGCCTAACTAAAGGCCATTCAGCGGACGATACATTAGGCCTAACTCAAGGCCATACATGCCATAACATTTTTTGTACGTAGATGTACAATCGCCGCATCGAAAGAAATCAAACCGATAACTGCTAGTTGCAAAGCGAAATTTTTCACTCTTGATCCAATATTTGTACAGTCCTGTACAAATGTTTCATAACGATTTGTCATTTGTTGATATAGTTATTACTATCGTTTCTTTCCTTTAGTTCGTTTCTATCGTCGGTCTATATGTTGTCTGTTCCCAAATACTTTCCATGTCACAATCCCAATAGAAAACAAAGAATATCTATATTTGCCCTCTTTTTTATTTTATTGCAAATATTTGGGTTAACAAAAATATATATTTGAAATACGGAATATGGGAATACCTAAATAACAGTAGACATTTTTTTATTCCGAATATCCATTATCAAAAGGTAGATTTACTCATCTCTAAGAGAATACAACAATGAGAGACGATCAAATTCCGATGACTTTTTTTCCATATCAATAACGAAGTCACTTTTCGGGTATAAATGCCTGACCTGTTCCAAATATCTATTGAAAACCTGTCGCGAAATGAAATTTGTTTTTTAATTTTGTAATCTGTTTTTACAATGCTGACTTACCTCCGTTCCTTTTCCAGTAAGATGTGACAAAGCAAGCATGTTGACCATGGCATCGTAGTCATTATGTTTTTTGGTCAGTACTTCCCGTAATAAGGATTCAGCTTCATCATATCGATGTTGGCCTAAATGACATACAGCCTGACCGTTTAATAGCGTCGGAGTTGATTGATATTTTTCGCAAAACTCCTGAAAAATATGAAATGCATCTTGCATTTGTTCCGTTCCACTAGCAATCGCTATCCAGGCTTGTGTTAACTGAGTCAGAGTTGCATCATCGCTTACTTCTTGCATTTTTGCAAGAATTTGTTTTGCCATGTCAATACGGTTCAGTGAGAGCAAACATTGTACTGAAAGTGCCATGGATTCCAAATTATCCGACCCATGAAGGACTCTGTTAAATACATATGAATACAAATGTCTTTGGAATTCAAATTTTTAAAATGTTACTTACTTAAGAGCATTCTCGTACTGATCATCACGACAATAAATAATAGTGGCAGCTATACGCCATATATTTGTTTCATCTGCATCAATTTTCTCAAGAATATACTTTAAGTTTGTTTCAATCGTTAAAGGATTATCCAGTGTCTCTTGGACATATCTTAAAGCAAGCAATGCAGTTGTATTATTTTCCTTTATATCATTACTAATCAGGCGACCAGAATCTATTGCCAGATATGACAGATACATATATGCTAGAGTTTCAGGATCGGCTGTTGATGATTGCTCGGGAAGAAGCTGATTTATGGAACCCATGTAATTTCCCACATAGTAGTCGTTTCTTGCGTAAAATAGAGTTGAGTTACAATCCTCCTCATTATTAACGTGTACCTTATTCATTTTATATATCAAAGCTAGTTTTAGGATAAAAAATGTATACTCTTAACAACGCACAAAATAACTTTTTACAAACTACACGTATGTTGTCAATCGAAATCAATGAGTAAAAGAGATACCCAACTTTTACATTTGTCAGTCAGATGTAGTAGATGACCTGCAGAATATGTTCTTAAAGAGAAATTGCTGCATACTTATAGGTGTATTAAGGTTCTTATTTTACAAAGATTTTTGGTATATATATGAGAATGGTTAACATTTGGTCTGTTCCAATTTATATGTGTACAGAAATTCGTAGTTTAGTAATTTGGGTAAAAATTTCTACTGGAGAGAGTAGGTTTGTTCCAATTCATTTGTGTACAAAAATTCGTAGATGAGTATTGGGGGTAAAAATCTCCCTTGAAGAGAATAACTCCGCCGAAACTTGTGAAACGACTTTTCATAGAAATTCGCAGAATTAACGAACCGTCTGCTATCTACAGATTTTTATTCGGTAGAAATAATGAGGGGAAATAATTTACTGCCTCTTGAGTAGCCTCTTCCACGAAAAAGTCACCCAATTGAACGCCTTTTGACAGTTTTTCGGTGAATACCGTAGGTTTCGTAGAGCAATTGGAACGGACCTTTTATACACAGGCCGACATAATTCATCGTACGACGTTCAAAAACGCTCATTTTCTGCACCAACTGTGTTTGGTAAAATAATGGATTACATTTCAGAATTGTAATGAAAAACAAAGATTATTTATGTATAACAGAAAATCCAGTTTTAAATTTTTTGACTTTATTTAAAATAAATAACAAATTTATAATTCATTTAAACGACAAAACTCATCGTACGCCTGCTAAAAAGAATGCGTTATTACACCGCAGTAGTTTGCTAGTAGCTTGTTGGACTTCCACAGGATTTAAGAACAGCTTGAACGAGGCATTGAAGAAACCAGCCCTGGGTGAAATCCCCGGATACCCTATTCCATTCTATTTGCAGAGCTTCCTTGAGTGTTGCCCTTGAAGTTAATGTGTGCCTGTGCAGCTGTTTCTCTAGGAAGTTCCACAAATGCTTAATGGGGTTTAAATCTGGACTCTGTGGAGGAGAATACAACGGCCTCGGAGCATAGTACAATAACCACTCCTTGACTTTTCTAGCTGTGTGCTTAGGGTCGTTATCCTGCTGAAATATCCAGCCAGGATTCAAACCCAATTTATCCACCGATGACTTTAAGTTCTCCCTCAGTATATCCAGATACATGTGCTGGTCCATATTTCCTTCTATGAATACCAGCTTCCCCACACCGGACCAAGCCATGGACCCCCAAAACCATAACACTGCCTCCACCATGCTTAATCGTTCTTCGGAGAATTTTTATTTCCAATGCTGTACCACTCTTTCGCCATACTTTCGATGGACCATCGTGGCCGAAAATGTTGTATTTACTCTCATCAGTGAACAACACTTTCTTCTAAAACGACAGATCGTCATCTTTGTGTAAATTTGCAAATTCCTTGCGCTTCATCTGGTTGGCAGCACTTATCGACGGCTTCTTCCGTGGTGTTCTCGCATAATGTCCATGTCTATTTAGGGTTCTTTGACTTCCTTGCTGCAGGTTTCCGACACTTTATTTTTTATGATGGTACAATTAGTTTTTGGCTCTTTGCCAACAGTGTTGATAATGACCCGTACATCTCTTGCGTGGACGGCCTGATCTTCGCACGTACTCAAAACTTCCTGTTTTTTTATAGGTTTCTATAATGTACTGAGTGGTTGATTTACTTTTTCCAACGCAGTCAGCAATTCTGCCAATGATTTTTTATCATTCAAGTACAAATTCACTACAACTTGTCGAAAATCTACCGAAGTTTCTTTTTTGTGCTGTTTAGCTGACATGATCACTTCTCGGAGCAAAGTAAGTTTATACACCAAACACTGTTTCAAGAATATCATGATTCTTCTGCAAAATAAATAAATAAATACAATTTATTATAATATGAACTGGGGAAATTTAACGGAAACAAGTAGCGTACGATAAATTATGTCGTTTGTTTGCTCCAGTTTTTTTATTAATTCTTATAACTTCATGGAGTAATAAAAGCAGAAAGCAAAGCTACACATGGGTGATGAAATGCAATAAGCTATTGAAATTAGGAATGCAAAAAAAGAAAACATTCATCCACATTTATAGAAAATATTTGGATTTTACCTGTCGTACGATGAATTATGTCGGCCTGTGTATGTCAGTCAGATGTAGTAGATGTTCTACAGAATATGCTGCGAGTGCGAGAACCTACTACATTTAATTAATGACGAACAAATTTTAGCTTAAAACTTAAGTGGCATAATAGCAGAGAATTGTCAAACCAGAAAACTAAATTTCGTAATTTTCAGGCTACTGAGTTGTATTTCGCTGAAAGAGACGTGTTATATTCTACCGGATTCATGGGTGCTAATCAATCCTCTTCGGAAACACGTAGTGTTACAATGGATAATCCAAATACCACGAGTGTAATCGATGTTTCAGAAGAAGTTGTGGAACGTCTTAAATTGGGATTAAGCAAAGGTAACGTTACTTGTACTGCAGCCCAAAATCAGAAATTATTAAGTTTATACGTTTTTTTTTTGTTATGCAACATTCTTTAATCTATAGTTCCTAATACATTAAGTTCGTAAAGGAAAACGCAAAATCGCATCTTATGTCATGAAATATTATTTTATAGTCTGGACGAAAGTTTAGCTCTTGTGCAAGTAAACAAATTAGACAAAACAATTAGACTGTTGATTTCGAAATATTTCTTGTATTTTGTTGCTGTATGAACCCTTTATTTTCGTTTTTGTCTTACAGCAAATGCCGCAACTAATAAAATTAAACAAGAATCAAAAGAACAGTCAAAACCGATCTCAGCGCCACAACACTCTCAACCACCAGCGACAGTAATTGCACCGCCAAAACCATCAAAGGCAAACACTTTAAATTCAACACCAGCACCACCACAGCAACAGCCATTAACATATGCACGTTTCCCTTGTGAACCAACTATTACCTCGGTTGAGATGCGTCGTCAAAAAGAAATCGAACTTCAGCAGAACGATCAAATATGGCGTGCCCGAATGGTTAAGCTCGAACAGACATTAAACAAAACAAATGCCATTATGGAAAAAGAATACTCAGCTGCCGTTGAAGATGTCCGTAAACGATTTATGAACGCCTCGCCAACACATCAATTGCCCCCTTGTCAAGATTTAAAGGCTCAATTGATTGCTTGCTATCGTGCCTACCCGGGAGAGACATTGAAATGCGCCGAAGAGGTGGCCCTCTTCCGTAACTGCGTAGGTGTACATCGCATTAAGCGTTTAGATTCTGAACAAGTTGCAGCTAAAGGAGCTTAAATGTATATCCGTGTAGGAGCTTGTTACTTTGTTTAGGTGGTGTTTGTCCTATATTCTGAACCATGGCAGGCACTTATTATTTGTTTTTAAGTATCGAATCACTTAAAAAAAGAACTGCTATAAATTGAGTCGGTTTATGTGAAATAAAAATACATTCTTAAATACATGATAGAGTCGATAATTATTTATCTTGTCAACTTTGAATCAGCAATTTTTATCATTCACGACTGCTCATTAACCTATGTACTCATTTTTACAACCCATTAAGTCCTACTTCGTGAAGAAAAATAATGGAATAATGACGATTTCGATAGGTAAGACTAGCGGCAGTTCAATAACTACTGTCCAATCTCATCGTCGCCATGATAGCTCTATTACTTACGTGTCTCGCAGTGTGGGGATACTTTCTTTGGTCGCGACGTTACTCATACAAATTGGCATGGGAAATAGGGGGACCAATGGGTCTTCCAATCCTTGGAAGTATCCTAGAATTTGGTGACGTTGAAGGTCAGTGTGGAATAAGCTCAATAGGCAATGTCTTGACGATAATTTCTTTGTAGATTTCCTAAAGGTTTTTGCAAATAGAATTTGGAGTAAGTATAAGTCACCTTGTGCTGTGTGGGGTGGACCTACTGTAGGTATCCTTGTGAAGGATCCTGCGACTGCTCAGGCCATTCTCCTTTCTAACGATTTCCTGGATAAACATATTGTATACAAACCATTTGAGATTATTCTCGGAGAAAATAGTATTATCTCAACCACTGGTGAGTAGGTTGACGTACCTCTCGAATAGTTTCTGATATATAGGTGTTTTAAGGTGAAGTGTGGAAGCTTCATAGAAAAGCTGCTGATCCGGCATTTAATTACCAGAGCCTTACGCGGCTGATTGACCCCTTTAATAAAGCAGTTAATGATTTCATGCAAAATGTTCTTGGTCCAAAAGTTGGAAAAGGAGAGGTAGACGTCTCACAGGATCTTATAGCACTTTTTGGGGACTTCACGATTGGTGAGAACAGAGTAAAAAAATACAATGACCCGAATGGAATTTTTCGTTGTAGAGACATCCATTGGAAAGAATCTGAATCTGCTAGATCCGACAACTCATAAGGATAGCTTTCTAGACAGTCTACAGAGGTATTTTAAATAACATTTATCTGCGCCATTTTTGCTTTAGATATTATATAGGGTTCAGCATGAATGTGTACAACGTGCCACAAAGTTCCATCTTCAAAATGATTTTATCTTCAGTTTTACTAAGGCTTACAAAGAAATCAAACGGCTTCAAAGGCACATCCATAGTATCCTGAACGATGTAGGTATATATATATATATGTATATATATACACACTCAATAAGTCTCGGGACATATAGGCCTTCCTTTTATTTTTAATATAATATTAATTTTTTTTTTTGATATTGAGTGATGTGTTAGATATATTTATATATAGCTCTGTATGTGTCTTGTATGTGCTTTTATATATTTTTAAATACTTTTAGGCATTTAATGAACACCCAAATCCAAAAGCTACTTTAAGGTATACAGATGGAAAGAGAACACTACTGGACAGTCTAAAAAAATACCAAGGAAAACCCACTTTTACTGTACGGGATATTAATCATGATGTTGCAACTATTATTGTTGCGGTAAGCTTTTTGTTTGTTTTGCCTGAGATTGGATCCCTTACTGATGGTGTACTCGAACAAATAAAATTAATTTATTTCTATCTGTTTTTTCAGAGCTTTGAGACCACATCTTTAACATCATTTCTAGTTTTATTTTACATGGCTCTATATCCAGAGCTGCAGGAAAAGGTGTTTGAGGAAGTCTTGTCCCTGTACCCAGAAAAAAATCCACATGTGGATTTCAGCACCATTGGCGACCTGACCTACACCGAAATGTTTATCAATGAAGTGCTTCGATTGCATCCACCAGTTCCATTGATCGGACGGGCTGCTACATGTGATACACGAATAAGTACTGGATTGTATGTACCCAAGGGTACTCAAGCACTCATTGATATGGTTAATTTGCATCGAAATCCTGACGTCTGGGGCCCCAAAGCAAACAATTTCGATCCTGAAAATTTCTTACCTGAAAATCTTAAGAGTTTACCACCTAATGCCTTCATACCGTTTTCCATTGGCCCCAGGAACTGTGCAGGTTACACAAATCCCAAATTCGAAATAAAATTTCTCAAGTCATGGAATTCCATTTTACAGGTATTAGATTAGCGAAGTTAACTTTAAAAATCATAATTGCCAAGTTGGTGAGGACATATCAATTGAGTACAACGTGGAAAATAGACGACGTTATTCTGATTCCGGGAATAATCACAACCTTGAAGAATCGCCCCTTGATTGCTTTTGTGGAAAGAGTGAAATGAATTTATTTTAATATGGGGAATTGCTAAATGTTTTTTTTTTTCATCGTTGTTATTTGGATAAATTAAATTGAACCCACACTTGAAAATACATTCTTTTATTTTATCTTCAGTTATTTTTTTAAATATTTCCTTTAGTACGGATTTATTGTTGCCTTTGAAGCGCCACCGAAAGTTAAGACCAGCTTTTGACAAATCTAAAACAAATATACTTTTTAATAATTAATCATTTTATTGAATGAATGAATTAATTTGGACTTTAAATGTTGAAAGATTACACTAAATATAAGTTCAAACAGTTTTTTCAGGTTTTCCTTTTGAAATAAAAAAATCATTGCTTTTGTATTGCTGGTAGACAGCAATTGAGTTTACTCATTAAAATCATTGCCGTCCTTATGGAGAAACGAATAACAACTTAGCTCGGATTCCGCAGTGATATTTTTTTCAGTATCTGCTGTCCGTGGCTGTCTGTTATACGACCTTGGCAAAATAGACCGACGATTTGAACGAGAACCAGCTCCGTAAACCTTCAAGGCATATCTCCCTGAACGACGAAGTAAAATCTCTGAATCTGATCCAAAATCATCACGAAATGTTGGATTCAATTTATTCATCATTAAATGTTCTGGCCATCTTTCTAAACGTACCACAAGCTTTCGCATGCGTATGTAATCACTTCTTGGTTTTACACTTAAACTATTAGGCAATGCATCTGAAAATCGATCAGTTGATTCTTGGTATGGGCGGGACTTTATTTCCAGTATTGGAGGTGTTATGATAGACTTTGACAAGCCATTTTGAACTTCGGGCTTTGACAAGCCATTTTGAACTTCGGGCTTTTTTTCTGCGTTGTTATTTCTTTGTTGGGATTCTGTATTATGTCTTGCTTTTATTTCCTGTATTATTGGACTCGATGTTACTTGCTCTTCTGGTCCTAATACCGATTTGGATTTGTTTTCTGGTTTTGCGTGAGGTATATCTTCTTCGATCGTTTGTACTTCTAAATGGGCCCTTATCTCTGTTTCTTGCCCATTATGCGTGTCAATTCTTTTTAATACTTCACTGTGCTCTGACGGTGTGTCAGACTCACTTGATATTTCGATTTGTATAATTTCTCTTTCAGGGTGAGAGCGATTACTCGAATTTTGAGTTACATTTGCTTCGGTAGCAGGAAAATTAATGTTGGAACCACTTCTTTCTATGTCCATGCCAACACCGACACTCTTCTCATCTTCTTGTTCATCGTCATCTTCATCTTTTTGGGGAGAGTTGAAGCGTACTAGAGAAAACTTTTCCCATACAAAGTCATCTTCCTTAAGAAATAGGAACATTTTATATATCATATTTGGTTCAATAGTGAGTATGTCACCCGTTTTATCAGTACTTGAACTTTGCAATTCATTTTTGCATGGACAAAAAAGGGACAGATGATAGGCTGGCGTTGGTATTCCTATAAAAAAATGTACCGGGGACCTTGTGTGAAACTTATATTTTACACCTGCTTCTTGTCCCTCTACTTCAGGCCTCGATTGAGTTACTTGTTTCGTTTTGCATGTTAACATTTCATCGGGTTCAGCATCTAAATGACTGCTCCCTTCACTCACGTACTTTGGATTTGTTAAATTTATGATTACGCTCTCGTCCTGTGCCTCTTCATCAGGGTGGTCTTCTGTTAAACCACAAATATTTAAATATGCTGGTATTCTGCCATTTTGCCTTTGACCTTTGTACTCCGATAATATCATCCTGAGTTCTGTTTCGGTTGGAACAAAAATAAGTTTGCGTTTAAATATTGAACTGTAAATTGGTCTCCAACGTGGATTTGGAAATTTGTTGGCCGATGTAAGACGCAGTAGATCGTGTCGTTCCTTTGGAATTTTTCTGCGAATCCCTTGGCCTATTTCAATTCTCATTTTGTTAATTCTGGTTGTTCCCGAAGGTTTAACTATTTGTACAGTGTTAAGTTCCGGTGGAAAATAGGTATACATGTGAGACTGTGGTGCATTAGATATGCTTTTTATATCCGCGCTGGCAGCTGGAGAATGCTTGGTGATAGCACGCAAATCTACAAAAGGAATTTGTTTTGAAATTTTCTCTGATACATCTAGCTGGAAATTGCCTGTTTCGGCAGTGAATGGCAACATGGTCTGAAATGGTGTGCAAGGGTCATTTATTTCTTGCTTTATTTTACTTTTTTCGGGTGAAGCCACGTCTGTTTCATTAGAGAAGGTGGGAGATTTTTTACACAACGTGCGTTTAGAACTTGGGATGTTTATATCGGTTTTACTTTCATTACACAATAGCACCTCACTTTCACTCCTCGAATTCGGTTGCATATCTTCTTGCGGAAACATGACGCTTTCGTGTGTTGTATCTTCGAATGAACTAGGATATGAATCATATGAGCTCGACGTTGGACTCGGTGGTCGTTTTTGAACAGTGCATATCGCAATTTCAACAGAATTGACGTTGTCTCGTTTACCACCCACAAGATCAATACAACACGTCGATTTGTTTTGGATCGCTAAAATGGCTGGCGGCTGGTTTCGGTAAGGATGAGGACATACAGAAGCACTTAGCACCTGTACTTGCTTGGGGTGTTGAAGTTCTTTATTTTGACTATATCGTGCTGTATTTTGAGGGATTGAGCAATATTCATTTTTTAGAGATTCGGACAAATAATTGTTGGGCTTATTTGCATTGTTATTTTGGAAGTCATTAGAGGGAGATTTGAATTGCTGTGCTTGAGTATTAACTCGTGGTAAAGGAGTTATGGTAATGAATGGTGTTGGCATGTGCCGAATAGAATGCGCGCCCACATGCTCATCGCGATTGAGTTGGTTATCAACGGACATATGCTGATTTTTTGTAGAGTGATCCTGTGCGTTATGGTCCAATGCCACAGAATGCTCAATCACTCCTAGATGCGAAATGCTTCGAAACGATCTTTCTTCAGAATTAATTGTGCTTTTGTATGTAGTTTGATTGTTTGTAGAAGTTGATAATCCAAACACACTTTTATCTTGCGATGAACTCGTATTTAAAGAATAAGTTAATACATCATTTCCATCTCCATCTTGTGTTGAACTGGCTACTGGGAAGTTCTTTTTAAATTCATTCCTCAAGTACTTTATTGCCTTAGGCTTAGCTTTAGGAGTTTTAATTGATATTATTTCAATTCCACATTTTTCGTGTTTGCTTTCAACAGTGAGTTTAAATTCTTTTTCACTAGGAGTTGAACGATGCCTTGAGTATGTTTTAAGAGGTGGATTAGGAACGAGCGATTCAATGGGACTACTTTTAGTTTCCAACATAGAACACATTTGATCCTCAGGCGATGATGTTGGAACACTGTAATTTTCCTGATCATTATTAATACTTGATTGTGCTTTAGAAATTTGTTGCGTTTGAACACACTTTAGCTGTCGACCGCTACCTCCTGATTGGGTACTTAGTATTGTTCCAGTACTCGATTGTATTTCGGGACTATGCTGTATTTTATTACACTGAAATGGTTGGGTATTCTGTGACGCTTCAGCATTCTCCTGTACTTCCGAACACTCTACTGCCTTAACGCTGGGTAGTACTGGAGCGCTCGAAGATAGCTGATTTTCGGAAACTTTTTGTGTATTACAAGTATGTTGAATACATGTTGATATTTGCGTAGTAGGACTCACTTGAATATGGGCATTTGAAGTTTCCTGGCAGCTTGCTTGAATTGCTTTAATTACGGTTTTGTTTTGAAATATTGAAGGTTTACCGTTACTCGATGTTTCTTGGAGAGCTAAGGACGGCATTGAAGCCAAACTGTATGAACGAGCTTGAACGCTCTGAGTTGTTTCGAATGTTGGTGGCAATGGGACATTTGAAAAAGATTGGGATGTTACAAATGTGTGCGTAGAATGCGCATGTGTGTCCTTTGTTTGTAATGTCTGATTTTTAGCACTCGGTAGTGCTTGGCAATTCAGCAGGGCTTGCATGTTTTGATTGGAACTTGAATCGACCGTTGTTACTAAATTTGGATTCAAAGGTATTTGAAGCGGCGGAATCATTTTACTTGCGGGAGTTTGGATACGTGAATTCACTTGGTTGTTTGCCGCCGGTAGGAGCGTTGAAGGAGTATGGATATTCGAACTAATAAGTGGAAATTGGTTTAGTTGACTTTCCAGATTATTTTGCATGCTTGTCACTTCATGAACTTTCTTAACAAAACTGGATGGTGCTTCTAAGGTGTATGTCGCTTGAGAAACTAAAGTGGGAGTCTGATTTGCAGATGCTTTTGATGCTTGAAAATCATATAATACTTCAATTTTTGCTGCGTTTTTGGATATCTCTTGTGTTAACTTATTTTTATTTAACACCTGATTGAAATGACTCTTCTCGTACGACTCAGTTTTCTTATTGATTTTCCTAATTTTGGTTACTTGCTTCTCACCAGCGGCAACTATTTTTAATCCAGTTTCATCGCTAGACTCTGTATCAAAGCACTCGTAGCCGTCTTCAATTGATCCATAGTCAATTTGCGGTTTATTTTTAAATTTTTCATAGTCAATTTGTAAATGTGTAAGACGCTCATTAGCGTCCGCTAAATACTGCTCGACGAGTTGTTTTTTCTTATTGTCCTTTGTAAGTAAAAGGCGGCAACGTTTTCTTAGATTCTTCCAACATGAAGCCCAGGTAAGTCGTTTATATCGGGGAGCTATGAGCAGAGCAAGTAAGTCGTCATAGTTTGAGTGCTGTAATCGGATATTTGATAGGATCCTTGTGAGCTCGCGATATTGTGCGAGTACATCACCATCGTATTTAGTATATTTAATGACATCCTCTGTGTCAGTGACTGAATTAATCAAGGCAAAGTCTGGATACTTAATGGTTTCCAGTGTTTGCATTCCAACGCTTTCACCAGCTCCGGCTGATGCGGCAAACATGACTTCTGCTGTATGCTTGTCACGAACATCGCCAATTGGTGGCCTTTTGGATATAGGCATTGCTGTTTTGTCCGAGCTTTTGTTGTCACCTTTCCCTTTATTTGCTGTTTTCTTCGAAGGCAAACGCTTTGAAATTCCGACGGCTTGCTTAGCATTAGTTTCATCCTCGATGCTATACGAGCCCTCGGTTGCAGCTATATTTGTGTAGGAACATTCTTCCTTTTCTGGATCTAAACAAGACTCTTCATTAAATTTGTTAGAGCTTGCACACTCTGTTTGTATGGAAACATTTCCTGAAGCTTTGAGTTGTTTTGACTCCAATAAAACCTTGAGCTTTATCGCTTGCTTTTTAATCACTCGTAAATTTCTACTCCCACATTTCGTTACCGCTTCGAGGTATTCTTTGCATGGATGCAGAGAGAATGTAGTTAACCAGGCCTCTTGCTCAAGAACTGGTGTTCGTCCCAATAAGATTGATAAATCTCTGTAATAAAGTGCTAGATCTTTCTCCTTCTGAATGAGCTCATCGGCTATCTGACCTTCAGTGTACTTGTAGTCCTCTAGGGTATTCAGCTCTTCACTAATAATACCAAGGAGGAGCGTAACTTTTGTTGTATACCACTCAGCACGTGTCTGCAATTGAACAAAAAACTTGAATTTCGTCAACTTATAAATACAGTGGAAAAGTGATTTCTCAAACTTACAAGAGTCTTAATTTGATTGTAGGAAAATTTTAATGCTTTCAGACTGTGTACTCTGGCGAAAAGTCGCTCTGATACAGTCGTCGTAGTTCGCATAAGATCTTCTGAGGATTCACGCCTTTTTATAAACATTTTAACAAGATTTTCATAGACTCCTTCGAGTGATAAAACGCTCATGTTATCCGTTGCCTTTCGGTTATGAATTTTTCTGATAAGGTATTCTATAAGAAAAGATTTATACTTGTCTATTACACTGCTTAGAGTGTTGCTAAATTGTCGCTGATGGGATTTTGAAACGAATGCAACTAGAAATCCTACGAGCGTTTGTTTACATTCCAATAATCCCAGTGTTATAATGTGAGCCGCTTTATCAAGGTTACAAGATTCGATGGCATTACAGTGCATATTACGTTGAACGCATTCCAACTAAATTTATAAAATACAAAAATTAAATATGTGCAAATATCCACATGTGTGTACAATCTTACCACATAGTGCAACGCTTGCAGACCGTCGGTTTCATTAACAGTCATCAGATACATGTGCCTAACGTACTCAATGGATTCAGCAGCATTGAGCGTAGTGCGTAAAGATCTGTGAGCTGACGAGGACGTATCGTGCCAGGCAAGCAACAGCCGTCGGCACATGTGTTTTACCAATTTCATCATGTTAAAATCAAACATGTTAACTATGCGAAGGAAAATCAGAAAGAGACCCTCTTGTTGGATAAAATCCGAGTCTAGTAAATAAAATAAATAGGTTGAGCACCTAAAATCGGCAGGCTTCAGTTAAAATTTCAAACCTTTAACCTCAAGGCGATCGGACAGATCAGGATCGTTCATATGTTGGAAGTTCGCGTTTAAATAATCAACCATCCACGGATCGCGATAAATAGAGAACATGTAAGGCCACGAGTACGGACACATGGATATATAAGCGGTTGGATACACCTTCATCATGAATTCAATCAATGTAGTTTTATTTTCTGCGGGACACGATATCCAGTCACGACCAAACCATAGTTCAAGAGTGTGCCGACCAATCCAGTTTACAACATTACCCACATAAGATGCGTATTGGTTTTTTGTCAGATAGTCACCTATCCTCCTCCAGCCCATTATAAGAACTGACAGTCTGTCATGGGGTTGAAGCATACTTAAACTTGCCGTACATTCCTGGAAGAAATTTGAATAAACGAGTAAGAAAACTAATTTGGAGCGAGCACCTTAGCAATGACAGACCACAGTGAGTTCCTCAAATCCCATTTTGATTGCAGACTCCTTGAAATCCACCAATTCACGTTCGTTCGATGGGAAAAGAATATCCATGTTTTGGATTTATCTTTTAGACTCGCAGAATTTTGCCCCAACCGCAACGTACAATCTGAATTAAAAATATATAAACAACTCCAGGTATATATATATATATATATATATATATATAATGTTTACTAAAATATGATGAATTTGTATTTAACAACGTATTGCAATAATAGGCAACGGAAAGTCTTTTCGGTTTGTGGGAGAATTGACGTGCTGCGTTCTTGTTTAACCATGCTTCTATTCAACTTTTTTCTCCTGATTTTGCACACAATGTCTATATGTCACCGCGTATCCCGTTATTACGCGGTGAAAGTTTCGACTTACGAACACTGGCTGTAATCGATTTTTCACAGTAACCTGGGTAAACCTGTAACAATTTATTTGCAATCTCTAAAATTATAAACTATTTATAAACATTGTTTAGCAAAACCACTGGGTAATGTGTCTTTCTTTCAGCATGTCCGGCAAAAATTCTTTCCTTTTCTTTTTTCCTCCCTATACATTGAATGAGCAGATCATTTGCTAATATTTAACTTACTGTAATATACTTATTTTATGTCCATTTAAAAATGAATTTTTCACAAAAAAAAAAAGAAAAACAAAACAATTATACTTTAGCACTTCAAAAGCAACAACGAAAATAAACAAATCGCTCACAACACCACATTGACCTGACACTATTGATCAGAAATCAATTACTACCAAAAATCAACCATATACAAGACAGCTTGACAGTACTATGACGTTTTTCTTTCAACTTTGTTGCTTGTTTCATTTCTTATTACACTAGTGCGTTTTCAATGCGCGTACTGATAAGTGCCAAATACAATTATATGTATTACTTAATTTCAAATTTTATTTAATTTCTTACTTGAGGTCAATAATCAATTCAAATATCAAACAAATAAATTCAAAAAACGATACATGTACTCTGTATACGATGAGAGGTGTTATTGTGATCAAAACGGAGAAATATGAGAATAATCTGGTATACATAACAGGACAATCTGAATTTTTCTGTTTAGTAAGTAGAGAGTTAGAAAAGGCAGATTCATAATGTACAATTTTATCCTTACCTCCCACTGAAGGAGTCTCATGGCGTTTTATCTCTTCTGAAAATATTAAATTGAAAATAGAACAGTACCTTTTAAAAAAACAACCACGTCTTAATCACGCTCGTATAACATTTGACTGTAAATAAAGCATTTGACAGTTTAATATTAGGTCTGTTCCGATTGCTCTGGATTGATACGTATGTCTACGAAATTTGCCGAAAAACTGACAAAAGACGTTCCATTTGCTATTTTATTCGTAGAAGAGGGAGCTCATCAGAGAGTAAAATATTTCGCCTCTCTACGAATTTCTGCCAAAGAAAAATGCGAATTTCTACGAAAAGTCGTTTCACATGCTTCGGCAGAGTTACTCTCTCCAAGAGAGATTTTTACCCAAACTACTCAACTACGAATTGCTGTGCACAAATGAATTGGAACAGACCTATTATATCACACAAGCATGGGATGTTAGCTTTAAGTGTATGCACAAACCATTCCATCGAATTTTTGTGCATCCAAGACACGATAGGGAAGCGTGGAAAAGGTCTGGTGTGGATATTGAATGGTATTGTCATTATTATTCTCAGGTTTACGAAGCTTGTTTGGTAAGCCCTTTGCTGACTAAGCTCTTGTTTAATGAAAAAGTTTGATACTTAAGTATTTAGAGGTAGTGTGTGGATTGTATTGAGTGGGAAAAGTTGATCTGGGAAGTGCTTTTTTATATTCGTGTGTGTAGTTAAAGAACGAGTCTCTGAACTTAACTGTACGTCCGAATTTTGCTTAAGGGTGAACAATACGAACAATACATATGATGCGAGTATTGTTGGTATAAGTTAACACAGCAAATATTAAACACTCCAGAACAACAGCCTCATATGACACCACGTCCGTTTCTAGCATATGCAATCGCTGACACAACGTCTGGACCATACGACACCACTGCATTCCATTACATCCAGCGCGGCAACCCGATTACATCTGTGAGAACCATTGTGCGAATCAACAATGCAAGTTGGTATTAATGGCAGTATAAGAATCATTCTGTAATTAGTTGACTTTTGATTGTGTAAAGGAAAGCTCCGCCCATCAGAGCAATAAATAAAAAATATATTTTTTTTAATAAATTAAATGTAGAATAGTTTAGAATTTGCCTGAAGGGGAGGAATGTTGCTGGCTAACTCATTAGAGCATTTGTTGATGCAATAGCTATAAAAAAGTTATAAAGACGTTGCGCTTGGAATGTGAAGCACTTTAACAGAAGAACTGGCGGAGGCCCTGGATTGCTATAAAGCGAACATCAGCGCTAGAAGAGTGGAGTGATGTGATGCTCCGGGCTAAAGAATGATAAAGAACTGTGATATCTACTGTCGAAAATCTTAGAAAATTCGTCCGCTGACACACATTCGTCCACATTACTGATTCAGTAACAGTTTTTATTTCAGTTCTGCTATTCCCGTGAACTAAGAATGAAGAATATATATGCATTAAACGGATCGTTTCTTTTTTGAATGTGGGGGGATATTATTGAAATCTGGCGCCGAAACCCGGGACAGCTAAACGCTAACGATTAAATTGTTTAACTTAAATTTGCTACGTAATAATTCAATTAGAATGGAGTTCATCAGCTTCGCCGTGTTTCATATCGTAGGCAGGAAGCTCAACTTGTAAAAAGTGCGACAAATTATTTGAAATCTGATGAATCTAAATTAACGGAAAACGGGAATGGTTTTGATGACATGGAGGTTGAGTTTTTTATTATGTTAGATAGGCTCACAGCAGCTCTCGAGAGTTTATGAAAAGCAGATGCCGAAGTGGTTTCCTTAATAAAAGCGCAGGAATCATTAAAAAAGGGGCGGAGAATGTTGCGAAACACGAAGATAAGGCAATTCCAACCAATTCACGCATTGAGTATGTTATGTCTTAGCTTTGTCTTCACCAAAGCCAGATAAGTAACGTTCAAAATATTTTGGAGTCAACTTCTGCATTCACGCTGCCTATACCTCATCTTAATAACTTTTCGCCGTCAAATGCGAATAAATTGCAACTAAAACGCTATGCTGGCGATTTTAAAGAATGCGTTCCCTTTTGGGAGAAATATCGAGTTTTAGTTCATGAGACGATTTTACCTGAGGTAAAGACATATCGAATGATGCGAACCACATTTGGTGTAGCGTTACAGCCCGGAGTGGACCTGGTCCTAATTCAACATTCCTCTCCAGCCAGCCAGCTGCCTCCAGTTGCGCACTACAAGTTGGTCGAGGTCCTTGAGACTATGGTGTGCGCCAGATTAGAAAACTTTTCGAGTCGGAGCCGTGGTATCCATACGCTCTACATGGTCTAACCATCTGAAGCGCTGCTTGATCAGGGGCAAGTCGCTATATAGCTTATAGAGTTCGTCGTTAAATCTTCTTTTTCAGATGCCATTAACGCAAACAAGACCAAAAATCGCATACAAAACTTTTATTTCGAAAAGACTAAGGGCTTCTCATCAGCTTTTAGTGACGTCCAGGTTTCCGCACCATACATTAGAACTGGGATGATCAAGCTGTTATATAAAGCGAGTTAAGTCCTTCGAGAGAGGACTGTATTACTCAATTGCCTCTTGAGCCCAAAGAAATAGTGTTTGGCAAGAGTGATTCTGCGTTTCATTTCGGTACTGATGTTGTTGTCCGTACGTATTTAACGCGGAGACGAGATAGATAATGTCCTTGACTACCTCGAAGTTTCTGCTGTCTAGTGTTGTGCTCTGTCCGAGATGTCAATTTTGTTTGCCCTTCTTTGATGACAGCATACACTTTGTTTTGCCTTCATTTTAGCCGCTCCCACTGCAAACGCTTCATTTACAGGTGACTGTGTTTGTCCGATCATGTCAACGTCGTTAGCGTAAGCCAGCAATTGACATGACTTTTCTAAGCTCGTGCCTCTGATGTTGAATCGTGCGTTGCGTATAATCTTCTCCAGAATAACGTTAAAGAAGTCATATGACAGTGCGTCGCCTTGTCTAAATCCTTTTGTGACATTAAAGGTTTCGGCGAGGTCGTTACCGATCTTGACAGAGCAGTGAGAATCTTCCATCGTCATTCTACACAATCTAACGAGCTTGGTAGGAATGCCAAAACTAGACACAACTCTGTATAACTCGTCCCTATGTACGTGTTGATCTTCAATCCTTGGTTCTTTTCCAGGATCTACCGTAAAGTGGAGATCTGGTCTATGGTTGACTTCCCTGGCCTGAAACCACACTGATAGTTCCATACTTCCCTCTCTCGTTTGGAAAATTTTCTACCCCATTCACTATGTTTGGCGTTAAAATCACCGGCTAAAATATAATAAATTGCTTCCGAGTTCAGGCGGAGGGAAGTGAAAAGATCCTCGAGATCCGATATAAAGTTAGGGTTTTGATGTTCTGATGCATAGGCAGCGGTCACAAACAACTTATTTCCCCCCGGACCGAAATATCTGCGATGGGTGCATCTAGCTCACCAAACCTATGCTCTTAACTGCTATATATAACTTTCTGATAAATGTTGTTTTTAATCATAAGAGCGACTCCGCCACCGCGCGTGCATAGCTTTCGGTCTGTTCTAGTAGTTTTTGTACCTGAGATTGACCGTCTGGTTTAGCTTTGTTTCGCTAGCCACCAGCACGTCAGGATTGTGGGCTTGTAACAAAAATAGAAAGCGTTAGTTTTCGTTCAATCCATGCGTGAGCCCATTATTGTTTGTAGGCAGCTAAGAGAAGAGAAAATGTACTCAAGCCGTCTGCGTAAAGAAACTAGTCTGTAGTTCGACCATCTGTAAGGATATCATGTGCGCTTGCATCGACTGGATGGAAGGCATTACATCCCTTATTGATGGTTCTGCCACGGGTTGACTGGCCATTGGAGCCGGTGCAACCTACGGCTGTGTCCGTTCTGCCGGTTCCACACCTGATACGATTTTGGCATAGGGACACTGGCCTGGCTGCTACCTTCTTTGGTTCCTTTTTTCTTTTACTCTTTAGCTGAGTTCTTTGATTCGTGAACAGCCCAAATAGGTTGCGCGGTGTCCATTAACGCCGTAGAGTACGCATTTGTGTCCAAGAAATTCAGTGTCGCATTGTAAGAACGTGGAATTGTACTTTTAAATTTAGCTAAGCTTACACTTGCAAACCACATCTTATGGTTAATACATAGATGTTCCTTCGGGTTAATCGACAATATAAATATATCATCTAGATTAACCACGCAAATCTTATAAATGAAACTTTTAATATTTCATTCATGAATTATTAGTAGCCGGTGAGTTTTTTAAAATGAACGGCATTCGAGTAAATTCATATAGATTATTTGACGTCCCTGATCCCACATGTGAGAGCAGAGCTGAATATATACTGCTGATGAGAAGTAAGTCAACCAAGACCAAACCATCATCTTATGCTCCCGGTCGCACACTCCAAAAACCGATATCGATCGCCTCTTTGTCCAAATTTTCCTTTCTATAACAACCACAACAACGACGCGAACAGTCCGACAGTTACACGTGGATTGTAACTTTTTCCACACCTTTAACAACAAATGCTTGGTTAAATTCTCATGGGCAATCCAGCAGTGAACCCAGCAACATCTCTAACAACATAGCTGGCAACACTCCTGAAAACACAACTGGCTGCACACATCGGCTCATTGTTCTCACCGGAGGAATTAAATTCTTTAACTATGGAAATTGTTACTAAACTATCTGTTTGTAAAACTAAAATCGAACAATTCACTGTTATCGCACAGTTGACTACAAAATTTGTGTATACTAATGTTAATCAAAATGGTAGATAGAACCATACTAGAGCCACAGAGCTCTTAATGTAAAAAAACTATATTCATGTTGTTCTAATCACCGAAACTTTATTAAAAAATGATGTTAATTTGTATACATTTAACTAACACGTACTTTACCGACTCTGAGAACGCAAATGCTTTGGTATAAACTTTCGCAAATAACCACGTCATGGCGAGTGGTTTGAGTGACCAAGTAACACGCGACACAGTACAAAGCACTAATCAGAGATATTTTTAGGGCAGTTCTCATCAAATCGCTTCTACTGTTTGTTTTTTTTTTAATTAACCAAAGTAATCCCAATACAAAAACCTGGCAAGCTTCCTGAAAATCCTGAAAGCTACAGGCCAATCAGTTCGCTAAGTAATCTCAGCAAAGTATATGAGAAAATTCTTAAAGACTTGCTCTTAAAACATATCTGTAATAATAACATTTACCCAAACAAACAGTTTGGTTTTAGAGCACATCACAGCTCCATTCATCAAGTGTTAAGAGTTTGCAATCACATTAAGTCAAACCGTGCTACAGGTAAATCAACTGGAATGATCCTACTTCATATTAAAAAAGCATTTGATATAGTATGGCATGATGGGCTTTTGTATAAACTGATTCATTTTCGCTTTCCTCCATATGTTTGTGAAATTGTCCTAAGTTACTTAACTCATCGTCCTTTTTCAGTACCTGTGAATAAAGGCGTGTCTGACCTAATCTGTTTCAACTTAGGTGTTCCCCAAGGCTCAGTTCTAGCTCCAATTTTGTTTAATAATTATATATTTGATTTCCCAACACCGCAATTTTTGCTGATGATACTGCCATATTCTCCTCACATGAATTCGCTCTCAATATTGAGAATAATCTCTTTGATGCGATAAGAATTGTGGAAAAATATCTCAGCATATGGAATATAAAATAAAATGAGGAAAAGACGCAAGCTATCTTTTTTTCACGACAACGAAAGCCTTTCTTCATTCCTACAATTACAATTTAACGGAATCTCTATTAATTGGGAAACCTCTGTACGTTATCTGGGAATCTTGATACTAAAATAACTTTTAATGATCACGTAAAAAAAAAAACTTAAAACAATTAAAAAGGTTGAGGTTGCAACCAAAATGTTATATCCACTTATTAATAGAAAGTTTTTACTATCCCCTGAAAACAAAATCATCATTCACAAGGTTATTTTTCTTTACGGGTGCCAAGTCTGGGGTCACTGTTCGAAATGTCATAAAAACGATTGCAAATATTTCAAAACAAACTACTCAAATTGATGTTAAATTTGCCATGTGCACAAAAAAGCGAATTTTGAATTAATCTTTGGTACGATACATTATTTAGTTATACTTTTTTATGTATCAATCTACTATTTATTAATTTATTTATTTATCGTTCTATATTATATACACTTGTTTGTATATAGTTTTTATTTTGAATTTTTTTATGGTATACACTGGAGGTTTTTGTTTCGTATTTTTCTCCAAAAGAAAGAAAATTACTTATTTTCAATAAACAGAATTTTGCAAAGTTAGTTGTTAAATGTTATAATAGAATGATATTATAATATCATATTTCTAAATTGTTAACTGTGCTGCAACAATACTTATGTAATCACTATAACACGAACTAAAATCCACAAAAAAAAAAAAATTGGCGTCGCAAATGTTTATGAATGTCTCTAGGATGCATTCGAATTTAATAATGCCCTTTGCCTAGTCCAGTGTGGTGAAGTATTGAGTATAATAAATTGTCAATTTTCGGTAAAGAAAAATTGTCACTGATAGTTATATCGTTTAAACGTCTGTAGTCAACGCATATTCTAAAGATCCGTTTTCCTGAACTATCTTCATTTTTTGGTACAAAAACTATAGGCACTGCAAAATAATTATGCTAATTACTTTTTCCTGGCACAACATCTTTATTCTTCTTCTTCTTCTTGTGGACGTACAGTCCGGGGTGGACCTGGGCCTTAACGAATATGCCTCTCCAAGTTGCGCACTCCAAGTTGGTTGAGGTCCTTCTCCACTTGTGTTCGCCACATAAGTCTGGGTCGTCCTCTGTTGCGTTGTCCCAATGGCTCGGATTCAAAGACTTTTCGGGCCGGAGCAGTGGTGTCCATACGCTCTACATGGCCTAGCCATTTTAAGCGTTGTTTCCGTTGACACTTGACCAGGCGCATGTCGCTGTACAGCCCATAGAGTTCGTCGTTAAATCTTCTCCTCCAGATGCCATCAACGCAAACAGGACCAAAAATCGCACGCAAAACTTTTCTCTTAGAAAGACTAAGGGCTTCCTCACCCGCTTTTAGTAACGTCCATATTTCCGCGCCATAAAGTAGGATTGAGATGATCAAGCGGTTATATAAAGCGAGCTTAGTCCTTCGAGAGAGGGCTTTATTACTCAATTGCCTCTTGAGCCCAAAGAAGCAGCGATTGGCAAGAGGGATTCTGCGTTTGATTTCGGTACTGATGTTGTTGTTCCTGTTTACCGCGGAGCCAAGGTAGACGAAGTCCTTGACTACCTCGAAGTTTCTGCTGCCTAGTGTGACGCTCCGTCCGAGACGTCGATGTTGTGTGTCCTTCCTTGATGACAGCATGTACCTAGTTTTGCCCTCATTTACCGCCAGACCCATTTTAGCCGCTTCGGCTTCAATGCCAACAAACGTCTCATATACGGCTCACTGTGTTCGTCTAATCACGTCAGGGTTCGCGCTCAGTAAATTGGCGAAAGAAAAAGTAAGTGAAAAGCGTATTCCAGAAAACAAGAAAGAACATAAATGTATTTCATTGAAAACATAAAATAAACGTTCGATTCGGGTTATAACAAAACTGCGAATGAATGTATGAAAATAACTGACTTTTCAGTCGTCCACAGACCACCGTGGTGTAAGTACGTGATTCGACTACGCGAGAAAAAACGAGCAAAGATTCTAGTATAAAACAAAACCATTACACTCATAAAGGTTTGGTAGCTCGGGTGTTAAGCACAAGTGCGGTGAGCCAATAGTCCCCGGTTCGAATCCGGAGGAAAGTAAAAGAATTTTTTTTTTTTTTTTTCCAATTAAAACATTAATAGAGACACAAAGTGTGAAAAAAAAAGTGAAATGGAGAGTGACGAGCGACCCGAGCTCAGTAAATCGGGTGATTTCAAAACACCGGTGGCCGGGACATCAGGCCACCTAACCAGTGACGGTAGCATCCGCGTGGCTAGCCCCATGAGCGGAACTGCCGATTTAAAAAAAAGAAGGAAGAGGGCGCAGCCGCAGCACAACCTTACGAAGCGTCGGACGACAGCAATGACGTCAGATGAGGAAGCGGTCGCAACAAACAAAGTTGGGGTAGTTGCGACCAAAAAAACTACGCCAACAAAACCAACAGGAACCCGAGCAACAACAAAATCGTCTTCAACTGCAATCCCAATCGACATTGATGCCCTCCAATGTGAATCGGAGGGCAACGAATGCCGTTTTTCATATAGAGGGAGTGAAAACTCCTTCCAAGTGCTGGCCACATCGGATGCCGACGATGAGGAGGAGCAAATAAGAGAGGAGGAAACTAAGCTGAAAAAACTCGACGAGGAAAGAGCGAAGCTCGACGCCCACATCAAGTTCCTCTATGAACAGTCAACGTCGAGGAAAGTTGCAGAGAAAGCAGCAAAACAAAAGGAGCAACAGAGCGAAGTTCTCAAGCTGCAACAAAGACGGAAGCAATGTGTCGAGCAGCAAAAATGTCAAGAACCGCTGCCGTCCACATCCAAGGCAGCGCAACGTCTACAGGAAGCTCAACAGGAGCTCAAATTGCAGCAACAGCAACAGAAGCATACACGGCTACGAAAAGAAAAGCAGCAGCAGCCAAATCAACAGAAGCAGCAGCAGTCACAGCAGCAGAAACAACAGCAACCGCAACAGCAGAAGCAACAGCAGTCTCAGCAGCAGAAACAACAGCAACCGCAACAGCAGAAGCAACAGCAGTCACAGCACCAGAAACAGCAGCAGAAACAAGATGAGCCCCAGCAACAACAGCAGAAATCGAAGGTCCGTTGCCCACCTATAAACGTCTTCGGCATGGGGACAAACGAGCTAGAGACCCTATGTGAGTTGGCCTTAGAAAATAATACTTATTATATAAAATATAAGACTCCACAAACCCACACCGTTCATTGCCTAACAATGGACGGATTTAAATTTATTAAAGAAAAATTAGCGGCATCGAACGCCGATTATTATACATACACCCCCAGAGGAGAAAGGCCACAGTCTTTGCTCCTCAAAGGCATAAATCCTTCTACAGATCCGAAAGTCCTCCTCGACAAGCTGCGACGAGTTGAAAGCGACGAGGTCCATTTCGTAGGGGTTAAGCCTTTTATCACTGCGGCAGCGAAAGCGAAGAAGAAGGCACTTCCCTTCTTCTTAGTCCAGGTAACCCAGGGCACGAAAATTGACAACCTACGAAAAATCCGTTTCGTAGGTGGTTTTAGTGTTAAATGGGAGAAATTAAACAAAACTGACCACGTACTTCAATGTGCGAAGTGCAGAAGGCTGGGGCACGTCGCGGAGAACTGCAATATGGAGTTCCGCTGCGCACGTTGCACATTCAGTCACAACAAAGGGGAATGTCCTTTAGGTATGGAAGAAGTCGAGGATAAGGCGCTCCTTAAATGTGTACTCTGCGGAGGAAATGGACACCCCGCAACCTACTTGGGGTGTCCACGAATAAAAGAACTCCGGCAGAGAGTAAAAGAAACAAGGAACGAAAAAAAGGTAGCCGCTAGGCCAGCTGCCCGTGCTCTGACTACCACCGTTATGCCTGGTGTCTCCTACGCCCAGATGGTGTCAGGCAGACAACCGGTACAACGGACAGTGCCAAAGGCTGCCCCGGCTCCAATGGCCAGGCAACCCGAAGCAGACCCCTCCATAAGGGATGTACTGTCTTCCATCAAGTCGATGCAAGCGCAGATGATTGCCTTGCAGAAACAGATGGTCGAACTACAGACCAGTTTCCTTGCGCAGACGGCTAGAGTAGATTTCCTCTTCTCTCAGCTGCCTGCAAACAAGCGCGCTCAGATATAATGGGCTCGCGCGAGGTAAGAACCCTTAAGATCCTAGCAGTGAATGTTAATTCACTGATTAGGATCGAACGAAAACTAACGCTTGCTAATTTATTGCAAACCCATAACCCTGATGTGCTGATGGCTAGCGAAACTAAGCTTAACCAGACGCGCAACCTCAGGTACAAAAATTACCATATTATAAGAAGGGACCGACCCCAATCCACTCGAGGTGGCGGAGTCGCCCTTCTAATTAAAAAGAATATTAGTCATAAGGTCATATATAACAATGAAGTTAGAAAGTCTGGTGTGCTAGAAGCGGCCATCGCACGCATCTCTCTCCAAGGTGGAAAGAAGTTGTTTGTGATCGCTGCATACGCATCAGAACCTCAAAATCCTAACTTTCTTTCGGAGCTTGAGGCTCTCTTCACCAGCCTCTGCTTGAACTCGGAAGAAAACTTTTATATATTAGCCGGGGATTTGAACGCCAAACACGGTGAATGGGGTAATAATGTTCCAAACGAGAGAGGAAATGCTCTCCTAGAGTGGATGGAACAAAACAATATTGAGTTCCGACTGGATTTGCTAGCAACCGATAGACCATCATTTCCTAGAAGCGGGTCCTATCTGGATGTGATGCTAATCGACAGACGACTAACTACACGAAACGGGGAGCGACATACGAGGAACTGTTTAACTACGGTTGAGTACGACAGTGACCACTGTGGTCTCGCCGCGGTTATTCAGCTCCCGAATAAGCTGGAGGAACTTGAGGAATTTGTGCAAACACATCCTTATAATTACAATAAGGTGCGCTGGCCACGTTTCGCTAGAACCTTAGCCAGAGAAATAAGTTCGAATGTGGTCAATCCTCCTACGAACAGAAACCTTACGAACGAAGAGGTTGATGGCTACCTCACTCAAATGGACGAAGTCATTAAACGAACAATGGACAAAACTATCCCGAAGATAGCACAAACTGATGATGGCGACATCTATCGGAATGCTACGATCGATGCACTTCACGTGCAAAAAAGTATACTCCTCTCAAGACTCAAACTCTTATACAGGAGATTTACAGATCCACAGAATGCGGAGATTCGCTGTCTGAAGTCACAGATCAAAGTACTCCAACAGTTAATCAAACATAATTACAGACTAGCTGTAAGCTTGCATTGGGGCAATAAGATTCGAGCTGTAAGATCTAACAACCCGAGCATGTTCCCGCAAGTAAATAAAATCTTTCGGAGGAAAGACCATAATGACATTCAGAGCATTCGACTTGACAGAACAACAGACAACGCGAACCTACTTACTTCAGTTGGCATCGATCCTGATAGGGCTGTGCTTGACAACGACTTTTTTGTAGTTGAGGATCCCCAGGAGAAGGTGAAAGCAATTGGTGCTGTCTTCCAGAGAGTGTATACGGTCAACGAGACTCGAAATCCGAATCACGATCTGGAGGACAGAGCCTTGCTTAACCATGTCTCTCTTCGGAATGAAATAAGTCAATGGCGATCCGAGAACCTTGGTTTCACCAGGTTCAGTGACGATTTTCCGGCAAATAATGTCGTCGCCGATGATGGAAACAACTCCATCCTTATTTCAAAAAATGAACTCCAAGGTATCCTCAACTCACTGAAAAAGAAGAAGTCAGTGGGAATAGATGGGATACCAAATATTGTTCTGCGCCATCTACCCTCTGAGGCGGTGGACGTATACACAACTCTGTTCAACAATGCGCTGAGTAATGCATATTACCCGGCTCAGTGGAAAACAGCTGTGGTACAGCCAATTCCGAAACGGGGCAAAGATACCTCCATCCCGACGAATCTCCGTTCTATAAGTCTTCTTCCGTGCATAAGCAAGGTATTCGAGAAGATAGTCATTAGAGCTCTGAAAGGATGGGTTGAGGAAAAACAATTAATACCGGAAAACCAATTTGGCTTCAGGGCGGGGCACGACACTATTCATGCCGCGTCTAAATTGGTTTCCGACATTCAATGGAATAGAAATAAAACACAGTGCACAGGAGCCTGCTTGATCGACATGGAAAAGGCCTTCGACACCGTATGGTTAGAAGGGCTCTTCCTCAAGTTGGTCAGGCTTGGCATCCATAAAACATTGCTATATATGATCTACGACATGGTAACAGGTAGGAAGTTCGTTGTAAAAAATGGCAACGAAATTTCCACCACTGTGTTCCACATAAAAAATGGGTTGCAACAAGGGGCGGTGGGTTCGCCGATCTTGTTCACTATATTCACTAGCGATCTTATAGGTTCTATGCCTAACATGATAGCGTTTGCCGATGATCTTATCGCGTACAGATCAGGTCCGAAGGTAGAAGAAATAAACGGTTTGTTGCAGAGTGACTTCGATGCAATTCAACGATTTTGCGACGACTGGAAGTTGAAGATCAACTACCAGAAGTGTGAAACTATCCTTTTCAGAACCCCGTTGTCCAGAGCCTCAAGGGACACGAAATTGAACTGGCGCAAGTTCGGCATAGTTGATCCACTGGGACGGCCGTTGTCCGTGAAAAATGTAGTAAGATATCTAGGCATCTGGTTGGACCAGTATCTATATGGTGATATCCATGTAGATACAGCTCTGACCAGGGCTAAGAATGCCTTCGCTATGGCAAGAGGACTGTTTTATAGCAGTCAACTTGACACCAGAGTGAAGGTAATCTGCTACATGGCCCTCATCAGGCCAATCATGGTATACGGTTGTCCTGTGTGGTTCAACGTGAGTCCTTCTCAGATGGAAAAGATGAGGGTGTTCGAGAGGCGGTGCCTTCGAGCCTGTCTTCGTTTATATCGAACACCAGAATCTCAGTACAAGAAATTCTACCCCAACGAGGTTCTGTACAACGAGGCACACCTTATAAGAATAGATAATTTTATTATTAAGTTGATTCGGAGTCACACTGCTCGAGCCATGACTTCAACCAACAGTCTGATCTTTGGGGCTTACTACCCTAACGTAATGTACCACGAAAGGGGACGCCTCAACGGCTTTATTCCACCTGAAGCTTTCCTCTACTTGGACGCGAAAGGCCTGATACAAGATGAGGATGGCTGCCCTATCATCTTCCATGTCGCACGCCGAACAGTAGAAAGGCAACTTCAATACGAGCCGGACGTCGCTCGCAGCCACGGGGATCTCCTACGGTTCAGTAGAGCGATTTCTGCCCGAGACAGAGCAGTAACAGACAAAGAACGGCATTTCTACTGGTGGCTACACCATAACCAGCATTCGATGCCGCTAAATACTTAAAGTACAAAATGGTATAGTTGAGTCATACGGCCAACTCACATAGGCTAAGGTAGATGTAAGGAGTAACATAAAAAAAAAAAGAAAATTATAAAAAAATAAAATACAAAAAAAAAAAACAAAAAAAGTAAAAAATAAAACCAAAAAAACACAAAAAAAGGTGCATCACGGCGTATTAGATATATATGTTAAGCATATAAATAACACATACGCCCTGGTGCACGCGTCCGTATTTTTACGGACATAGTTAAGTTAAGACATAAGTTAAGTTCCGTAAATTAATTTTATGGGTTGTAGATTTAAGTTTAAATCTAGGTTTAGGTAGTTTAAGTAGATATAAGTTAGGCTAAGCAGCACAAAAAACACATGAAGTCCAAGTTTTTCCTTTATTTTTCTTGGAGAAATAATAATTATACATATATATTTTAAGCATTAAACCAGATGTTACTAGAATCCGAAAGGTATTAGAAAAATCAAATCCGTAGGTTAGCTTAGAGTACTTGTAGAGAGTCAGTAAGTTAGAATTAAGATCATTAGATTTCATTAGTAAGCTAGTTTTAAGTATTTTTCTGTCTAGCATGTAAGACATTGAATTTGGAAAAAAAAATGCATTAAAAAAAAAAAAAAAAAAAAAAAAAAAAAAATAACTGACTTTAAATGACATTTGAGTTATTAGAAAGAGATAACAAGCTAGACGCAAGCATCATTAAGACGGGTTTACACACTCCGCCAGCCTTGGAACGAATGAAATATGAGTTCGAATGTTGTACTATTAGGTATACTCCTCTATAGGAGCGTTATGATTTTCTAACAGTGAAGATAGTTTTACCACAGGCCGGGTCAACATCCCATCAGCTGTCTTCAGAGAAACTACACGCACTCTGCCATCGGCTGCTATGTGGATTTCCACAATTCGCCCCAGTTTCCACTTTGTTGGCGGCAGTCTCTCATCGCGAATTATGACCAGATCTCCTATTCTCAAGTTGGGATTGGAACGGTCCACTTCGATCGCTGTTGGAGTTGCACCAAATATTCAGCGCTCCACCTCCTCCAAAAGTGCTACCGGAGACTTGATATTAAATGCCATCTATCTAATAAGTTTCCTTTGAAGTCATCTATCTCGGGTTCGAGAATTGCTTTCAACGGTTCTCCGACCAAAAAATGACCTGGGGTCAGCGCAAGAAGATCGTCGACATTCGAAGACAGAGCGCATAGAGGTCTCGAATTTACGCATGCTTCTACCTCAGCCAAAAGAGTAGAGTATTCCTCATATGTTAATAAAACGTCTTGTATCATGCGACGTAGATGATATTTAACCCGCTTTACGGCAGACTCCCAATATCCGCCCATGTGAGGAGCCGCCGGAGGGTTGAAATTCCATGTGGTTTGAATACGGCAAGCTTCAAATGTATAGCACCAGTTGACATACAAATAAATATTGATATATAGTCCTTTACAGACTTACAAAACCGACCTTTTGAAAGCCTAAGATGTACTGGGCCTGCAAAATCCAAACCGCTTTGTTGAAAAGGCCTACATGCGACGACCCGAGAAGTGGGCAAATCACCCATTAACTGCTGATGAAATGTGCGGGAGTGACGTCTGCATCTGACACATGAGCGATAAAGCTTTCGAAGCAAGTTACGTGCTTCAATCACCCAAATTGGATTTTGCAAAACTGCTTGCATTCCTTAAGGACCCGCATGCACAGATAAACGATGTATATCCTCGCAGATGAGCAATGTAAGTCTTGCGAACCCGGCAACAGAATAGGATACCTTCTGTCCAGTAAGAGTGGAGCATTACCAAGACTGCCGCCTACTCTCAGCACACCCTCCTCATCCAAAAATGGACACATCCGCAGTAATTTGCTGTTACGATCGACTGGTTGATTGCACATGAGGTTTCGAATGTCCCGTGCAAAATGAACTTGTTGTGAAAGCTTAATCCACTTGATGAGAGCTTCATCCAGTTCGTAAAGCGTAATCGCAAAAATTAAACATTGATATTGGCATGTATTTTAACAGCAGCTCTGGTATTGTGAATAAATCTGAGGAAGTATTATTTATATATAAGTATGTATAAGTAATACGCTTCAACTTCCTCAATGACGAATAACGATCAATTAGTTCGAATATGGGTGTGGAATCCTCTTTTCTTGCAATAAAAACCGATTCGTTCCGTTGATCTAAATTTATGGTAAATATTTTCTGCACTGATTGATTCATGTTGTTTCAACCAGCTGGGACCGCTTCACCAGAGAGCGCTACCAGCTAACAGATCTGGAGAAACACCGCGGGTGGCACAATCCGCCGGGTTGTGGCTCGTTTGCACGTGGAACCAATTGCTCGGTGGTATAGCCTCTTGAATTTGCGAAACACGATTACTTACAAATACAGACCACTTGCCGGGGTGTGCACGTATTGAAGCTAGGGCCACTGTGGAGTCACTCCATCCAAACACGTTTTCAGTATGCCCCTCCAGAATGGGTTTTACATGATTGACAAGCTGCGACAATAATGCTGCAGCTCAAAGCTCCAAGCGAGGTAACGTTAGCGTCGCCAGCTTCAGGGGAGCAACCCGTCTTTGCAGTCAATAGCTGAACGTGGACAGTGCCATCGGGATGAACCGTCCGGGTATACAATGCAGCAGCATAGGCACTCTGCGATGCTTCGGCAAAGCCGTGCAGCACGGTTACGGAGTTAGAGATACCAGTACCGATCCACCTCGGAACTTTGATTGCTGCGAGGCACGTGCCGTATTTGAGTCATCGACGTTTAATGTCCTCCGGTACAGGCTCATCCCAATCGACATTTGGATGCCAGAGACGCTGAAATAATGTCTTGGAAAAAATGGTGCAAAGGTAAAGGTAAAGAAGTAAACGCTTTGTAAGGTGAACAATACTCAAATCATGAACCTGTATTGCGAATCCAAGGTTGTCACAACACGGTTCCCATTGCAGTCCGAGTGTTCGCACGGCATCATCGGACAAATTAGGTGATTGCAGATGCTCACGTTGATTCTCTGGAATAGCGTCTAGGACCATACGGGAGTTAGCCGCCCATTTGCGGAGACAGAACCCGCCTTTGCTCAGGATCGAGGATATTTCGGTCTGCATGCGAAGAAGTTCTTCTTCTTCAAAGCAACCCGTAATCAAGTCGTCCATATAAAAATGTTGCAGGATCGCTTGCGTGGCTGCAGGATACGCCTCGCCTTCGTCTAATGCTGTTTGTCGAACGCACTTCACTGCCAGATGGGAGGAATATGCAACGCCGTAGGTGACAGTCAAGATCCGGAAGTCTTCGATTTTGTCGCTGGGGGAATCTCGCCATACTATGCGTTGGTAGTCAACATGCTCCTCGTCGACCCTTACTTGGCGATACATTTTAGCCACATCTGAGCTCATGGCATAATGATAAGATCTTAACCGTATTAGCGCTTCAAAAAGATCAGGTTGGAGCTTCGGACCTATCATTTGAGTATCAGTAAGTAAGAACCCAGATATTGTACGGCAAGACGCATTGAACACAACTCGCAACTTTGTTGTTGTGCTGGTATCTTTCAATACTGCTCTATGTGGCATATAGTAATATGTACTAGGTGTTGCAGCGTGTCTCACTTTCTCCTATGGCCCAGCAGGAGAAACTCGTGTGTGAAATCCCGATATTGGATTTTAAGTTCTTCGTTCTTCGAGAAGCAGGCTTCCATACGGTGTAGAGCGCGTACCGCCAAGTGGCGGGATTCACCAAGTTGGTAATCAGGCTTGAACGGCAGTTTTACCACGTATCGGCCATCCTCGTTGCGATAGTGGGTGTCGTCAAAGTGTTTTTCGCATAACTTTTCTTCGAGTGTGAGATGGTGTTTAATTTGAGGTAAGGCTTCAACCTCCCAAAATTTAGAAACCATTTTCGTTAGGGCGCTATTTGTATGCATACAGACGGCAGCGAGAGCGGTGCATGCAGGCCTTGCTTCGATGACTTTCCCGAAGAGAACCCAACCTAGTGTGGATTGTTGAGTAACGGGTGTACTGATGGGCCCTTTGACTAGCCCAGTACGAAGGAACTGTGCCATTTCGTCCGCTCCTAGAAGAGTGTCGACTGAAGCGGGTGTGTGAAAATCAGGATCAGCCAAGTTTAATCGATTGATATGAGGCCAATCGAATTTGTCGAGTTTAATTGGTGGTCGTTCATTTGTGATTTTTTGGAAGCACTTGAACTGATATAGTTGTCATAAAGCTGCGATCAGATGAGCATATCGTAAGCTGAACTTCACCTTTAGAACGACCAATACCCGTGCCGCCTTCACAATTTTGAACTTTGTGATTTTCTTGGTTTTAGTCTTTGCAAAAAACTTTCACTAATGAACGAGATGTGTGATTCATTGTCAAATAGAAGTCGGGCTGATTGGTATTTTCCAAAAGTGTCGATTACCTTTTCGACAGCAGTACCGAGAAGCACTTGATGAAGCGAGCTAGCAAAATGTGACTGGATAAACTGATTGCACATACCTCCGGACGTGGTTGGAGCGTCCTGGTGCATAAAAGTGTTGTGGCGGGCGTGACACACACGGCATGAATTATTGTTGCAACAACTCTCTAATTTATGACCGAGCAGGAGGCAGTTGGCACACACATTCTTTTCCTGAACGAAGGATTCTCTCTTAGAAACTCCAGTTGATCGAAATCTATCACAATTATATATTTTGTGCCTCAAAGAACAGTAAATACAATGCATTTCTTGTTCCTTTGTTGAGCATTGATGTTGTTGTTGATGTTGTTCAGAATTAGTTGTATACAAAGATCGTGTAATGGTCCTGTGTTTGTTTCGTGCCTGTAGAGACTTTGTAGGTTCCAAATGCAGATGAGGGTTAAAAGCGTCCAAAACACGGCATCTGGTTTCGATAAATGCAACGAGAGCATCAAAACTGGGGATGGTAGCGCTTGTTTGAGTCCACTGCCACTGCCTGTGAGTTTCCGTATCAAGCTTACTCACTGTTAAGTGCACTAACCAATCATCCCAGTTCGTAACGGGTCTGCCAAGCACTTCAAGTGCAGTGGGCGATTCGTTGTTCAGCTTTTTGAGGGTAAATAAAGCGCGAAAATGTGCATCAGTGATGATTCGCTGGACGTCGTAGCGTTTCTTTAGAAGTTTCCAGGCTTCTTCGTAGTTCTTGTCGGTTAATGGAAACCCTTTGATTACTTTTAATGATTCTCCGTGCAAACTGGATCGCAAATAGTGTAATTTCTGAGATCCAATAAGTGAAATTTCATTATGAATCATAGTTTCAAACACGTCACAGAAAGATCGCCACTCTTTTGGATCACCAAAAAACTGCGGGAGGGGGATGGTTGGAAGTTTTAAATCAACACGTGCATGCACTTTTTCATGACTTGTCGCCTGATGGGGTTTACAGTTGTTCATTGTGTCTAACCTATTTATTGCTCGTTTGCAGTTAGCCCATGCTTGCCGGTACCACTCCTCCCCTTGTGCTCTTTCGGCTTCCTGTTCACCTAGTGTTTCACTACCGCACGAAGATTCGACATAGTCTTGCGCTTGGCAAAATTGCTTCCACGTGTCGGATAATAGAGAAATGTATGATTCCAGTTCAGCTTTATGAAAACTTTCAGCTGTTTTGCTCGCGCCCAGAATTCGTTTTATGGAATTTCTTGAGCTATCCCGTTTTGTCACGCAATTTTACATATTGAATATACCAAAATGTGAAACTTAGAAATGAATTGGTACGTATTTTACAAACACTAATTATGGCTCTGAAGGACCAATGTTCGCGCTCAGTAAATTGGCGAAAGAAACAGTAAGTGAAAAGCGTAGTCCAGAAAACAAGAAAGAACATAAATTTATTTCATTGAAAACATAAAATAAACGTCCGATTCGGGTTATAACAAAACTTCGAATGAATGTATGAAAATAACTGACTCTAAATGACATTTGAGTCATTAGAAAGAGATAACCAGCTAGACACAAGCATCATTAAGACGGGTTTACACAGTCATCATTGCAATCATTGCATCATCATCAGCAATTGAACTGACTTCTGGATGACATGACAGTGCCTCTGGTGTTGACTTGTGAGTTACGCACGATCTTTTCAAGAATGATGTTAAAGAAGTCACATGACAGTGCGTCGCCTTGTCTAAAACCTTTCTTGACATTGAAGGTCTTGCTGAGTTCGTTACCGACCTTAACGGAGAAGCGAGAGTTCTCCATCGTCATCCTATACAATCTGACGAGTTCGGTAGGAATGCCAAAAGACATGGCACTGTATAGCTCGTCTCTATGCACACTGTCATAATAATAATAATTGCACACTGACATAATAATAATAATTGCACACTGTCATAATAATAATAATATGCGGCCCTAAAATCGACGTATAGGTGGTGAGTGTCGATTTGCATTTCTTGAGTCTTTTCCGGGATCTGCCGTAATGTGAAGATCTGTTCTACAGTGGACTTCCCTGGTCTGAAACCACACTGATAGGGACCTATCAGGTCATGGACAAACAGTTTCAGACGCTCACACAATACGGCAGAGAGGATCTTGTATGCGTTGTTGAGGAGACTAATCCCTCGGTAGTTGGCGCAGTCAAAGGGGTCTCCTTTCTTGTGAACCGGGCAAACGACGCTGAGATTCCACTCATCGGGCATGCTTTCCTCTGACAATATCTTACTATCTTACAGAGGAGCTGGTGCATGCACCCAACCAGGTCATCTCCAGCTGCTTTAAATAGTTCTGCGGACAGTCCGTCCGCTCCAGTAGCTTCGACTTCAGCTTGGATATTGCTATCTGCACCTCGTCTAAGTCAGGGGGCGGAAGGCTTGTCTATCATCGTCCAAATCGAGTGGAACATTCTGCCTAACAGCGGGATTTGGGCCGTCATCGCCGTCAAGGAGTCTGCAGAAGTAATCTTTCCAGATTCTCAGCACAGACTGCGGCTCTACTACGAGTTGTCCGTTTTGGTCCCGGCAGGCCTTGGTCCGAACCTTGTATCCTCTGGATAGCTGTTTTACTTTTACTTTTTGGTAACATTTTCGGACTTCATTCCTGCCATAGCACCTTTCCATTTTCTCGACCGCGCGCTACTCGTGCTCTTTCTTTTTTTCTTCTGAGAAGACGGTTCTCTTCCCTTCTTCTCTGTTTGTAGAGCTCACAAACTGCTCTCATCGTTCGATGCATCGTTGCCTTGTATGCATTTTGTTTTGCTGCATGCGCCTGCCTGCACTCGTAGTCAAACCATGGATTTCTCTTAGGTGGTGGCGTGAAACCCAGCACATCAGTGGCGCCCTCTTTGATGGCGTCTTGACAACGTTTCCACTTCTATTGTCTTCTATTGTTTGTGCAGGCAGCGTTGAACTTTGAGACAGTTTCAGGGAGAATCGGTCGGCAGAGGCCCTAGCGATCGCCTGCGATTGTAGCTTTCCGACGTCAAACCGTTTATCCGGGTTCTTACCTTGTTTACAACAAGGTGATGATCCGAGTCGATGTTTGCACCTCGGAAGGTTCGGACATCGAGAATACTGGAGAAGTGTCTGACGTTGATCGCAACATGATCAATCTGGTTTACGGTTGATTCATCAGGTGATCGCCAGGTACCTTTATGGGAACCGCGTGCTGGCCACAGAGAGATTTCGCCCCGAGGCGAAGTCAACTAGCCTGAGTCCGTCTCCCGAGGTGTTGGCGTGCAGGCTGTGTCTTCCGATGACTTTAGCAAAGACTTTTTCTCTTCCCAGCTGAGCGTTGAAATCTCCTAGAACGAGCTTGGTGTCGTAGCTGGGGCATCGATTGTATGTCCTTTCTAGGAGGCGATAGAAGTCTTCTTTACTTCTGTCATATTTTTCCTCTGTCGGGGCGTGGGCGCATGTGAGGCTTATATTCCCGAATTTAGGCTTGATGCGGATTGTTATGAGGCGTTCGCTTATGTATTGGAAGCTTAAGACTTTTTGCCTTAGTCTGCCTCGAACAACAAAACCGCATCCAAATAAGCGTTTCCCTTTCTCCCTGTAGCAGTCGCATTGGTATATGTCGCAGTTTCTCATCTTCTTATCTTATCTTCTAACATTTGTCATTTACCTGTGTTATGTTCAGTATGTTGAATTTACTTAAAATTTAATCCTACGAACTATTACTTGTGCTAAGGGCTCAGGACATATTCTTGATATGGGCCTTGTGAATTCTTCTCCCTGTTGATGTGACTACTGTCACCTTATTATTCTTTGCCACGATCTCTTTTCGGAATAGGGGCTTATGCTTACCCTGGAGCCTTTTTAAGCGAGTTAAGACTATTTCGCCTTCTTGGAACTTCTTAGGAGAAGTTCTCTTTAAGTTACGCATTTTATTATCCGTCCTCTGTCTATCTTCTATTTTTCTTCTGAGCTGGTCGTTGACCCTTGTACGGAAATTCGCCATATTCTGGTAGCTTACCTGAGATGTTCTATTAAAGAACACATCGGATGGCTTCCGTTTCGTCACAGAGTGGACAGTGTTGTTGTATCGCTCCACTGCAATATTCAACAATTCTTAAGTCGTAAATCCTTGTATTCAGTTCTCGTTGTGCTTTCATAAGAGCAAGGCGACATTTTTCCTTTCTCTTATGAATCGAAACGGTCGAGTACGGTGAAGCGAGTACGGAGTCTAAGTAGTGAAGATCTTAGATCTTCAAACGCGAAAGTGTTTAAAAATCTCTTTGCAATGTCTAAGCAAGGGGACATGATTGATGACAACATGTCTCCAACAAAAACAGTAAATAAACCCACCAATTAAATTACTCCGAAAATCTGGAGAATTTGTTCACAACTTTATGAAAGAACTTAAGGTAGAAAACTACTCAATAAAAAAAATTAACACCAATTGATATGGTGTTTAAAATTTTTTGCGAGTGCATAACGTCTTACAAATTAATGTGCGCGACATTAAAAGTTCAAAAATGTCAAGTTTTTATGCATGACCTCAAAAGTGAAAGAGCATTGAAAGTAGTTCTCTTCGGATTGGAAGAGATGAAAATTGATTTACTCAAAGTCGAACTATATAAACTAGGGTTAAATTGTAAAGACATCAAAATAATCAAAAAGAACTTCGATCAATATAGTGAAGTTTTTTATATAATCTTTCTTGAGAAGAAAAGCGTTAAGATCGCGGAATTGAGAAAGAACATCCGCAGTATTCTCCATACTCAAGTTCGTTGGGAGTTTTAACGCAAAATCAAAAACAAAATAACTCAATGCCATAATTGTCAAATGTATAGCCACGGTGAAAGAAACTGTAGAGTTATAATATACTGTGCAAATAGCTCTCAAGTTCATAAAACTGTAGAATGTACTGCAACTGGAATCTTCAAATGTGTTACTTGTCAGGGAAACCATAAATCCACTGACTTAAACTGTCCACGAAAAGTAAAATACCATATCTCGGGCTAAGACAAAAAACAACTCTCAAGAGAAAATCAGAGATTAATCATGATCGGTCAAAACCTACCACAAGAACAGTGCCAAATTATATGAGTACGAGCGATTTTCCATCACTCCCGAGGCAAAATAGATTTCGAGAGAATACGCCATCAACATCTTCAGCAGTTCTCCAAGTACATGCACCGCAGCAGCAATGGACCCATAATGCAACTCAAAACGACTGTGTTCCCACTAGCAGTGAGAGCGATCTTTTTACCCAAGAGGAATTTTACTCTCTTACTATGGAATGGGGTGTGTAAGTTAAGTGTATCTAAATCCAAATTCGAACAATTTAATGTTATGACGCAGCTTGCGAGTAAATATTTGTATAAACATGTTAAGTAAATCAAAATATCTTCATATTGTATGTTGGAAGGCTAGGAGTATTCGAAATAAATGTACTGAGTTTTTCAATTTTATAGGCTTAATAGTAACGTCTCTTTCTTGCATAATGCCTACCACTGCCATAGATCAAACACAAATGACAATGAAGTAGGAGGTGGAGTTGTCATTCTAATATAGAAAAATTTGCTGTATAATTTAGTATAAAACGTAAATACTAAAGTGTTTGAGGTAATCGGTATTGAAATTGTATTAAATGATAATGCCAAGCTTAAAATCTTGTTAGTTTACTTTCCCGGCGGAGTCTTTAATGCACAAAAGAAAGAGTTTTTTAAGAGTGATCTAAGATAGCTTATCACAAAAAATTATAAATTTTTACTGGGGGGTGATTTCAACTGCAGACATCGAAATTGGGGTTGTATGAGAGCAAATAAGTGGGGTAATTTGCTACTTGATATCATAATGAGGTATCCTGTGAGTTTGCACTATTCAAACGGCCCAACCTATTTTCCGGCCAACAAAAAATCCTCGCCATCAACATTGGATTTGATCATAACGAACTCATCAGAATTCGTTTCGCAGCCTTTGCAATATACGCATTGAGTTCGGACCACATTCCAATCAAATGTGATCTTTTTTTCAACAGTAGTAAAAAAGATGTGCAATGCCTAGATTTGAAGAATGCAAATTGGAATAGATTTAGAACTGAAATAAAATAAACGACTTAGAAGTACACCCTGTGATATAAATAGTATAAGCGACTTCCAACAAAGTGATGAACAAATCGAACTGTTTACTAATTGTTTGCATGAAAAAGTCAAAACCGACAAGAACAACCGTACTTCCAAAGTACATTTTGAATTTAATTAAACTAAGAAACAAATTTAGAAGTCAATGGAAGAGGTATAGACCGGCTTTTGCTTTTGATGCGATGAAAGCATTTACTAGCCAAATAACTTTGGAAATATCCAAATTCAGAAACAATTCATAGAACAACAGGCTTTGTTCACTTGACCCAGATTCCAAACCTTTCTAGAAAATAACTAAATTATTAAAAAACAAAAACAAGTTCATTCCTCACTTGAAACACAAAAATTCAACGTTGATTACTAATGAAGAGAAGGCAAAACTTTGAACAAAACTTTAATAACCCGTTGATTAACAAAATCAGCCCAGTTAGTAGTTTAGTAGATGAGTCCATCAACATTATCAACAATTTTAATGTATTCGTCACTAATGAAGATACACAATGCATTATTCAAACTTTACGTAGCAATAAATCACCGGGTAAAGATGCTCTTAAAAACATTTAGAACATTTAGAGCTTCCAGAAATTGGGGTGACTTACATATGCAATATTATAATTATCGGCCAATTAGCCTACTGAGTAACTTTAGCAAATATTGAAAAAGGTATTCAAAATTAAACTCATGTATTTCCTTTAGTCCCCAAATGTCATCTCAATTTATCAGTTTGGATTCAGGCAAGATCACAGTTGTACACATCAAGTTTATAGGATCTGCAAGCACATTAAGGAAAAAATGAAATTAAAGCAATCAACGGGTCTTGTCCTTTTGGATATCGAAAAGGCTTTTGAATGCATCTGGCACGATGGCCTTCTTCATAAGCTAAAGTTATTTGGTTTTCCTCTTGATCTTAAAAAGATAATTAAAAGTTTTCTTAAAAACAGAATGTTTAAGGTAAATATAAATTACAGAAATTCATGCTTGAAAAACATAACGTCAGGTGCACCCGGGAACTGTGGCCGCCGTGGCGTAGTGTAGAGTGCGACGCTCACACGCCGAAGGGTCTAGGTTCGATTCCCGGCTGAACATCTCAAATTTTTCACGGCACCACCTCTTTCGAGCTGCTGATAAAACTCAAGGAGTTATAACTGTCTAAGAAAGCTTCTCAAACTTCGCCATTCGGAGTCGGCAAAAAAATGTAGGTCCCTTCTACTCGTGAGAGAACAGTAGCACGCACAACACGAGTAGTTGATGAGCAAGCTAGGCCCTGGTTCCACTGTGGACTGTCGCCATTCCATCTGGTCAGCTGAATATAGATGGTAATTATATCCGTGGGTATATTCTGTCAAATATTGTCGTCGTGGTGTGCGATATGAGCGATTTATCCGTTGCGATGGATGGTTTTTGTGGAAAGTGCGAAAGACAATATGGCTGGAAAGATGTGTACATACGTAGAACCATGTAGCAGGTTCTTAACCGCGGGTGCTGCGAAGGACAATTGTCAGAATATGATGTATGTATATGTCTATGCTGTTGAAAACCTTGGATACGAAACGTTAATGGAGTCACAAAGAAACAAGTATGAAAATATAATCCAGCAATTAAACAGTAACGCGAAGCTTTTAACACCCACAACAACAGTTCACCAGTCAGCTTAACAAACCTCAGGGCGCCAGCGCATGGGAAATCAAGCAGTTCTTGCAGTGTGCTCAGGGTCAATCCGATCTTACCCTCTGCGAGGGATTCAACGAAGCTCTGCGACAGTGCAATCAATAGCACCACATGCTATAAATTCCAAAATGCCAAAAAATCCTATGACCACGTTGAATTGCATGTACACAACATATATTTTTTAACCTGTTAATGTTTAAGAGCTTGTCGTTGGATTCGACTGAAATAGATGCAAGCGGCGATCAGCTAACTGGATGCGCTTCCGCCTACATCTCGCGCCATCCGTGAGCTTAGTCATGTGACTTCGAATTTGGTCCATATTTTCCTTTGGCGCTAGGCCAACATCTGCAATTAGAGAGTAATGCAGAAATCAGGGGTGATCAGCTGGTCCCCGAAGCAAAAAAACAAAATCAAAGTGGTAGTTCTTAGGTTAGAAATTCAACACATTATTTCAATTTCAATTCATTTCATTTCAAAATATAGTGTTGTCACTTTTTGTGCTGAACAAATCAAATTACAAACTGTTCAAATTACAGAACTGCCAAAGAAAATTCAAAGTGAAACATGTAAATAAAACAAGGAAAGAGAGAAAGATAGTGATGAGATCGGTAAAAAGTCAAAGCGGCTGTCAGAAACAGTAGAGGAAATAAGAGAGTTACCAAAGGTGAAGGAATCAAGTGGATATGAAAAGAAAAGTGTTGAATATATATCTAAATCTATGAAAGAAATAAAAGAAGAATAAAATAAATATAACAAAAAGAGTGTGTGGAATGTAGTTGAAGCAAATCAGGCGGAGATGATAATAAATTATCATGATGATAAATTTTCATATGCGGCTCAAGTGAAGAAAGGGCCACAAGTTATACTTAAATCAAAATGTAGTCAGAAGTGCAAGAAAACGAAAGAGGATATAAAGAAGCAGATAAAACCATCAGCTACGTCAATTAACGCAATGGCTTACAAAATAGGAAAGACGGGGCGATAACGATAAAATGTGGTAATGAAGAAGCAAGTGAGAAGATAGAATCGGTTCTTAAAGAAAACAAAATGAATGAAAAATACGAGATTAAAGTTCAAAAGATGTGAAACCTAATATTGCTAGTCTGTGGAATGAAGGAAAGACTTGGCAAGGAAGAAATTGAAAATGCAAATCAGACACAGAACAGTGTAGTTAATTTTGAATCAGTAAAATGTGTCAGTGGGGGGCATGAGCCTTTTCACGTGAGGCAACGTTGTTAATTGCGCTCAACAAGGCGACCTGCTAAGACTATCCATGTTAGTGGACAGGTTAAGTTGACATACAGCCTCCACGCGGCGCCCCCTGGATAGCCATCACAACACCCGTTGTATGGTGAACCAATGTATGCAGCGAGACCCTCTGCCCGAGGGTCTAAATAATGGGCCTGGCCTACCAATCTGTGGGTTGTTGGTGAGGTTGACTTCCTCACCACTTAAAAATCAATAGTTGACGACCCCAGCAAACGTTATAAGGACAATGATTTAAAAGACCAAGTGCAGCCGAACAACTTGCAGAGGCCGTTGACTGCTACAAAACAGACATTACCGCCATCCAGGAAGTGCGATGGGATGGGCTTGAAATAAAAACGATGAAGAACTGCGATATTTACTATAGCGATTGCTATAGAGAGAGAAGGCAGCGCTTATTCGGATGCGAATTTATGGTTCGAGGCAGACGTAGGCAAAACGTTTTGAGCTATGACCCCGTCAGCGAACGCTTCATGACAATCCGCATCAGCCTAATATGCGCTCACGCTCCGACAGAGGGAAGGATGACAACATCAAGGGCGACTTCTAAGATCTCTCAAAAAGAACATACGATCGATGCCCCAGCCACGATACCAAGATCGTTCTAGGAGATTTCAACGCTCAGCTGGGAAAGGAGGACATCTTAGCTGGAGTCATCGGATAACACAGCCTGCACGACAACACATCCGGAAACGGACTCAGGCGGTTAGACTTCGCCTTGGGGCGGAACTTCTCTGTTGCTAGCACGCGGTTTGGACATTCACAAAGGGACTTGGCGATCTCCTGATCAATCAACCGTCAACCAGATTGATGACGTTGCGATCGACATCAGACTCTCCTCCAGAATTCTCGATGTCCGAACCTTCCGAGGTGCAAACATCGACTCGGATCATCACCTTGTTGTAACCAAGGTGAGAACTCGGATATCGAGAAGGCAACGGAGTCGAGATAGACCAAAACGGTTTGACGTCGGAAAGCTACAATCGCAGGCGATCGCTGGGATCTTTGCCGAACGAGTCTCCCTGAAACTCGCTCAGAGTTCGAGGCTGCCTGCACTAAACATAGAAGGAGACTGGAAACGTTGTCAAGAAGCCATTAAAGAAGCTGCCACTGATGTGCCGGGTTTCACGTCACCACCCAGAAGGAACCCATGGTTTAACGACGAGTCCAGGCAAGCGTTTGCATCTAATCAAGACGCCTATAAGGCGACGCTGCATCGAACAACAAGGGCTGTTCGTGAGCTCAGAACAGAGAAGAATGGAAGAGCACCGGATTCTCAGAAGGAAGAAGAAGGAGCATGAGAAGCGTGCGCTCGAAGAAATAGAAAGGTGTTATGGCAGGAATGAAGTCCGAAAGTTTTGCCGAAAGGTAAAACAGCTATCCGGAGGATACAAGGTTCGGACCAAGGCCTGCCGGGACCAAAACGGACAACGCGTAGTAGAGTCGCAGTCTGTGCTGAGAATTTGGAAGGATCAGTTCTGCAGACTACTTATCGGCGATGACGGCCCAAATCCCGCTGTTAGGCAGAATGTTCTACTCGATTTGGACGATGATAGACAAGACCCCCGACTGTAAGATATGGTCGGAGGAAAGCATGCCCGATGAGTGGATTCTCAGCGTCGTTTGTCCGGTTCACAAGAAATGAGACAACTTTGACTGCGCACAACTACGGATTAGTCTCCTCAACATCGCGTGAAAGATCCTCTCTGCCGTATTGTGTGAGCGTCTGAAACCGTTTGTCCATGACCTGATAGATTCCTATCAGTGTGGTTTCAGACCAGGGAAGTCCACAATAGACCAGATCTTCACATTACGGCAGATCCTGGAAAAGACTCAAGAAGTGTAAATCAACACCCACCACATATTCTTCGATTTTAAGGCCGCATATCACAGTGTGAACAGAGCGTGTGACAGAGCGTCACACTAGACTTCGAGATTGTCAAGGACTTCGTCTACCCTGGCTCCAGGGTAAACAGGGACAACAACATCAGTACCGACATCAAACGATACCAATCAATGTTTCTTTGGGCTCAAGAGGCAATGTAGTAATAAAGTCCTCCCCCTAAGTACTAAGCTTTATATAACAACCTGACCATCCCGGTCCTACTTTAGGGCGCGGAAACTTGGATGTTTGCAAAGGCTGATGAGGAACCCTTTAGTCTTTTTGAAAGCAAAGCTTTGCGTGCGATTTTTGGTCCTGTTTGCGTTGATGGCATCTGGAGGAGAAGATTTAACGACGAGTTCTATGGGCTGTACAGCGACATGCGCCTGGTCAAGCGTCTACGGATACAACGCTTAAGATGGCTAGGCCATGTATAGCGTATGGACACCACTCCTCCGTCCCGAAAAGTTTTTGAATCCGAACCATTGGGGCAACGCAACAGAGGACGACCTAGACTAGAGAAGGACCTCAACCAACTTGGAGTGCGCAACTGGAGACAGCTGGCGAAAGATCGTGCTGGCTGGAGAGGCATATTGGTTAAGGCACAGGTCCACCCCGGACTGTAGCGCCATAAGAAGAAGAAGAAAATGTGTCAGTGTGTATGAGTCAGGGAAAACCAAAGGAGTATTTAACGCAATTATTGAAACTGACGGAATGCATTCAAAATAATGTTAAACATAAAAATAATAAACATAGGGTGGGATAAGTGTATAGTATACGAAGAATTAAGTGTGTAGAGGTGCTTCAAATGTTGAGAATTTTATCATTCAGCTAAAGTCTGTATAAAATAAAGTAGCATGTCTAAAATGTGGAGGAAATCGTAAAAAACTGAGTGCACGAGTGAAGATGTAAAATGTGTCAATTGTATCAAAAGTAAAGATTATCTTCATTTACCGGATATTGATGTGAATCATGATACCAGAAGTGAAGACTGCCCAGTACTCAAACGTAAACCTGAAACAGAGAAACAGAAAATTCAATACTAGCAATATGCAGATGCTTGTCGCTAAATATTGAAGGTCTAATTAATAACTTTGACGAATTTGAGAGTGTTATAGGTGAAGAAATGTTCGAAGTTATATTTTTAACAAAAACACATCTAACAGATAGAAATGACGACAGTGATATATATATACAAGGATACCAATTCACCAATTGCCTTGGCTCTTTTCTCTACATTCACCTGAGCAGAAAGTTTTATTTTTTTCTTAAGTGGTATTTCGATTTCTGGCTTGATCCTCAATACATTCCTCTTGCGATCTATTACGGCTTCCATTTCCTTCAACGTATCATCTTCTATGATACCATCGAAAGACTCTAGAGCCGGTAGGACATAAAATGTAAGACGGGTGCTGTTCCCCATTCATTCGGAAAACCTGTACATAACTTATTCCACCAGCGGCAGTATGAACAAAGAAACTTTTTTGGAGGACTGCAGGATTCTTTTGTACGGAGGGGCTGATGAAATTCTTGTTGGCTCCCGTGTCAACGAGGAATTTAAATTTTTGTCCGTCCTTTGTTACGTACTCTATATGGTACGCTGCACAGGCTCCGGTCATAAAATTCAACTCCTCTTCAGCAGCATTCTGCGCAGCTTCGTCATAGTCCTCCAAGGGGGTTTCGTTCGTCAACTATATATTATATAGCCTTTGCTGCTTATTTATTGGATAACTGTCCCACCTAGCCCTTCTTATGAACGGGTTGTTTCCTTGCGGTCGATTCATGTAGTTTACATGACGCGACTGCACGGATCGATCAACATCCATTTTTTTCGTATGGCTTTGGGGCAGTGGGCCGTGGAGGAACCACGTTATCATGAGGAGTGTTGTTCCACACTTGCTGTTCGGGGGTACCTGTGGCACATATCTAAAGGACTGGCTAATTGATGCGGTGATCATGTTCGGCGTCGAAGGATTATGCATAGTATGGCTGCGATAATTCAAATTCTGCATTTCAAGGCAGGCTGAATACGGTTCTGGTAGGGTCTTCGACTTTTGTATTATCAGCATTCGAGAGAGTTCACTATTAAGGCCCCGTACAAATACGTCTAATGCACGATTCCTGTATGTCTCTACCACAGCTGTAACAGTCTCTTGCGTGAAAGACTCGGTTTTGATCTTATTTATAATCAGGGAAAGCTGATGATTAACCGCGGCGTAGAACTCATCAAGCTCGGTTGCACGTTGGTATAACTGGCTGAGCTGATGCTGCCACGTGAGCATATCCCTCTTATTTGCATAATGCAGTGAGAGACATTATTTGATTTCATGCTACTCATTGTTCAAATATATTATATTAGATTAGCGCAGCATCAGCAGGACCCCTGATTTTCTGACGGATATGCTAAAGGATAGCTCTATATAGTAGTTTCGCCCTCACTATTTCATAGTCCTTCAGGATTCCCTCCAGAATATGTACCCATGATACATATTGAGTTGGGTTTCCGTCAAAAACCTGGAGCTCCTTCACACAATCAGGCAGCCCGCTGATCTCCCTCAAATCAACCTCATTCCGAGGAGGGAAAGGTTCTGCTTGCCGATTGGTGGTTTCAGGTTTTCATTTTATTCATATTATTCACCGCACCAATTAAATCGTTACCTGACTTCGTAACTGCGTCCATTGTGTTTAAATGAGTCAAGGAAAAAAATTAAAATACCTTACCACACTTAGCACAAAACTTGTAGGATATACACCCTTGTTTTAATTTTCTCTTTTCTCTTTTTTTTATATTTCAAACAAGAGCACTATGCACATCACACAGTTTTGAATCTCGTATATATTTTTATTCACAGATTCTCTATATGACTTCATATTTCTCGTTTTGCTCTCTTTTTTTTTCTCTGCACAATCTCACACACCTCTACTTAATTTAGCACAAAACTCAAGCACATTGATAACCTAGCTTCTTTTTTTCCTTCTTATTTTTATGTATTTTTTTCTCTTTTTTGGTTTCCCTTCCTTTTTTTATATTATTTATGGGAATACAGCTCACACTATATACACTTTCATTACTATGTAGCTCCTGCAATTCGTAAGGAAAAAAGAAATTAATTAGTCGCTATATTTTCGACCTGATTTAAGGAAGAATCTAGTTAGTCCCTCTTGGTCATTAATGCGATTATTTCTGCAGCGACCTACTCGTAGCACGATTGACTTCACAACCACTATCTATTAATCCGCTGCGTTCTCAAGGGCACGACGAAAGTCGGTCACTCTGTTCTCATGCTAACAGGATTTCAGTGTTCATATTTGATCGGTCAAGCTCGAGCCTTATCGCTGGAAGAAAGGTAAGGGTTTTTTTTTTAAATCAGGTCCCTGCCAGTTAATGAATCCCTTAAGAGGATTCATAAAAAAATCGCGAACGGGGAAACCAAGCCTCGCCACCACCGAATTTACAAGCAAAAACAGTTGTTACTTTTAACGAGTTTATTTCCTAAAAGAACCTAATTCTGACAACTCACAATTAGAACAAACATAAACCTAGGAATGATGTTCGCTTGAAGCATACAATCCTCCGCCTATTCGGTTGTGTCAGTATATCAGGTACAGCGCGTGTATCCGGCGCGATGCAACTTGATTCCATCCACCGGTACCATGGGAATATGCTCGCGGCTGCCCAATCCAAAGGCGTTGACTCAGCGAATATTTCGTCAGGTAAGAGTGCTGTACGTCGTGTTAACTTATTAATCTGGCAATTGTTAAATTAAACGAACGAATATTTGTTGTCAAAAATTTAAAAAATGTAGCAATTCAGAACTATCCAGGAAATAATATTATTAGTATTAAAAAATGTCATATTATAATTGATACAAAACTACTATGAAGAAATACCTAAAGAATATGTCACAATAAAAACAATGTTTGAAAAGAGTTCAAGTGTTACAAAAAATCGATAAAAGACATGCAGTAGAAGCTCTTCAATACCGTAAGAATATATGTATGAATTAAAATCAAAATTAATAAACTAAAAGTAAGTTCATTAAATAAGGAAACAGTTCCTACTTTCAATAATTTTTGCTGAGATTATTAATTTTATTAATTTAATTTTTTTTGAAAAGTTTGGCACAAGTTTTTCATCTTTCTTTTCTTGTGGTTGTTTTAAAATTGTTATGACTCCTAATAAACTAACATAAAATCATTTTCATTTCATTATTTTTCATGCTTCTTGACACTTGTCTTTCATTACAAATGCCTATCCTTTTAAACCAGTTAATGTATATGTAGTACCATGCCATGCTTCGCTGTGGCATATTGTGGTTGCATGCCTAAGAAATAAGAAACACAACAAAGCAAATGTTTTCCAACACAATATTTCTAGTTTTTCCATTTTCTGCGTAAATATAAAGGCTATCTGGTTTACCGACACGGGAACGCGAGTTATGTAACACAACGTCTACCATACACTGTCACATCATACATTTTATTCATATTTCTGTATTCCAAATCTATGTTATTTAACATCTTGTACACTTACCTAAATTCTGCTAACGTATGTTTTTGTAAATTCTTTCTGCCAAATAATTGTAACTTAAAACTTATGTTTTCCAAATGAGGGAACATTCAATTGCTAATCATGTCCACCATTTTCGTTCCCACAGTCATCGATTTGCAAAACATTATATAATATACTCGTACGAGTATATTGGTAGCTTAAATTTAAATTGTGCATTTGATTTTTGTCCCTCACAGAAAAGCATATATCATATCATAACGATGATTTATCGTTTGCACAGCTGTGCTGTGGCCGCCGTGGCGTAGTGGGTAGAGTGCGACGCTCACACGCCGAAGGGTCTAGTTTCGATTCCCGGCTGAACACCTCGAATTTTTCACGGCACCACCTCTTTCGAGCTGCTGACAACACTCAAAGAGTAATAACTGTCTAAGAAAGCTTCTCAAACTTCGCCATTCGGAGTCGGCAAAAAACTGTAGGTCCCTTCTACTCGTAAGAGAACAGTAGCGCGCACAACACGAGTAGTTGATGAGCAAGCTAGGCCCTGGTCCTCCTGTGGACTGTCGCGCCAACAAGTATAGTAAGTAGTATTGCGAAAATTAATATTGAATGTTTGAATTCACACCAATCGGCCAATGCCACTCGATGATGGTTATCCTAGGCCCTTATATGACTTTATTAGCAATGTAGAGGAAATATTAAGTTTAATACCACAATTAGATGGTGCTACATATGCTGTCATATTATTGAAAGCCTTACGAAACATCAACACATCAACGATGTGTTGAATATGTACGGAACTCCTGCGGAATGGGAACAGATCAGAAACAAACTGATCTTCCACTACCCTGATAAGAGGAATGAGCCATCTCTAAAACGTGATTTGCACAACCTAAGGCAGAATAATGATAGCGTAGAAACATTCTACTCTTAAATTATTGAGTCACTATTAACCATGACGAATCATGTACAAATTCACGAAAAATAATCCTCCTCAGTAACAGCAAAACAACGATTGTATTCAGATATGTCTCTGAATACGTTCCTCATTGGTCTAAAAGGATCATTGTGCTACCACACCATGTGGGAAGAACCTTAAACCAGCTGGAGCCGATGATAAAGTTCAAAATGTCGGCGGGAGGGGTTTTATTGAGGTCATGTAGGCCGTTGAGGAAATAGCTTCCAAAGTGTTTGTGTCTGAGGCGCGAGAGCGCCGGGCATGTGCATAACAGGTGTAGGAGAGTTTCTGATTCTTCCTCATCCCTGCAGCTTCTGCAAAAGTCGTTTGAGGGAGCCCCTAGCCTGCTAGCATGCTCACCGATTAGACAGTGCCCGGTTATGGCTCCGCTGACCAGGCTTATGTCTGATCTTTTGAGCGATAGTAGCAGTCTGGAGCGTTTGGGTTCAAGAGAGGGCCACACCTCCTTTGAGACGCGACAAAGTTTAGGGCTAGACCACCTTTGATTAGTCTGATGGATCGCGTTCAAACGCAGTACTAACTTGCATGTGGCAAGAGGGATACCGAGGTGTTCGTGTTCCTGAAGTAGTGGTTGCGTTGTGGCAAGTCTGGCCAATTCGTCTGCTTGACAGTTGCCCGGAATGTATCTGTGACCTGGAACCCAGCACAGGCGTATGTTGAATTGCTCAGCCATCTCATCTAAGGATGTGCGGCAGTTCATGGCCGTCTTGGAGTTTGTTGAGACAGATTCCAGGGCCCTGAGTGCTGCCTGACTATCCGTAAGAATAAGAATATCAGCTGAGGATATACTATCCAAGACAGTGCTTCGCGAATGGCCATTACTTCAGCTTGGAACACGCTACAGTGATTGGGAAGCCTGAATTTTAGACTAAGGTTCAGATTTTCAGAGTAGACTCCGCAACCAACGCCTTCGTTTCTTTTTGATCCATCGGTGTAGATACACGTAGCGTCAGCAACCCATTGTGGTTTAGCCGACCACGCGTCTCGTTCAGGGATCATAGTGCGGAAATTTTGTGTCAAAAAGACCTTCGGCGCCGCATAGTCAAGGTTTTGGTATACAACGTTTACTCTTTGAAGGATTCTTAAGTGTTCGTGGGACACGTTCCATTGTGATGATTAGATCAGTCTTATGTCTGTACTAGCCGCCGCCTGTTGGGCAAACAGAGCTATGGGCATAACGTTGAGAATGACGTCCAATGCATCTGATGGGGTTGTTCTTAGAGCACCGCAGATACATATGTAGGCCAGTCGCTGGACTTTTCTGATAGTGTTATATTGGGAGGCTGTGTCTAGTGCAGGCCACCAAACTGTAACGCCATACAGTAGAATAGGGCGCACCACAGCCGTGTAGATCCAGGCCATCATATGCAGTTGGATACCCCATCTAGACCCAATAGCCCTTCTGCACATGTAGAGTGCCGTCGTAGCTTTACGGGCGCGCTCGGCAATATTTGCCTTCCAGTTGAGTTTCCTGTCCAGGCTAAGTCCTAGGAACTTGGCTGTCTCGGAAAAAGAGCATTGCTGGCCGCTGATGGTCGGTGCGTCAACATGGGGAACTTTGTACTTCCAGATGAAGAGGACTAGTTCGGTTTTTTTGGCATTGATGCTTTGTCCATTTTTGCTCGTCCACTTTGAAAGGAGCGAAAGAGCATTTTGCATATGGTAACTAAGTACCAAGGGATATTTGCCAGAGAGCGCAATAGCAATATCATCCCTCACCTTCCAGGAGTAGTAACAGTTCGTTGACTACTATGTTCCATAGAAGAGGAGAACTCCAGCTTGGGGAGTGCCTCTGCTGGAAGTAGTGGTGGAGGCCAATTTGGCCGTGATACGCCTGCTAACGAGTAGCTTTTGTATCAGGGAGGTGAGCCCCACGTCCACGACCAAATCTGTCAGTGCATTAGGTATCGAATGCGGAAAGACATTGTTAAAAGCACCTTCTATATCCACGAAGGCTACAAAGGAGTAGTCCTTGTGGTAGAGAGATTTCTCAATATGATGCACAAGTGAGTGTAGGGCTGTATCCACGAACTTGCCCTTACAGTATGCATATTGGGAGGTTGCCAGCCTGTGCGCAGGGACTGTGCAACGGATGTGAAGGTCGATTAACCTCTCCAATAGTTTGAGAAGGAATGAGGATAAGCTAATGGGACGGAGATCATTAGGTTGAACATGAGAATTCATATTCTCACCACCTTAACTTCCAGCTAGTTGGTATGTATGAAAAGCGGAAACAACGGTTTGAAACTCCGAATGGCCCAGAGTATCTTGCGCTCTGTGACAAGATGAGGGAGGCAACTTTGTTGACTGGTTGATTCTTGAGTCAGCGGAGGTTCCTCCGTACTGCCTGGAAAGTGTGTGTCGAGTAGAATACTTAGGGATTCTTTACTGGTCATGGACCATTCACCATCTTGCCTTTTGTAGAAGCAGGGTATGGTTGGACTGGTGGAGAGGACTTTTCTGAGTCTCGAGACTTCACCAACTTCTTCTATTTTGCCACAGAAGAGTCTCCAAGATTCCGATTTGGATTTCTTGACTTTGGTTTTATACGCTTTGAGGGATTGCTTATAGGCGTCCCAGTCAGTATCCAATCTTGTGAACTTAGATTTGTTAAGTAATCGTGGGCTGTTCTTCCTCAGATTGTCTTACTCGACATTCCACCAAGATAGTTTAAAGTTGCCCTTGGGTTTAGTGACCTGGCAGGCCGAGAGCTTCGTTCAGCTTCAGAGTGAAAAAGTCAACCAGATCATCGAGGTCTCTGGTGTGGTGGAAGAGGCCGCAGAGTGCGCCTTAAGCATCCCCTGTACAGGGGCCAGATTGTTCTTCTGACATTCCTATATGGTGAATTTGGAGTTGGGTGATCCATGATGTCCAACTGTATGTAGCAGTGGTCGGAAAAGGACCAGGACCAGGACCAGGCATGCTGGATACCTTCCCCTTCTGGATCACATTGATAGAGTTATCAGAGACAAGGGTAAGGTCAAGAACCTCCTGTCTATTGCGAGTGATGAAGGTAGGGTCGCAACCTTTATTACAGATTATTAGCTTACTGTTTAAAATAAATTTAAGGATGGACTCACCTCTTGCGTTGGCAGGTTGATGGTGTGCGTTAGCCTCACATCCTACCTAGATGCGAGCGTTTTTTGAGACCGCATTCATGATTGCGGTCATGAACATCTCCGTCGGAGCCGGTTTATCGTAGGCCAGGTATGCCGAGATGATCCAGAGTCGGGTGTCCTTCAACTCCAGGTTGACAGTGGTTGTATCAGGATCACTGATGTTGGAGAAGAGAAAAGTATTAAGAGAACACCTTACGAGGATACAAGCCCTTGGCTTACCTTCTTTGGTCGAATGCAGCAGCTTGTAGTTGGGAGTCCTTAAACCATAGATCCTGTCATTGACAATCCAGGGCTCTTGGATAAGGACTATGTTCTCCCCCGTGGTTGTTAGCCGCAGGAGGAGGTTAGCGGAGGCCGCCTTCGAGTGGTGGGGGTTAATCTGTACCACCCGCAGCATTGCGTTTGGTCTCAGAGACCTCCACCACACAACTAATACACCAACCTTTAAACTAAATTCACAAAGTAAACTAATACAACCTCTTCAGTTAGGATCCTTTCAACCCCAAGGATCTGAAATAACCTTATTCAATATCCTTCTTCTTCTTATGGCGCTACAGTCCGAGGTGGACCTGGGCTTCAACCAACATGACTCTCCAGCCTGCACGGTCTTTCGCTTGCTTTTCGCTGCAATTGCGCACTCCAAATTAATTGAGGTCCTTCTCCACTTGTGTGCGTCATCTTAGCCCAGGCCGTCCTCTGTTGCGTTGTCCCAATGGCTAGGACTCGAAGACTTTTCGGGCCGGAGCAGTGGTGTCCATACGCTCTGCATGGCCTAGCCATCTTAAGCGTTGTATCCGTAGACACTTGACCAGGCGCATGTCGCTGTACAGCCCATAGAGTTTGTCGTTAAATCTTCTCCTCCAGATGCCATCAACGCAGACAGGACCAAAAATCGCACGCAAAGCTTTTCTCTCAGAAAAACTAAGGGCTTCCTTATCCCCTTATAGTAACGTCCATGTTTCCGCGCCATAAAGTAGGATTTGGATGATCAAGCTGTTATATAAAGCGAGCTTAGTCCTTCGAGAGAGGGCTTTATTACTCAATTGCCTCTTGAGCCCAAAGAAACAGCGATTGGCAAAAGTGATACTGCGTTTGATTTCGGTACTGATGCTGTTGTCCCTGTTTAGCGCGGAGCCGAGGCAGACGAAGTCCCTTACTATCTCGAAGTTTCTGCTGCCTAGTGTGACGCTCCGTCCGAGACGTCTATGTTGTGTGTCCTTCCTTGATGACAGCATGTACCTAGTTTTGCCCTCATTTACCGCCAGACCCATTTTAGCCGCTTCCGCTTTAATGCCAGCAAACGCCTCATTGACGGCTCGCTGTGTTCGTCCAATCACGTCAATGTCATCAGCGTAAGCTAGCAATTGAACTGACTTCTGGAAGATCGTGCCTCTGGTGTTGACTTGTGAGTTACGCACGATCTTCTTGACGATGCTGTTAAAGAAGGGACATGACAGTGCGTCGCCTTGTCTAAAACCTTTTTTGGTGAGTTCAGAACCGACGTTGACGGAGCAGTGAGAGTTCTCCATCGTCATCCTGGAGACGTCATCCTCTGACGACTAGACATGGTACTGTATAGCTCGTCTCTATGCACACTGTCATATGCACCCTTGAAATCGACGAATAGGTGGTGAGTGTCAATTTGCATTTCTTGGGTCTTTTCCAGGATCCGCCGTAATGTAAAGATCTGGTCTATTGTAGACTTCCTTGGCCTGAAACCACACTGATAGGGACCTATCAGGTCATGGACAAACGGTTTCAGACGCTCACACAATACGGTAGAGAGGATCTTTTATGCGATGTTGAGGAGACTAATCCCTCGGTAGTTTGCGCAGTCAAAGTGGTCTTCTTTCTTGTGAACCGAGCAAATGACGCTGACCAGGTCATCTCCATAGTTCTTCGGACAGTGCGTCCGCTCCAGCAGCTTTGTTCGACTTCAGCTTGGATATTGCTATCTTCACCTCGTCTAAGTCGGGGGGGATGGAATGCTTGTCTATCATCGTCCAAATTGAGTCGAACACTCTGCCTAACAGCGGGATTTGGGCCGTCATCGCCGTTAAGGAGTCTGCAGAAATAATCATTCCAGATTCTTAGCACAGACTGCGACTGTACCACGAGTTATCCATTGATCCTTCTATTTCCTTCTGAGAAGCCGGTTATCTTCCCTTCTTCTCTGTTCGTAGAGTTTACGATCAGCCCGCGTTGTTCGATGCAGCGTCGCCTTATAGGCGTCTTGTTCAGCTGCGTGCGCTTGCCTGCACTCGTCGTCAAACCATGGGTTCCTTCTGGGTGGTGACGTGAAACCCAGCACATCAGTTGCAGCTTCTTTGATGGCTTCTTGACAACGTTTCCATTCTTCTTCTATGCTTAGTGCAGGAAGCGTCGAACTCTGAGCGAGTTTCAGGGAGACTCGGTCGGCAAAGTTCCCAGCAATCGGTTGCGAGTGTAGCTTTTCGACATCAAACCGTTTTGGCCTTTGTCGACTCCGTTGCTCTCTCGATATCCGGGCTCTTACCTTGGCTACAACAAGGTGATGATCCGAGTCGATGTTTGCACCTCGGAAGGTTCGGAGTGTCTGACGTCGATCGCAACGTGATCAATCTGTGCTTAGGATTTTACTTAATTCTGTTAATATGGTATCTTTCTTAATATTTTGTGTCAATTATGTTTCATTTATTTTTTTCTTTCTACAATATTATTACTACATACTGTACATATTCTGTCAACATAATGCAACATATTCTATGTTCTCTCTAAAAAACATAGAATGGCAATATATCTGTCTCGCTCTATCCTTATGCTAAGATTCCATGTTCCCTTAATTTGTATGTTGAGAGTGGGTGTCGGGTGGCATAGCAAATATACTTTGGTCCACTTGGATCCCGATCGCCACCCACATCACAGCTAAGTACTTACATCGTTGGTAAAATAAATTCATATTATATATCGCATATACATGTATGTCTTTTTGTCTTTCTGCTGTTTTCTTCTTTGTGGTTGTCAATTTAGTGAATACAAATTTACGTGCATAGTATTCAACATAAATTTGGTCCTTCTGCAGCCGGATTCTTACTTAAAAAATAAAAAACATTCTCGCGATAATTTCATGTCTTTGAAAACTTTGTATGAAGGTGAATGTATGTATGCATGAACTAGAACCACGTGTGTGAAGGTTTTGTTACGCGTTAAGTGCAAATTTTGATACAATGTTCTTTATTCTTATATAATAATAATAATTGTTGGCGCGACAGTCCAGAAGGGAACCAGGGCCTAGCTTGCTCATCAACTACTCGTGTCGTGCGCGCTACTGTTCTCTCACGAGTAGAAGAGACCTACAGTTTTTTGCCGACTCCGAACGGCGAAGTTTGAGAAGCTTTCTTAGACAGTTATTACTCTTCGAGTGTTGTCAGCAGCTCGAAAGAGGTGGTGCGGTGAAATATTCGAAAAATCGGTGTTGAGGTGGGAATCGAACCTAGACCCCACTCTACCCACTGCGCCACAGCGGCCACTATATTCTTATATATCTTCTCATAATTATCAAATAGAGTTGAGTTCGCTACATTTAAGCAGATATCTTTCTTGTGGTCGTTAAATTATTTTCGCGTTGCAATGAGTGCTAGTAAGCAGAAGCGCGGCAATGCAAAAGCATGCTTGACACGTGCTGTCGAATATCTCAAAGCTATCGAGGTCCAGACCACGGTTGAGATGTTAGAAATTCGATTAAGCAGGCTTGTTGAAACGTGGAACGAGTTTTGTGCGCTTCACTCTGAATGCCTCAACGAAGTGGATGAAAATGAACTGAGTGACTATCATAAGGATTTCGCCGTCTATGAAGACAAATACTTTGAAGCTCATGCTGGCTTGAAAAAAGCAATTCGCGATAGGCAAAGTGATTAAGCACTCAAAACCGATGGATCACTGCTGAAGCAACTCGCCGATCAGCATGTTACTCTGCTGAAGAATTTAGATTCGTCAAAGAGCATGTGCTCAAAAGTTAACTTGCCACCAATTATCATACCACCATTTTCTGGCAGTTACAAAGATTGGCCTTCCTTTCGGGATTTATTTCAAGGTTCGGTAGACAATAAGCCAGACCTAACCGCAACACAAAAATTTCATTCTCTAAAATCATTTCTAAGCGAAGAAGCTGCTAATCTTATAAAGCATATCCCAATTTCGGATGCAAACTACATCGAAGCATGGGAGCGGCTGGAAAACCGATACAACCGCGATAATCTGATTGTGCAATCGTTCGTTCAGGCGTTTCTTTCGCATCCTGTAATAAATACTTCCAGTGTGCAAACTTTGAGAAAAATTACAGATGGTGCAGACGAGGTGATTCGTGGTCTTAGTGCGTTGGGTAAGAACAATCGCGATCCGTGGCTTATTTTCCTGTTATTAGCCAAAGTAGACAGTGAAACGAAGCATGCCTGGGCTGAAGAGATTGATACTCGCGATGATAGTACTATAGCTCTACTAATCGAGTTCTTAGAAAGTCTGTGCGATGCGTTGGAGTCGTGTCAAGCGCTGAGTAGACCGAATGCAACACGAGGCAAATCTATGACTCAGATTAGAGCGCATGTAGCAATAACTGAAGCAGGTACTAGGTGCTTAATGTGCAAAAGTGATCACAGCTTGACTCAATGTCCTCAATTCCTCGCGTTAGATATCACATCGAGAAGAGACCTTGTTAAAAAACAATCGGTGTGCTTAAATTGCCTGCGCGCAGGCCATTCTGCAAATCGGTGCAGACCCTCATTTCGATGCCGCGTGTGCAAGTCTCGACACCACTCCCTCGTACATCAAGACGATTTGAAAGTCGGCTGTACGCTATTACTCGCGAATTCTAATAACCCATCGTCGTCGTCGTCGGTAATAAACGCGTCTGTTGAACATTATTCTCCAAGAACTCCTACTTCCTTGCAGCCTACCCCACTGATTAATAATCATTCGGTTGAACTTGGCATTAAGAAACAAACAATTTTGCCCACTTTCGTTGCCCGTGTTCAAAACATTCGGGGAGAACTCATCACGTGTCAGATTCTCATGGATACAGGGTCTCAATGTTCGTTCATTTTGGAATCTTTCGCTCAACGGCTCGGATATCCTAGAAAACATTCACGAATCCCGGTCGTGGGATTATCGTCCAAGGAAGCAGGAGTTACCAAGGGTTGTATGTCGATAAATCTTCGTTCTCGATTGAATAGCACAACATTATCGATCGACGCATTTATTCTTGGTAAACTGACGTCGAATTTGCCATCAAAATCTTTTAATTTATCCTCGTGGGACTATATCCAATCGTAGGATCTGGCAGATCCTCTTTTCAAAGTTTCAATGCCGGTCGATATTATACTCGGGGCTGACAAAGTGTGGTCGATCATTCTTCCAGAGCAAATTCAGGGATCTCAAGGCCAACCAATCGCTCAAAATACAACGTTTGGTTGGATTATTTCAGGGGAAATGTTTGATCGAAGTCTTACAAATTCGGAATTTGCAGCCTTTCATTCAACAGTTGATTTAGATGTGCTCCTTCAAAGGTTCTGGCAGCTCAAAAAAGTTGCCTCTAACAAATCTTAAGAAGACCTAAATGAGCCGGCGGAAATACATTTTCGAGAGACATTTTCACGCGCTTTGGACGGGAAATATATTGTGCGGCTTCCATTCAAGCAACCCAAGCCCATTTTCGGTAATTCGATTCGTCCGGCAATTTCGCGGTTACATTCCATGGAGCTTAGATTTCGAACCAATCCTGAACTTCATCGAATGTATAGTAAATTTATGATAGATTATTTAGCTCTCGGGCATATGGAACTAATTCCCTCACACGAAGTTTCGAAAAATCCGTCGCAACAGTTTTACCTTCCGCATCACGCCGTGTTCAACTACAAAGCTCCGCGTAGTCTTTGATGGCTCGGTATGTGACTCTAACGGACAATCGTTAAATAGCCATCTACTAATCGGTCTACCCATACGATAGGCGTATGTTTGCGTTTCCGACAACATCGATATGTGTTTACGGCCGACATCGTAAAAATGTTTCGGCAAGTGTGGGTCCATGATGACGATAGAGATTTTCAGCGCATCGTATGGCGTGACAATCCTAGTGATGAACTTCAGCACTATCGCTTGAAAACCGTCACGTATGGTACATCCTCCGCTCCGTTTCTATGGGTTCGCGTTCTGCAGCAATTGCCACATGATTACCAATTCAGGTATCCCAAAGCTGCTCGGATTGTGCTAAATGACGTGTATGTTGACGACGTGATGACCAGGTAAAATTCCGTTGAAGACCTTTTAAGTGTGCAGTCAGAACTGGTCAAATTACTATCGGAAGCTAAACTTCAGCTGCGAAAGTGGAGTTCAAATTGCTGGACTTTACTTTCCAAACAACATCCTGAGGATTGTGAATTTTCATTTGTGGATCCTGAGCGATATGGAGCTCCAATTAAAGTATTAGGGATGTATTGGAATCCCGCAACTGACGTGCTGTCTTATAGTGTCAACCTTACAAACCCATGTTCTTCATTAACCAGACGAAACCTTTTATCTGAAATCGCGTGTATGTTTGATCCGTTAGGTCTCCTTGCCCCATCTGTCATATTGTTCAAAATCCTATTTCAGCAGTTGTTGTCTTCGGAATTAAACTTAAGTTGGGATGACCCCCTTCCCACTGAAATCGCAGACAAATGGGTGAGATATCGCAACCAATTACAATCGTTTGAGAAAATTCGTGTTGGTTGTGATGTGTTTCGGTCAAATGGAGTGGTTGAGCTTCACGGGTTTTGCGATGCCTCCATATCGGCATATGGTGCTCCTGTCTTTCCACGTACAATAACTGCATTGGGCGAGATATTTGTAGCAATCGTCGCGGCTAAAACAAAAGTGGCTCCTTTGAAACCGTTTTCGATTCCGCGATTAGAGCTGTGTGGCGCTTTATTATTGTCTCGATTGATAACAGTAGTGAAATCGTTGCTAAGTGTCGAGATATCGAAGACGTTTGCGTGGTGCGATTCCGAGATTGTGCTTCATTGGCTGTCGTCACCACCGCGTCGCTGGACGACCTTCGTAGCCAATCGCACTGCTGCGATTTTAGAGACACTACCGCGATACTCGTGGCGTTATGTCCCCACAGGGTCAAGCTCGGCTGACTGTGCCTCGCGAGGTGTGAATCCATCAGACCTTCCCTCACACAGCCTGTGGTGGACTGGACCGCATTGGTTATCGCTGTCAAATGATCATTGGCCTGTGACGAAGACAAGTTCATCAAATCGTGATTCCATAAACTCTAAAGAAAAACCGTTTCTAAGTGTGCACTCGTCGCGTAGTGTGTTGACCATGTCTTGGCAACGCTTATCGAAAGGACTTCTTCGTGGTACCGGTTACAGCGAATAATTGCATATTGTTTTCGGTTCGCCATTAACTGCCGTGCCGGCTATCCCATCGATCAACTCAACCGTTAACGTGCGCAGACATCAGGAGTGCAAGGCTTGTCATCATAAAGTTTGTTCAGATGATGTCATTCAAAGACGACATCCTACACTTACGCACCAAAGCTCAACTACCTCCCAAATCTAAATTGTGGAGATATTCCGCGTTTTTGGACAGTGATGGAGTACTTCGGATTGGTAAACGCCTCAAAAATGCCGCCGTTTCTTTTGATATAAAGCATTCTGCCATCCTACCCAAAGACAACCGCATTTCAAAATTAATAATTGAAGACTTTCATCGACGATATATGCATGCAGGAGTGTCTGAAACCTTCGCATTCGTCCGACAGCAGTTTTGGATAATGGGCAGCAGGAATTTAATACGAAAGATCATCCGTAGTTGTAAAAAGTGTTTCATGCAGCGCAAGCAATCAAACCAGCAGATTATGGGTGACCTTCCGTACCCTCGTTTGCAATCATGCCGTCCGTTCACCAATACCGGTTGCGATTACGCGGGACCATTGACAATAAAATTGTCACGTTGTCGCAGACCAAAAACTTCGAAGGCATATATCGCCTTATTTGTATGTATGGTTACAAAGGCTATACACCTGAAAGTGTTGAGTAATCTTACTACGGAAGCATTAATCGCAGCTCTACGTCGCTTCATTTCACGCCGTGGCAAATGCGCTAACCTGTACAGCGACAGCGGGACAAATTTTCAAGGAGCTCGACGGTGCTTAACCGAAATGCACAAGATGGTATTGGCCCAGACACACAATGAAATTATCGCCGCTGCACTTGCTAGGGATGGCATAGCCTGGCATTTCATTCCCCCCTCTGCACCTCACTTCGAAGGGCTGTGGGAAGCTGGCGTGAAGTCAGTTAAACTTAACTTACGCCGTGTTATCGGAAACTCCATTTTGACCTTTGAGGAATTTTGTACTGTCCTTGCCCAAATCGAAGCAGTGTTGAATTCTCGTCCTATATATTCAATGTCAGATTGTGATTTAAATCCCTTTACACCTGCGCATTTTCTGTATGGGTGAACCTTTAACAGCTGTTCCCGAGCCAACACATGCCAATACTCCGGCTAATCGTCTATCGCATTGGAACTTCATCCAGAACATTACACAAGGTTTCTGGAGGCGATGGCACACGAAATACCTGACGTCTCTCCAGGAGCGGGAAAAATGGCAAAAACCCACAAGAAATGTCAGCCCAGGCGATTTAGTTGTCATCAAGCAGCTTGAACTTCCGCCCACTAAATGGATACTCGGGCGTATACAGTCAGTCAACCCCGGCGCAGATAATCATGTACGGGTAGCCACCGTGAGAACATCATCAGGAACCATCGTTAGAGCAATATCAAACCTCGCACCTCTACCTGTGTCCTGAAACTTGTTCCAGGGGGGCCGGGATGTTTAGGATTTAACTTAATTCTGTTAATATGGTATCTCTAATTATGTTTTTTTTCTTTCTAGTCGTAGCTGGGACTTGATCGTATGTTCTTTCTTGGAGATCATAGAAGTCATTCTTGGTGTTGTCACCCTTTTCCTCTGTCGGGGCGTGAGCACAAATTAGGCCAATGTTCCCGAATTTAGCCTTGATGCGGATTGTCACGAGGAGTTCGTTGACGGGGTCGTAGCTCAAGATTCTTTCCCTAAGTATGCCTCGAAGAACAAATCCACATCCGAATAAGCGCTGCCTTCTCCCTCTATAGCAATCGCTGTAGTAAATTTCGCAATTCTTCTTCGTTTTTATGCCAGGCCCATCCCATCGCACTTCCTTAGCGAATTGCAGTCAGTTACAATTTTGAACCTCATCCCATGTAAGTAGACCCTGAATCTTTTCAATCCGTAGATTATGGCAAGTGTCTCCAACTCGAAACTATGATACCTTGGCTTCATGCTCAGTGGTTCACTTTTAAACGTAAAATACTGGATGGAACTTCCCATATCCTTTTCTCTGCACAAGAATCTCCCCAAAGCCTAAAAAACTCGCATGGCAGTGAAGTTGCGTTTCGTCCCTCGGGTCATATATTGCCAAAATACATAGGTGCTTCTACTAACTTTTGCTTCAAACCATCGTAACTCTTCTTCGCTAAATTTAAATGCAGCATCTTTCCTCACTAACTTGTACAAAGGTTGAGCTATAAGAGAGAACCCCTCAAAAAACCTTCTAAAGTAAGAACACAGACCTAGGAAACTGTGAACCGTTTTCACACTTTTGGGTATTGGAAAGTTTACAACCGAATCTTTGCCCTTCACATCAGGTTTAATGACATCGCCCGACACCGTATATCAAAAAATATCGAACTTCCGATCTCAAAAACTGACACTTATCCAATCTCAATTCCAATTTATTCTTCACCAATCTATCAAAAACTTCTTTCATTATCTCCACATGTTCCTCAATTGTTTATGTAGCTACCATAATGTCATCGATACAAATTATAATCATCCCTCTTCGTAACAAATCTTCCAAAACTCTATTCACATATCTCTGAAACTCGGACGGTGCATTTTTCAACCCAAAATGCATCTTCAGATAATCGTATTGCCCTAAAGGCGTTACAAATGACGTGTACTTCACTGATTCGGCATGCATGTGTACACGATGGAGTGTACTTTTCAAATCTAAAAGTGTGAAAATTTTCTTGGTGACCAATCCATCCACCAAATCCTCAATCAATGGAATCGGGTAATTATCCTTTAATGTAACTTTATTCAGAAATCTGTTATCTTCTCCATTTTTCTTCCTAAACAAAACAATGGGGGAGGAATATTCAGGTCTACTGGGTCTAATAATATCCTGTTCCAACAATCGATCTAAGATAGCCTGCACTTGTCCTTTCTCAAAATATGATAATCTCCGGGGAGGGCAATGAAAATATCTCTCATTACTTAATATCAACTTAATTTTACACAGGCACTTCAGGACGATCACGATTTACATGATATTCATTTAATAACTCGTTAAATCTTTCACTATACTTATTGTCTACATTAATATTTGTTACAAAATTCATTAGATCTGAGCAAGCCAATTCGTATTCATTTATGTTAACATTCCTTTTTCGATCCTTATTTAAACCATTCATTTTCGTTCATTTTCATACTCTTTTTTACATTCTTTTTCTCTCAAATCATTTTCTATTCGATTTCGTTCTTTATCTACAAATTGTAATTTTAAGCCAGCTGATTTCAGAAAATCTCTCCCCACCACCACCGAATACTTCATTGTGCCATCTGGAACTACCAATAGATCCATTTCCACTTGCTTTCCTTTAAACAAAATAACAATTTCAATTTTTCCAAAAACAACTAAAACGCTCTTATTCTAACCAAACAAATTAAAAATTTCTTCATATTTTTAGTTAACACAGGTGGCACAAATTTTCTTCTGATTAAGCTGGTGGGGCTGCCGGTATCGAGTATTGTTCCTAACGTTAATTTAAAACAAAAGTATATATATTCGTAAACGTATAAACTAATTTGCTTACGTGGTCCAAATCGTCTCCATCATCTAGCTGTAGTTCTTGAGGTTTGGTGGTCCGCTTCGGGCAGCTGGCTGCAAAATGTCCCATCTCAGCGCATACGTGACAGGCACCCCTTTCCCTTCTCGGCTTGTTGCACTCATTCGCCATGTGTCCAACGATGTTGCGGTTGTAACATCTCGCCAGTCTCGTTGGTTCCGCAGCTGTGGGTTGTTGAGGACTAACTCTTGGTTTAGACATCTGGATTTTACTGAATGCTTCCAACACATTTTTGTCTCGAAAGCGTTGCATCATCACTTGTTTTTGTAAGTACATATACGTCTGAGATCCCATCGATCAAGCATTCAAGCAGCTCCTTATCATTCATCGGAGCTTTATTTGCACAGATGTTCTAATCTGGTCAAAATATTGTTGGAATGTCTCGCCATACATCCATTTCCTACCTTTAGCAGTCCTTCGGAGTGTCGATCGAACAGTGTGAGCTCCAAGCATCATCCGCATATCAATCAGCAGTTGTTCAACCGGAATCGTCAGCAGGTCGCTTCTAGAATGGAACCATTTGAGTGCCTTACCCTTTAGTCAGTTACAAATGAACGTTGTCCCTTCATCCAAGTAATACACGCATTTTATGTTCTTCAATTGGGCTTCCCAGTGTGAAAAATCGTGTTCCTCGCCGTTGAATTCAGCTAATAATTGTTTTAAAGCATTAATATCTCATTCGGCACTACTCTTATTCGCAGGATAGTTTATTTCAACTCTCTTCTTCTTCAACTACTCATTTTCCTTGCGCAGTTACGCTTTTTCATCAGTTCTCACTCACTCTTTTTTCACTCCTCAGCTATTTCATAGTCTTATCGCTCATTCTCACCATGTCTCTCCTTGTACTTTCCTTTATCCTTCTCGTTATCTCGCTTATTTTCGCATTCCTTGTCACACTCATTTTTGCACTCATCGTTTGTTCGTTTTCCTTGTCCGCGGATTCGCTTTGCAGATCGCTGTGTTCTTTGCCCGTTGATGGTTCCTCCTCGCCACTATCTTTGTGTGTGTTCTGCTTCACTGGATACTCACCCCTTAGATATGCTGGCATCGCCAGTAAGCGCAACAACAAATCGTTCTTGCTTTCCGTTGTTTTTCCTCACAGGGAACTAAGCTACCGTTTCATTTCGACTGCAGTATATTTTTTTAGCAATTCACGTTCTTCCGTTATTGTTTTTGTTTTATTTTCGTATTTTAATTTTACACTTTAGATTTTTATCCCACTTCTAAGATTGTTGTGGTCGTCTTATAAAATGTTAAACACAAATCAAGAAAATAAAATAATGCGCATTCGTAATTTTTTATATTTATTTCTTTGTTACAACTTTTCTTCTCGGAGTACGACTCACACTCAATTGTGTTTCTATATGTGTTACATATTCTTGCTTTGTTCTCTTTCACCTCTCTTGAGTTGGCCTGCCGCACCAAGATCGTTCTAGGAGAATTCAACGCTCAGCTGGGAAAGAAGGACGTCTTTGCTGGAGTCATCGGTAAACACAGCCGGAAACGGACTCAGGCTGTTGCACTTCGCCTAGTTGCGGAACCTCTCTGTGGCTAGCACGAGTTTCCCACATCATCCACAAAGGGACTTGGCGATCCCTTTATCAATCAACCGTCAACCAGATTGATCATGTTGCGATCGACGACAGACACTCCTCCAGTATTCTCGATGTCCGAACATTCCGAAGTGCAAACATCGACTCGGATTATCACCTTGTTGTAGCCAAGGTAAGAGTCCGGATATCGAAAGTCGAGACAGGCCAAAACGGTTTGACGTCGGAAAGCTACAATCGCAAAAGGTCACTGGGAACTCTGCAGACCGAGCCTCCCTGAAACTCGCTCAGAGTTCGACACTGCCTGCACTAAACATAGAAGAAGACTGGAAACGTTGTCAAGAAGCCATCGAAGAAGCGGTCACTGATGTGCTGGGTTTCACGTCACCACCCAGAAGGAACACATGGTTTAACGACGCCTATAAGGCGACGCTGCATCGAACATCGAGAGCTGTTCGTGAGCTCTACGAACAGAGAAGAAGGGAAGATCACTGGCTTCTCAGAAGGAAAAAGAAGGAGCATGAGAAGCGCGCAGTCGAGGAAATGAAAAGGTGTAATCGTAGGAATGAAGTCCGAAAGTTTTACCGAAAGGTAAAACAGCTATCCGGGGGATACAAGGCTCGGGTCAAGGCCTACCGGGGCCAAAATGAACAACTCGTAGTAGAGTCACAGTCTGTGCTAAGAATCTGGAAGGATCATTTCTGCAGACTCCTTAACGGCGATGACGGCTCAAATCCAGCTGTTAGGCAGAGTGTTCTACTCAAGTTGGACGATGATAGACAAGTCCCCCCGACTTAGACGAGGTGAAGATAGCAATATCCAAGCTGAAGTCAAACAAAGCTGCTGGAGCAGACGGATTGTCCGCAGAACTATTTAAAGCAGCTGGAGATGACCTGGTTGGGTGCATGCACCAGCTCATCTGTAAGATATGGTAGGAGGAAAGAACGCCCGATGAGTGGAATCTCAGCGTCGTTTGCCCGGTTCATAAGAAAGGAGACAACTTTGACTGCGCCAACTACTAAGGGATCAGTCTCCTCAACATCGCATAAAATATCCTCTCTACCGTATTGCGTGAGCGACTGAAACCGTTTGTCCATGACCTGATAGGTCCCTATCAGTGTGGTTTCAGGCCAGGGAAGTCCACAATAGACCAGATCTTCACATTACGGCAGATCCTGGAAAAGACTCAAGAAGTGCAAATCGACACTCACCACCTATTCGTCGATTTTAGGGCCGCATATGTCAGTGTGCAATTATTATTATTTTGACAGTGTGCATAGAGACGAGCTATACAGTGCCATGTCTAGTTTTGGCATTCGTACCGAACTCGTCAGATTGTATAGGATAACGATGGAGAACTCTCGCTTCTCCGTTAAGGTCTGTAACGAACTCAGCAAGACATTCAATGTCAAGAAAGGTTTTAGACAAGGCGACACACTGTCATGTGACTTTTTCAACATCATCCTCGGGAAGATCGTGCGTAACTCACAAGTCAACACCAGAGGCACGATCTTCCAATAGTCAGTTCAATTGCTAGCTTACGCTGATGCCACAGCGAGCCGTCAATGAGGCGTTTGCTGGCATTGAAGCGGAAGCGGCTAAAATGGGTCTGGCGGTAAATGAGGGCAAGAATAAGTACATGCTGTCATCAAGAAAGGACACACAACATCGACGTACCTCGGCTCCGCGGTAAACGGGGACAACAACATCAGTACCGAAATCAAACGATACCAATCACTGTTTTTTTGGGCTCAAGAGGCAATTGAGTAATAAAGTCTTCCCCCAAAGTACTAAGCTCGCATCATATAACATCCTGACCATCCCGGTCCTACTTTATGGCGCGGAAACTTGGATGTTAGCAAAGGCGGATGAGGAAACCCTTAGTCTTTTTGAGAGAAAAGTTTTGCATGCGATTTTTGCGTTGATGGCATCTGGAGGAGAAGATTTAACGACGAAATCTATAGGCTGTACAGCTACATGCGCCTGGTCAAACGTCTACGGATACAACGCTTAAGATGGCTAGGCCAAGTAAAGCGTATGGACACCACTGCTCCGTCCCGAAATGTTTTTGAATCCGAGGCATTGGGACAACTCAACAGAGGACGACCTAGACTAAGGTGGCGCACACAAGTGGAAAAGACCTCAACCAACTTGAAGTGCGCAAGTGGAGACAGCTGGCGAAAGATCGTGCTGGCTGGAGAGGCATGTTGGTTGAGGCCCAGGTTCACCGCGGACTGTAGCGCCACAAAGAGAAGAAGAGGATAATTCCTTTTCACTTGTAGTATTCCACTCTTAATTCAGAAGGTAGACAACGCAAGAGTATAGATGTCAGCATTTCCTTTTATTTCTCAGAAGGAACTTGAAGAGCATTGAGAGAGCGTATTGATGTCGATATGTTGTTATACAAATTTCGATGACTAGTACCATCTGTTTTGCTTGACACGGGATTAAGGGTAATGAGCTTCTGTATGTAATTGTTGGTGAGTTTTTCGCTGTCGCCATACTGCTCTAACAGCAAAGCAAAAGCGTCGTCATAACATGAAGATGTAGCGTTAAAACCAGCTATAACTTTTTTCGCAGCTCCAACCAGTACACCTTCCAAGTAAATACAATTTTAGGACGCCGACAGTGCTTCATTTTCACGTAGCGTACTTTTGAACTGATTCCAAAACGTTTTCCAATCGCCAATGTCTCCATCGAATTTTTTTAGCTGCGGCTTAGGTAGATTAACATTTTCCTGTGGGAATGCAACGAGGGTTGCTTTGTGTTGTGTTTGTGTGCAGCCTCTGTTTTAATTTGGCTAAAGTCGACACTGCCGAATTATCGTACTCCAACATTTGTTTTTAACTCTTGCTCCGGTTCATCGGGCTTTTCTCCCAATTTCAACGTCTGATTGTCGGCACCTTGCAGTTGCTTATGCGCTTATCATTCGATATGCACTGTGTCTCGTCCCGGGTTTCGGCACCAAAATGTAATAAATTAAAGCAAAAACCCGATATCGGAGCACAAACTTTATTTAAAGAAAATTAGGAGAAATTATTACGTTTCATCAACTTCGATCCTAATCATGAACTAAACTAGTCAGTAGCAAGACCCAGATTCTAAGTCTATATCTAGAGTTGAGAAACATTAGCAATACCTTGTTTTCACCAACAAGTCGTCAATTAATGGAATCTGTTGACTGTGGAACAACAATTACATTAAAATCGCGAAAATCAGCGCATAGTCTTTGATTTTTATTTGACTCTTTTAAAAGCTAGGGTAACAGGAACTGCAAACGGGCTGTAGGATTCTTCTATAAGATTTTTTTTTTAATAGTTGACCAATTTCACTTTCGATTTCTTTTCTGTCTTGGATAGTACATCGATAAGGGGTTTTACTGCAATATTTTTCTATCGATAGGCTAGCTTTGTAATCGGATACGGTTCTTATATCACATTTATCTTATTCAAATACTGATTTTTATTTGATATTGGCTCGTCAAATTTTCATGTTGTGTGTTTAGATCAACATGCTTGTTAAAAATCATTAATTATCACTAATTTATTAATTTTCATTAATTTTCCGAATGACCACTTTAATCAAACAATTCTGAAGTATTTTTTCTACGGTGTATACGATTAAAAATTCCTGAATTCCTGAACAGTAGTCGGTTGAAAAAGTTATACATCTCTCTCTATATGTACAAATTTCATAGTTTAAACAATTCGCTTTTTTCTTATTACTTATGAATCTTTGCATGATGTGCATCATGGGTTAATGAAAGAAGATTTGTGATTGAAGTTCATTTAGAGATCTAAGCAGAATGGAAGGTTGTTAATCGGAATAAGATTTCTGATATCTTAAAATAGTGTGGTAGGGGGTATAGACTCAAAAACTTAGTGAAAAGGAAAAATACAGATTTTAATTTAGTTTTTAGTTATCGAGTGGATCATATCGATATCATTCACTTAATTTGTATATAATTAAGATTTTGCTTATGTAAACTTTCTTTTTTTCTGTATGTATCTTTCTCTTTTCAGTAAGGTTATCTTATGATATGCAACAACTAGGTCTTCATTGGATCTTGGTGCCTTGTCTTTTTTGTCGCTTTGTTTGAAAATCTTTAAACTTTGAATTGTGTTGGGTGGGTCTTTTTAATCTAAACCATGTTCTTTTTTTTATACGTTTAATGTAGCACAGTTCCGTATTTTAGTTGGTTGAAAACTAATGTGTTTAAAATTAATGATTTTGTTGTACATAATGAAAGCTACATTAATAATTTCAACAAAAAATGTATTCTGTCAAGGATAAATTCATTTTTTTTATAGGCGAGTTGTCATTTGAATGTCTGTGTTGTTTCAAATTTTAAGACTTTTTTGTCTCAATCGCACTTGTTTTTTGTTAAATGGTGCAATTATTGATTACATGTGTTCTCTTTGTAGTTTTATTGACGCCCCTGGAAGAAAAAGAATGAAAGTTACACACAATTTTTTTATATCAGTTTTGCCGACAAGACGAAATGGTGGCATGAAGAGCACAAGGTAGTAGATGAGAGAGATAATTTCATATGTTGTTGTTTACATTTTTCAAACATGAACTAAAAGCATGTTATTTTTGTTTTGGATTCGAAATGATGAAACTTAATTTTTATTTCTGTTGATCCTAATTCTAACTTACTGACTCTTTATAAGTGCTCTTAGCTAACCTAGGATAGTTAATTTTTCTCTCTACCTTTCGGCTTCTTTATTAAATGTTTGTGCTCGTTTTTCAATTAATTTGAAAGTCTAATTATCACCCAAAAAAACTCAAACTCAAAAAACTTGGGATAACAAATACTTTACTTAACCTAGCCTAAGACTTAAGACTAACTTAAGACTAAGAGTAAAACCAAACTCTATAATGAATTAAGTCTAAGCTTAAAAGTATTACTATATTAAATTTACACTAGTCTTAACTTTGTGCGTAACATCATACGGACGCATACACCAGGGCGTATGTATTATTTATATGGTTAACACATGTACTACGCCGTGGTGTATCTCTTTTTGTTTTGTATTTTGTATTTTTGTTTTTTTATATTCTTTAAAAAAATGTTTGTATTTTTTGTATTTATTTATTTTTTTTAAATGTCTTAAACTACTTTATCTATGTAAGTTGGCCCTAGCGACTCAACTACAACGTCTTTGTCTCGGAAATTAACGGCATCGAATGCTGGTTCTGAAGCAACCACCAGTAGAAATGCCATACTTTCTCTGATAGTGCTCTATCGAGGGCAAAAATCGATCTACTGAACTGTAGGAGATCCTCGTGGCTGCGAGCGACGTCCGGCTCGTATTGGAGTTGCCTTTCTTCTGTTCGACGTACATTGTGGAAGATGATAGGGCAGCCTTCCTTATCCCGTATCAGGCTTTTCGCGTCCAAATAGAGGAAAGCTTTAGGTCGAATAAAGCCGTTAAAGCGTTCCCTCTCATGGTACATTACGTTAGGGTAGTAAGCTCCAAAGATCAGACTGGCTCAAGCAATGTGACTCCGTATCAACTTAAAAAAAATATCTATCCTTATAAGGTTTGCCTCATTGTACAGGCCTCGTTGGGATAGAATTTCTTGTATTGAGATTCTGGTGTTCGATATAAACGAAGACAGGCCCGAGTGCACCGCCTTTCGAGCACCCTCATCTTTTCCATTTGGGACGGACTCACGTTGAAACACACATGACAACCATATACCATGATTGGCCGAATAAGGGCCATGTAGCAGATTACCTTCACCCTGATGTCAGGTTGACTGCTATAGAACAGCCCTTTCGCCAGTTCATTTTTGCGTCCCTTTAGGCTCTGGAAAACGGGATTCTGAAAAAAATAGTTTCACACTTCTGGTAGTTGATTTTCAACTTCCAGTCGTAAAAAAAATTGTTGAATCGCATCGAAGTCACTCTGCAACAAATCGTTTATTCGCGATCAACCCATTTTTTATATGGAACACATTTGTGGAAATTTCGTATTTTTCACAGCGAACTTCCTACCTGTTGCTATGTCGTAGATCATATATAGCAATGTTTTATGAATGCAAATCCTGACTTGAGGAGACACCATCTTGCCATACGGTGTCAAATGACTTTTGCATGTCAATCAGGCAGGGTCCTGTGCATTGTGTTTTGTTTCTATTCCACTGAATGTTGGAAACCAATTTTGACACGGCGTAAATGGTGTCGTGCCCCGCCCTGAAGCCAAATTGGTTATTCTGTATTAATAGTTTTTCCTCAACCCATTCTTTTTAGAGCTCTAATGACTATCTTCTCGAATACCTTGCTTTTGCATGGAAGAACATGCTCGGATTGTTAGATTTTACAGCCCGAATCTTATGGTCCCAATGCAAGCTAACAGCTGTGCTGTAATTTTGGCGAATGAGCTGTTGGAGTACTTTGATCTGTGACTTCAAAGAGCGATTCTCTGCATTCTGTGGATCTGTAAACCGCCTCTACAAGAGATTTAGTCTTAACAAGGGCCTACTTTTTTGCACGTGCAGTGCATCGATTTCAGAGTTCCGATATATCTCTCTATTATCGGTTAGTGACCATTAGTTCTAGCAGATTCTTCTTTTAACGTTTCAAGTTCCATTGATGTTATACTCAGTGTCGACAAGGTTTGATCCATCCATCCGACCAATAGCCCAAGATACCACGTTCGGCTGGGTCATCTGAGGAGACACCTTCAATTCAAATCTTATCTGTAATGAAATATAGTCATTTCCTTCAGCTTTTGCTATCGATGATACTCTTAAACGGTTTTGGGAACTAGAGGGCATAGGAAATCTTAAAATTCCAAACGTTTTTTCTTTCGCCAGCTGTCTCTAGTTGCGCACTCCAAGTTGGTTGAGGTCTTTTCCACTTGTGTGCGCCACCTTAGTCTAGGTCGTCCTCTGTTGCGTTGTCCCAATGGCTCGGATTCAAAAACTTTTCGGGCCGGAGCAGTGTTTTCCATCCGCTCTACATGGCCTAGCCACCTTAAGCGTTATATCCGTAGAAGCTTGACTAGACTCATTCCGCCGTACAACCCATAAAGTTCGTGGAGATTAAGTCCTTGACTACCTCGAATTTTCTGCTGCCTAGTGTGATGCTCTGTCCGAGACGTCGATGTTGTGTGTCCTTCCTTGATGACAGCATGTAGTTAGTTTTGCCTGAAACCACACTGATAGGGACCTATCAGGTCATGGACAAACGGTTTCAGACGCTCACACAATACGGTAGAGAGGATCTTTTATGCGATGCTGAGGAGACTAATCCCACGGTAGTTGGCGTAGTCAAAGGGGTCTCCTTCCTTATGAACCGGGCAAACGACGCTGAGGGCATGCTTTCCTCCGACCATATCTTACAGATGAGCTGGTGCATGCACCCAACCAGGTCATCTCCAGCTGCCTTAAATAGTTTTGCGGACAGTCCGTCCGCTCCAGCAGCTTTGTTCGACTTCAGCTTGGATATTGCTATCTTCACCACGTCTATGTCGGGGGGACGGAATGCTTGTCTATCATCGTCCAAATTGAGTGGAACATTCTGCCTTTCCGCGAGATTTAGGCCGTCATCGCCGTTAAGGAGTCTGCAGAAATGATCCTTCCAGATTCTGAGCACAGACTGCGACTCTACTACGAGTTGTCCGTTTTGGTCCCGGCAGGCTCTGGTCTGAACCGTATATCCTCCGGATAGCTGTTTTACCTTTCGGTAAAATTTTCGGAGTTCATTCCTGCCATAACACCTTTCCATTTTCTAGACCGCGCTTCTCATGCTCCTTCTTTTTCCGTTCATGCAAGAATATCTTTTTCTTTTACATATGGAGCTGATTCCTTCTAACGAAGCCTTGTGAATACGTCTCGGCAATTCTATTTAATTTACCATGCGGTTTTGAAACCGGATAGTTCGCAAGCAAAACTACGCGTAGTATTTGATGGTTGGGTAAAAGATTCTAATGGCGTCTCGTTAAACAGTACTCTCCCTATAGGACCAGCAAAACAGCGACATATTTTTGGTGTATGCCTTCGTTTTCGACAGCATTGTAGTGATCAAGTTCAACACTGCCGTCTAAGAACTGTAACGTATGGTACCACGTCTGCCCCATTTTTATCGGTCCGCGTTTTGCAGCAGATTGCTATCGACTACGAATCGGTTTACCCCAAAGCTGCTCGTGTTTTACGCAATGATGTCTACGTGGATGATATGATGACCGGGACGAACTCTGTCGGATCATTATTAGGTTTGCAGTCAGACTTAGTGACATTGTTGTCAAAAGCCAACCTCCAGCTACTAGAATGGAGTTCCAGTTGTTGGGCTCTATTGTCAAAACAAAGCCCTGATGACTGCGTGTATTCATTCATGGATCCTGAGCGAGCCGAGATGATCGTAAAAGTGCTCAGAATGTTCTGGAATCTCGCTACTGACATGTTCTCATATCGGGTCAATCTCACAAATCCGTGTCGATCGCTTACAAGACGAACATTATTATCGAAAATCGCGCGAATTTTCCACCCATTGGGACTCCTCGCATCATCGGAAATCGTGGTCTTCCGAACTAAAACTGAGTTGAGACGATCCGTTACCCCTGAAATTGCCGATGTATGGCTAACTTACCGTCAACAATTGCCATCGTTTGAAAATATTCGTGGTCCGCGTAGTGTGTTTCGGTCTGACGAAGTCATTGAGCTACACGGGTTTTCAGATGCTTCAACTCTGGTCTACGCTGCCGTTGTTTTTACTAGGCCGACAAATTCTTCTAGTGAAGTTAGTGTTAACCGTTTCGATTCCGCGTTGTGATGCGTTGTTACTGTCGCGGCTCTTAAAATTAGTAAAATCGAGTTTCAACGTAACATTTTCAGAGACATTTGCGTGGTGTGATTCCGAGATCGTTCTGCATTGGTTGTCCTTTTCCCCGCGTCGGTGGACAACCTTTGTTGCAAACCGTACCGCCAGTATCTTAGAAACAATACCTAGATACTAATAATAATAATAATAATTGTTGGCGCTACAGTCCAAAGGGGGACCAGGGCCTAGCTTGCTCATCAACTACTCGTGTTGTGCGCGCTACTGTTCTCTCACGAGTAGAAGGGACCTACAGTTTTTTGCCGACTCCGAACGGCGAAATTTGAGAAGCTTTCTTAGACAGTTATTACTCTTTGAGTGTTGTCAGCAGCTCGAAAGAGGTGGTGCCGTGAAATATTAGAAAAATTGGTGTTGAACTGGGAGTCGAACCTAGACCCTTCGGCGTGTGAGCGTCGCACTCTACCCACTACGCCACGGCGACCACAATACCTAGATACTCTTGGCATCATATTCGATCTGAATCGAATCCGGCAGACTGTGCTTCGCGAGCTGTTCTTCCATCTGATCTCTTCAATCACACACTTTGATGGACTGAACCAACCTGATTGTCTCTGCCGAGAGATCACTGGCCTACAACCAAGTTTTCGTTACCAGAGTTGGAACTCACACAACTTGAAGAAAAATCGGTTTCACAGCATGCACTCGTCGCGTCATTCGATGACCATATCTTACAAAATATAATATAAAAAATCTCGTAGTAATATCGGTTACAAGGAATTGTCGCATATTGTCTACGATTTATATTCAATTGCCGTGTCGGTGTTAACAGTCGAATCACTCATCACATATAAATGTGATTGTTAATTTGCGTTTTATCTCTAGTTAAAGAGAATCATAATGGCAACTGAGACGATGATAGGGAAAATTGAGCATTGCCCTGTAATTAAATTTCTCACTAAGCAAGGAAAAAGTCAAAAAACTATTCATGATGAGATGGTGGCTGTTTACCAGGGTTCCGCACCTTCATTATCAACTGTGCAAAAGTGGTCAAGTGAATTCAAGAGAGGCAGAGAGAGCATTGAAGACGAGCCCCGCTCCGGTGCCCCGGCTGCTGCTTGTACGGGAGAAAGCATCAAAGAAGTCGAAAAACGTGTTCTTGAGGATCACCGAATAAAGTTAAAAATGGTGCCAGAGATCACCAAGCTTTCAACTGGTACCATTCACACCATTCTTCTTGACCATCTCAACCTTGCAAAGGTCAATGCAAGGTGGGTGCCACGAATGCTCACAGCGCCTCAGAAATAAGTGAGAATCGTATGATCTAGAGAACTTTTGGAGATGTGTAGTGAGAACGCGGACGGTGTTATGGATCGAATTGTTACTGGGACGAAACATGGGTTCCCCACTATGACCCTGAAAGCAAACAAGAGTCCATGCAGTGGCATAAAAAAGGAACATACCCCCCGAAGAAGTTTAAAGTCACTCCGTCTGCCGGGAAGCTCATGGCCACCGTTTTTTGGGACTCAAAGGGAATCTTGCTCATTGAGTGCAAAAAAAGAAGGGTGAAACCATCAACGCCACATCCTACGCTTCCGCATCGCATGATTTGCGGGGAGAAATTAAAAAGATAAAAGACGGGGTAAACTCGCAGCGGGTGTGTTGCTTCTTCATGACAACGCTCCTGTTCACACGGCGCGAGTTTCCAAGGCTGCTGCTCGAGATTGTGGTTTTGAAGAAATCCAAAACCCAGTCTGTAGTCCAAACCTTGCCTACTGATTATTTCCTGTTTCCGGATTTGAAAAAATGTCTTCGTGGAAAAAGATTTTCGGACGATGAAGAACTCAAGTCGGTAATAAATGGGTATTTTGGAAAGTTATTTTTTTGAGGGTTTAAAGCTTATCTCAATATGAAACAAATGCATTGATGTTAGGGCAGATTATATTGAAAAATAAAATCAATTTAAATTGAATTTCCTTCATATCGATACGGATAATATATTGAACTCGTATATGCCGATATCTTTCCGCATATGGAACATATACACAGCATTTTCTTATGTATCTAGATTTAGATTAAGAAATCACACTTTTTTGTCACACTGAGTGTATTGAAAAGAACACTTGGGTGGCGCTACAGTCTACAGAGGGACCAAGACCTAGCTTGCTCATCAACTACTCGTGTTGTGCGGGCTTCTGTTCTCTCACGAGGAGAAGGGACCAACAATTTTTTTCCGACTGTGAACGACGAAGTTTGAGAAGCTTTTTCTTAGTCAGTTACAACTCTTTGAGTGTTGTCAGCAGCTGGAAAGAGGTGGTGAGCGTCGCACTTTACCCACTACGCCACTGTTTCGATAGTGATAACTGTTTTCAATCTCGATACGATTGCAAAGAGCACAGATAGCATTGCTATCATTTCGGTGTGGCATAAGAATAAGTCTCAGGAGTTCAGCCCTAGCTCTAAATATTGTGCTTATTCGATACCCTGAAAATTCCCTTCTAAAGTAATTTTTCGTGCCTAGTGTATGATTTGGTAATTTATATACATTTCTAGAGGAAGATGCTTAGTCGATGCTCTCAGTCAAAATAACAAGATCGTCAGCATACATACGGACATTTACGTCAATATCACCAATTCTAACTGCTCCCGGCAAAGAGTCTGCTATGTTTTTCATGTAGAGAGCGAAAAAAAGTGGGCTAATCACACAGTCTTGTGGAACTCCTGTTTTACCAAATAAATATACGGAAAGAACACTACCACTCCATGCCGTAGCAGAAGTCTGAATGATAAGCTCCTTATCCTTATCAATAGCTTATCAATAGCTTTTATAATAAGGAGTTTATATTTACTGTATCAAAAGCAGATTTAAAATCCACAAAAAGCATTTAGCTTTTTCCCTCTTTCTCTAAATCTTTTAGCCATCGTAGTCAATGCAAAGATTTAGTCGATTGGCGGGAGTTCTGACGAAAAACCAGCATGAAAGGCACTTAGACGATTGTGGTCGCTAGCCAAACGGTCAACATATGCTATTCGATTTGTGTGGAAACTTTTCTAAGCTTACCTTCCGACTTATAGTATAAAAGCCTTTCGAATTAACTCAACCTAGCAACCTGACTGTTTTCCAGAAAGAGTTTGAATCATTAATGTTTAGTATTTTGTACGCCAGTTATTTATAATAAGCTGCTTGTTTGATTTTGCAAATTATTTTATATCTCTAATTTGCTTCTACGTACATCAGTCTAAATACATAACTCTTGGTTCTTCTACATAAATTCAGAAACGCAAAAGAGTTACTAGTAGTACCTACTAAGAAAGAGGGATATCGGGTAAGCACAATAGGCCTTAGCTTGTGATAATAACACAAAACTTTTTTCACAATTAAGGTCGACTAAGTTTATGACTAAGTTAATGACACGCACACACCGAAGGTCTAGGTTCCATTCTCGGTCTAACACTTTGCATTTTTCACAGCACCACCTCTTTCGAGCTGCTGACAACACTCGAATAGTAATTACAGTCTTAGAAAAAGGTTGTCGAACTTCGCCGTTCAGATTCGGCAAATAACTTCGTGTCCCTTCTACTCGTAAGAGAACAATAGCACTCACAACACGAGTAGGTTATATATATTACAGTGCCACACTTAATTATTGGCACACCATGCTTTTTGAAGTTTATTCCTAGTGTAAGGCCTTATAAAAACCTGGATTCATTAATTAATATTTTTTTCTATTAGCTGCATGTATTTACTTTTAAATGCAATTCAATTGTTAAAAAACGTTTTGGTAAAATCAGAGGAAAAAAATACTAAGTAAAAAACACATTAATTTTTCGCACAAAATTATTGGCACATTTTATGTATGACTTTAAATAAAAGTATTTAAACATTTTAATAAGAACAAGTTTAGTATTTAGTTGGTAACTCTTTTTGTTTAATATCGGCTTCCAAGCGTTTTTGCATTGAACGTACCAAATTTTTCGTGGTTTTGCATGCTATCTTTTGCCGTTCTTCTATCAACACCTGTCTGAGCTCAGCTTTACTTGAAATTGTCCGCTGTTTCACTCTTCTATCCAACACTTCCCACAAATGCTCAATTGGATTGAGGTCTGGAGATTGGGGTGGATATGGAAGGATATGTGGAGTGTTGAATGCTAACCACATACGCACATCGTGAGCCGTATGTTTTGGTTCGTTGTCGTGCTGGAATGTAAATGATTTGGACAAATTTAACTTTTCAGCACTCTTATTACTATTTTGTTTCAAAATATCCATGTAAATTTTTTGTCAATTATAGTGTCGATAAAGACCAACTCGCCCACACCAGCAGACGACATGCAGACCCCACCATGTTTCACTGTAGGAGCTAGATTTTTTTTTTATTGAAAGCTGTATTGGGATTGGAAAGCGTTGAATTTACTCTCATCAAAAAAGAGCACGTCATCCCAGAAGTCAGTTGATTTGCCTCTAAACTGCAGTGGATACTCCAAACGTTTCTTTTGGTTGACTGGAGAAATCGTTGGCTTACGTCTGGCAACACGTGCACTGTATTTGGCTTCGTGCAGTACTCTTCTGACCGTCATAGGGTGGACTGTCTTCCTAAACTCTTTGCTAACTTCAGCAGCGAATTGTGTAGATGTAATTTTTGGATTAACTTTTACTTTTCGCACAATCTGCTTGTATTTACGAGAATCAAAAACTCGAGGACGACCAGTATTCTTGGCACTTTTAAAATTTGATTCGCCTTTAAAACGCTGTACGATGCTGCGAATTGTGTAACGGCTAATCCATAATTTGTCCAATTTCTGCACACGATTTACCCTCATTATGCATGTGCACAATGATTTTTCGCTCCGATTCCGAAGTTTCTTTTTGTTTTGAACTCATTTTGAATTATTTGTTTTTACTTTTACCACAAATCAAACTTTTCCAAAAAAAATATTACTGTGCTTAGAAACAAAATTGGTTTTGAATAGCTGTTGCCAAGTTGCAAAAAATTTTAGAATTTTACTGCAATGTATGCTAAGCGTGCCAATAATTTTGTGCAAAAGATTAAGGTGTTTTTTTACTTACTATTTTTTTTTTTGATTTCGCCGTGGCGTAGTGGGTAGAGTGCGACGCTCACACGCCAAAGGGTCTAGGTTCGACTCCCAGTTCAACACCAATTTTTCTAATATTTCACGGCACCACCTCTTTCGAGCTGCTGACAACACTCAAAGAGTAATAACTGTCTAAGAAAGCTTCTCAAATTTCGCCGTTCGGAGTCGGCAAAAAACTGTAGGTCCCTTCTACTCGTGAGAGAACAGTAGCACGCACAACACGAGTAGTTGATGAGCAAGCTAGGCCCTGGTCCCCCTTTGGACTGTAGCGCCAACAATTATTATTATTTTTTTTTGATTTTACCAAAACGTTATTTTGAGAATTGAATTGCATTTAAAAGTAAATACATGCAGCTAATAGAAAAAAATATTAATTAATGAATCCAGGTTTTTACAAGGCCTTACACTACGAATAAATTTCAAAAAGCATGGTGTGCCAATAATTAAGTGCGGCACTGTATATATATATATTTATATATATATAAACAATACATAATGAAACAATTTGTAGATCCAAATACGTACAAATGCAATAGTTTAGATATGATATGAAACAAAAACAATGGAAGTCCACTAAGCAGAAATTCTTCCTTCTACTCGTGAAAAATAATAGCAAACACAAAAAGAAGCTTTGCTCTACCCTTAATCCAAGGTTTATGTTGGTGAAATAATAATGCGTCACTTAACTCAAATGAAATCTATATCACCAAAATACCTCCAATCTCCATGAGTTGACTCGTCACCATTCTCCTAGTTTTCCACATTATCACCTCTATAACGATCAACCGAATAATTTTTAAATTATAAAAGAAAGTCACTTCTAATTCAAATGAGGAGCCAAATGTTTTTATAATGTACTCACAAATGAGGGAATGGGGTGCGTGACGAAAAGACGAGCTTAGTTAAACATCAAACTTTCAAGAATTAATGCTTATACAAACAAGGAATTTTTCGTATTAGAATTAAATGGTTACTTATGTAACCGCTTAAAAGGTTTCTGAATAATATTTATGAACGGTCTGTATCAAACGCAATTCTCTGCTTTGCGTTCATTTCAAAATTATAAACTGCAGATGCATGAAAGAATCAATAGAAATAATTCTATCAAATTACTATGGAAATATAAGTAGGAAAAAGGAAACGTTTTATAAAGCTCGTAGCATTATTTCTGCGCCGAAATAGAAACATAAAAATAATAACCAAAAATCTTAATTTCTTAGAATCGACCCAAACTTTTATAAGTTTTTAATCTCAAATACCGCCTAAACTAAGCGGATTAAGCCCCCCACCCATTCGTCTCACTGAGACCTACAAAATTGTACATGAATGCACTCAAATAATAGTATTGCTTGATAAATAGGTCAATTTATATATGTATATAACCACAGCTTCACCCCGATAACGAGAATATATTGAAAGCCCCTCGTAAATGACATACAATATATTATTTTCTCAAGAAAGCTTAATATTTTAACAAATAATATTTTGAGAAAACAGGAACTAGATATTACATCGAACACGTAATGTAATAAAAATTACAGTCACAAGCTACAAAGACCAAATTATTATAGTTATAGTTTTACCTAATTTTTCTGATCATATATATACAAGAAACTTATTGGGTCCCATCCCTGATACCGAAAACAAAACATTTGTTATAAAATCTAAAGGAATTTTAACGGAACAAAACAACAAAAATAACATTTTTGAATATCTCGTAAAGGGTAACTTTAAACGTAGTTTTATGCATTCTAAAGACGCATTCTGTACAATAGTTATAACCGATGTAAGTGAGATACAAGAGATTGCTCAATGAATTATCATTTTTAAAAATGTTAACGAAACTGTAATACAGCATACCTGTGACAAAAGTGACTTAAGAATAAATGGAATAATATACATAAATATATCTCCCTTCCGCTTTTTTGTCTTTTAAATTTTCCGGCTATGTACAAAGCGCTCGTATCTGGCAAAACTATACATCATTTGAAAGGTCTTGACATAACCTACTAAACGACCCTATTCATGATTAGTTTGGATATTGCGTTCAACAGTTATAAACGTGTAAACATTGAGTTAACTAACACCGAAATTCGCGCTATTTTAAGTTTTCCTTCGTTTAAGGCAAGTCCGCTAGAGAAACGTTGCGTGAGATTAATAGTGCTTTGGGGGATGGTACTCTATCACTTCGAACCGCGGAGGAATGGTTTTGACGATTCAGAGCCGGTGAAAACGACACCATGGATAAGCCATAAATCATCGAGTTAGCATGTGGGATCTCGTGACATAGCCCAGGAGATGGGAGTTAGTCACCAAACCATTTAAAACCATCTGCAGAAGGTTGGATACAAAAAAAAAACTTGATGTTTGGGTGCCGCATGATTTAACGCAAAAAAACCTTCTGGACCGAATCAACGCCTGCGATATGCTGCTGAACGAACTCGACCCATTTTTGAAGCGGATGGTAACTGGCGACGAAAAATGGATCACATACGACAATATCAAGCGAAAACGGTAATGGTTGAAAGCTGCTGAATCGTCCCAAATAGTGCCAGAGCCGGGAATGACGGCCAGGAAGGTTTTGCTGTGCGTTTGGTGGGATTGGAAGGGAATTATCCACTAGGAGCTGCTCACATATGGCCAGACGTTTAATTCGACCATCAACTGCGAGCAACTGGACCGCTTGAAGCAGGCGGAGAAGCGTCCAGAATTGGCCAACAGGAAGGGTGTAGTGTTCAACTTGGACAACGCCAGACCACACACTTCGTTGGTGACTCGTCAGAAGCTACGGGAGCTCGGATGGGAGGTTTTATCGCATCCACCATATAGCCCGGACATAGAGCCAAGTTACCACCTGTTCCTGTCCATGGCGAACACCCTTGATGTTGTGAAGTTGAACTCAGAAGAGGCTTGTGAAAAGTGGCTATCCGAGTTCTTCGCAAATAAGGAGGGGGGCTTCTACGAGGTGGGTACTATTATGTCTAGATGGAAACAGATTATCGAACAAAACGGCGCATATTTGAACTAAATCCGATCACTGTAACACTTTTTTTTCGCAATCTCCAATGCTAGGGCTAAGACTTCGTTCTCTTTTAAGCATTTATTTTAATAACCCACACATTGTTGTTGTAAAAGTGAGACAATTTAGAGCATAACACCTTGGACCATTACATGAGTGATTTACAACACATGTTTTAACAAATCGTAAGAAGTTAAAGTGAGAGCAAATATGAAATTAGAAGAGAGCGCATGAAAGTACAGTGCAAGAGAAAAATTATAGATTATAGCATGTCAATAATATGTCATGAATCATTGTTGTTATTACTTGAAAATTAAAGAAGAAAGAAATAAAAACAAATCATTTGGTATTATGAGTCCTAAGCATCCCGCCACCCCTGAAACAAGTTTCAGAACATAAGTAGAAGAGCCAGTTAGGTTATTGGCTGGCCAAAGGTGCCCGTTGCTGTCCGAACGGATACGACTCGAACTATGTTGTCAGGGACGACTAGATCCCCAGGCTTGAAGCTGGTTGTTTGTCTTCACCATTTCGGTCTTTCTTCTAGCGTCAAAAGATACTTCGAGTGCCATCTCTTCCAGAAGCCTTGTACTATCATTTGCAAATGATTCCATCGTGGTTGAAACATCAATGTTCGCAGGTTCTGGAACGGCACATTTGCTCACCTATGAGAAAATGTGCTGGGGTTACCAGATTCATGTCAACATCAGATTTTGGGCTCAGAGGACGAGAATTTAGAATGGCTTCTATTTGTATGAGTACTATGCAAAGCTTTTCAAAGGTAAGAATTGCATTGCCCACGACACGACGCAAATGAAGCTTTACTGACTTCACCCCACCACCAAAGTGTGGCGAAGAAGGAGGTATGAAGTGCCAATTTTTACCATCCTTGGTGAGAGCAGCAAAGATGACATCGTTATGACTTTGTCCCATTACCAATTTATGCATTTCCAAAAGACACCGACGAGCGCCCTGAAAGTATGTGCCATTGTCGCTATATATGTTTGTGCATTTACCACGGTGGAATACAAATCGACACAAGGCGGCGATAAACGAATCTGTGGTAAGATCGCCCTGCAACTCCAGATGCATTGCTTTAGATGACAGGCAAACAAACAAGGCAATGTGTGCCTTAAAAGCTTTTGCATTAAGACAACGGGACAATTTTTTAGTGAGCGAGCCAGAGTAATCACACCCAGAGTTGAAAGATGTCAAGCTTGGTTTGATGCGATAAGATGGTAGATCGCTCATAATCTGTTGCGTTGTAATCTTTCGCTGCATAAAACATCACTTGCACTCATGTACGATTCGGCGAATCAGGATGCGACTGCCCATTGTCCAAAATTTTTGCCTGACAAATGCAAATGTCTCTGACACACCTGCATGCATATAGCTTTGATGAATGTCTGTAATGATGAGTCTAGAAACACGGATGTTTTTGGGTAGAATTATTGGATTTTCAATATTAAATGAAATACAAGCATGCTTTAATCGACCACCGATGCGTAGGAGTCCGTCTTTATCCAAAAATGCCGAATACTTAGGATCTTTGATTTCGGAGGAAGCTGGTTTGTGGTATTCAATATCGAATATCGTGTCCAAAAAATCTCTGCTGCACCCGTTTTAGAATAACTTTTCCTTTGCGTAGTTCCGCGCTTGTAAGACCATGCGAAGGTTAACTGCGTGTTGAAGATTTCAAATTAAAAACAATCTTTAGAACGTAAGCTGCAACTCGTTGTAGACGAAACAAAGACGGAACGTACGTTCTTCATATTTTACACATTCATCTTCGGGTAAATTTGAAGACAGATTAGAGTTGGGCCAATGTTCTTCAGATTTCAATTACCAATTCGGATCTGTCCACCAGACGAAATGCTGAAACAGAATCGAAGGAGGCACACCACGTGACTCGCCATCAGCTGGGTTTGCTTAAGAAGGTACCTAACGCCAAAAGAGTCTTGGAACCGTTTCCAAAATTGCAGCTGTCCGGGTCTCTACAAAAGTTGTCCAGCGCCGTGGGGTTGAACATAACAAATGAAGGACGGTTTCTGAATCGCACCACGTTAAAATTCGATTTACTTCGGCAATTAACGATTATCGCACTAAAGCTATCAACCGAACTAATAGCAAAGCATCGCACTGTTCAAGATGCGGAAAGGAAAGCGAATTGCAGGAGTGACCTTAATTTTTAAATTTAATTTTTAATTTTTTTATTGTCATCCTTATTTCACCGTTGTTGGATTTCGAACGGGCATAAATTACTGCAACGTACGCAAGCGACGAAGCGTCGCAAAACCCATGTAACTCAAGACCACCTTCGTACGAATAAATATTTCGCGGGACTTGGATTTTTTCAAGGAAAGGTAATTGGTCGCGATAATTTAGCTATTCTGCAGAAAGTTCCATGGGAAGGGGATCATCCCAACCCAGATTTAACTCAGCAGACCACAGCTTCTGAAACATTAGTTTGAAAAGTACAACCGAGGTAGAGAGAAGTCTCAACAAATCGAAAATTCTGGATATTTCTGAAGGCAAAGTTCTTCACGTAAGTGGGGGGCACGATTTGGTCATAGTTACGCGATAGGAGAATACATCAGCAGCAGGGTTCCAAAATATTCCTAACACACACTAATAAGGGCCTGTGATCGTTCCGGGTCGACAAGAGAATACTCGCAGTCATCCGAGCCCAATAATTTGAACTCCACTTACGAAGGTTAAGGCAGGCTTTCGGAAGTAACTTAATAAAGTCGGACTATAATTGTAACAAATCTTCAACTGAATTCGCGCCCGTTATTATGTCGTCCATGTAAACATCATTAAGCAAATTACGGCTACCGTTGGAATATTCTGTCTCGTAATCACTCGGGATCTGTTGCAAAACCCTAACTGATAAAAACGGAGCTAAGGCAGTTTTTAGCTGATAATGTTAATTTTCCTGGTTTGGAGATTGACGCCAAACAATACGTTGGTAATCTAAATCTTGATCTGCAACCCATATTGAACACATTTTGACGATATCCGCGGTGAAAACAATCAAATTTTGCCGAAACCGTAAGCACACACCAATTAGATCACCAATTGCCGGACCGATCAACAATTGACTATTCAACGATTTACCATCTAAGTCTTTCACTGATCCATCAAACACGACGCGAAGTTTGGTTGTCGAGCTGTCTGGTTTAACAATAGCATGGCGGGGAAGGTAGTACGATATGAATTCTTATAGATTTCGTCGCAAGAGATTGGTCCATCAATTTGGAATAATTTCGTTTAAGTTCAGGATTATTTCGGAACCGACGCTCCATTAAATGCAATCGTGATACCGCCGACTGCGAGGTGCCTACGAACTTGGGTGCAGGGGTTTTGAAAGGCACACGTACAACATATTTTCCGTCTGCTGACCGAGAGAAGGTTTCCAAAAAATGTTCTTCCACTAGATCGTTCAAAATGGTACGCGAAACTTGAGGTGAAACTTCTTCCAACTGCCAGAATCGTTGTAAAAGAGCATTCAAATCCACAGAAGAAAGAAAAGCGGAAAGGCCATTCTCCACCTCTGGACAAGTAAGATCGCCGGATATCAACCAATCAAGTGAAGTATTTTGAGTGATTGGTTTCCCATGTGGTCTTAAAACTCGTTCGGATTTCAAAAGAGACCAAACCTTACCAGCTCATTGAAGGTAGGATCTGCAAGTTCTAAATGGGCAAGATTCCGAAACTTGGGGCCCCTCGATTGAGTGATGCAGTTTTGTAGGCCTCAGTGAGACGAAGAATAAATTGTATGGGGGGGTTTATACGGTATTTGATATTAAAAACTGATAAAAGTCCATACATACAAAATGGGTAAGTTCTACGAAATAAAGATTTCCGGTTATTATATTTATGTTTCTATTGCATACATTGGCCGCAGTATCGTAGTGGGTAGAGTGTGTCGCTCACACGCCGAAGGGTCAAGGTTCGATTCCCGGCTGAACATATCGAATTTTTCACGGCACCACCTATTTCGAGCTGCTGACAACACTCAAAGAGTAATAACTGTCTAAGAAACCTTCTCAAACTTCGCCGTTCGGAGTCGGCAACGTGAAAGAACAGTAGCGCGCACAACACGAGTGTTGCTGAGCAACAAGGTTCGATTCCCGGCTGAACATATCGAATTTTTCACGGCACCACCTATTTCGAGCTGCTGACAACACTCAAAGAGTAATAACTGTCTAAGAAACCTTCTCAAACTTCGCCGTTCGGAGTCGGCAACGTGAAAGAACAGTAGCGCGCACAACACGAGTGTTGCTGAGCAACCTAGGCCCTGGTCCCCCTGTGGACTCTCGCGCCAACAAGTATTATTGTTATTGCATACATTTCGGCACAGAAATGATATACACGTGGTTTATATTTTTTGAAATGGTTTGTGTATTGCTAATAAAAATGCCGAAATGCTACTTGGTCTTTACAAAATGTTTCATTTTCCTACTTATATTTCCAAGGCAATCTACATTTGCAATTTACAATTTTGCAATGCACGCAATACAGAGAATTGCGTTTGATACAGACCGTTCATAAATATTATTATGAAATGTTTTAAGGGATAGTAAGTAGTAAATAAGTAATCATTTAATTCTAATACGAGCAATTCGTTCTTTTTATAAGCATTCTGTAGAAGTCTTTAAAGAAGAAAACAATCGCGAGTGTGGTGATCCGTTTACTAAGCACCGCTTCTTGATAAGCAGAGAGTTTATATATTTTTAGTACAAACGAGTGGAGAGTTCTCAGGTCGTTCACCTAATTAGATGATCGTATACAGTCATACAACAAATAACTGACTGGAACTGACTCCTCTATTTGTCACATATATCATTAATTCATTTCTGCTTACATTTGGCGATTGTTTCTTTTTCGATGATATGAACTGAATGATTTTGAGATGAATATTATCAACAATCTTAAGTCAGTTTTACCATTTCATTAAACTGTGTTAATTTTGCTATGTTTAACTTCCGACATGTATTTTGGTATCTACAAATAAAAGCTGTAGTCTGAAAAGCAGTCTGAAAAACCTTTTTTTAAACCTTGCAGGAGAAAGAAAGAAATTGGTAAACATAACTGGGTTCAGAACATAGCTAAACTTTTAATTAATTCTTCAGTTGTATTTAATATTCGCAAAAGATTAATGATTTGTATTTCTATTTGGAGCTTAATGCAAATGTACTTCTCTGAATCCAAGTTGAATATTGTTCGTTCCAAATTATTGCTACTTTAAGAAATGTCGCTAATATTACGAACATTGAGTTGTGTTGTCTTCAACTTTATTCGTACTAGAACGGAGTCAAGGGATAGGCGTTTTTTTGTTAGTATGTCAATGTTTGTTTTTTTTTGTTTCTGTTGTTTTTACACTGTCTGAAATAAATCAACAACGCAGTTATTAGCAAAACTGTTTCATATCCTGTGATTTCACTTTATGGGTAAAAAATATACCAAATCATTTTACGTTACGTAAAAATTTAACAATAATAAACATTGTAATTGCACTTATATGTGCATTTATACGCCAATTTCTTTTTCTCAGCGAGTGCATGTGCACTGTTTTCGATAGTTTCTTGAAATTAGTTATACATACACATAACTTTTAATATATTTAATTAGGCTAATTTGACTTTGGTTAGTAATAACTGACTTCAGTGGACCATTTGCAATTTCTTTCTTTGATCGACATAGAATGAAAAAAGATGTACAACTGCACAACGCCAGCTTTTAATTCATTATTTATGTTTTCAAAAAGGTTCAAAATTGCTTAGTTTTATTATTATTATTATTATTAAATATTCCTTTCTATGTTCATATAATAATCATACAATTAAAGGTACAAAAGAAGACGGCAAAAAGCCGTCTGCTGAGAGTTAACATTATAATAATATAACTATAATAATTATACACCGCGATTCTAGTATTGGGCAAATTGCGATAAAGTGATGAATGTTTTTAATTTCGGTGTGACACAAAATTAAGTTTTATGAATTCAGTCCTAGCTCTTAATAATGTGCTTATTTGATGCGCTGGAAATTCTTTTCTGAAGTAATTGTTCGAGCCTAGTGTATGATTTAGTAGTTTATATACATCGTCGTCTTAGCCCTGATAAAATTTATCATCCCATTCATTGAGGTTAGCCTCTGTTACTTAAGACTTAGGTCAATGTTATGGGAATATGCCAGCTCTTTCCATTCTTTGAAATGCGATAAATTATATAGTAAAGCTGTCTTGAGAAGTCTTTTTTTAAGATTGCAGTTCGACCTACTCATGACCCTAACTAAATAATCAGCACTTATCTTAAGATTTCTCTGGTAAATTTGAGGCAGACCAGATTCATAAGTTGCACACGAAGAAGTTGTTGACGGGAGTCCTTTTAAAGAGAAACCTTTGAAGCGCTTCTCACTCTTCAGAGAATTTGAAGCCAACAACTTGGTTCGTGTAACACAGACGTAGTAGCATTAACATTTTTAAATTTTGAAGCAGAGCCGATACTTAAAGCTTTTTCATGGACATAATCATTCCGTAGAAGAAAAAAGAGTCAATAAAAGAAATCTTGCACCACACACTGTGCCCTCATCACACAAATAGTGCTATGTCGTTCTGGCTTAGAAAAGTGTAAGCCAGCTGATCAGTTGAGCGACCCGAAATCTTCAAAGTCAAATGCATTTTTGACACAAATATGTTGTCCCTCTCGGGCAGGGGCGATTATAAATAAAGAACGTTTGTATTTGAAATTGCCCCCAACTAAAATTCATATCTAAGTTAGACATTATGGGAAAATCCAGGTATTTGAATTCCTTGACAACTTTTATCGGCTCATCCTACAAATACAAATATTCTCGAGCAAAAGTGCTACCTCTACCAGTGACGAGAACTATAATCACACACAGCCTTGTGGAACCCCTGTTTTAACTGCAAAATATTCGAAAAAGACAGTACTATTCCATACCGTATCAGAGGTCTGATTGAGTTATAAGCTCCTCATAGACATAGAACTTTGGCCCAGAATCCAAGGTAGCTTGTATAATAAGGAATATCTGTTTACTGTATCAAAAGCAGCTTTAAATTCCACAAAAACTGCATAAAGGGGTTTTTGTCTTTCTCTTAAACTCCTAGCAATTGTAGTCAATGAAAAAATTTGGTCGATTGTCAAGAGTCCTGAACGAAAACCAGCTTCAAAGGCACAGACGGTTATTGGTAAATAACAAAATAAAATTTGTGTGAAAACTTTCCTAAACGTTGACAGCGGAATTCTATCATCACCATTTGTGTATATAGCGTATATCACGGATTTAAGAGAATATCTGCAACTATGTCTGATTCTAATATTTTGTTGTAATTGTTAAGTAACATTTCGAGATACCCAGGGGTGAGATTTCTAATGAATTCGACCGGAATACCATCAAACCCAGCAACAGCTATTAATTCCGGCATTAAGAAAGAAGCGTCGAGTTCAGGCACTGTGACCTACGGGATACCATTATGAAAGAGTTGTTGGTCGGCTGTTAAGCTCAGTAGTTGTTTGAAATGATTTGCCAAGATTTCCGCCTTCTGAATTAACTCCACTTAGCAACCTGACCGTTTCCAGAAATTTCGAATCCTTACAGCTCTCTGTTTTGTACGCCAGTTTTTTATAATAAGCTGCTTGTTTGATTTGCAAATTATCTCAAATCTCTCATTTGCTTCTACGTACATCAGCCTGGATACACAATTTTTGGTTCTTCTAAATAAATTAAGAAACCTAAAAGGCTTCCTACTTAATTTCCTGCGTAACTTCGCGAGCCATATTGCAGAGCTTGTTGTACCAGGAAAGCGAGATCTCGCGCAAGCACAACAAGTTAAAGGTTGTAATAATAACACAAAAACTTCCTCACAGTTAAGGTTGACCACGTTTATTAGACAACTTATTAATGCATTCCTCAGCTAAGTACATTTGTATTAAGCTACAAATAGAAATACAAATCATTAATCTTTAGCGAATATTAAATACAACTGAAGAATTAATTAAAAGTTTCGCTCTGTTCTGAACCCAGTTATGATTACCAATTTCCCTTTTTTTCCTGCAAAGTTTAAATAAGTATTTACTTGATGAATGCAGCTGAGCTTTTATTTGTATATACCAAAATACATGTCGGAAGTTTAACATAACAACAGTGTAACATAACAAAATTAAAACAATTTAAGAAAATGGTAAAACTGATTTAAGATTGTTGATAATATTCACCTCACAATCATTCAGTTTATTTCATCGAAAAAGAAGCAATCGCTCAAATGTAAGCAGAAATGAAGCAATTAGATGTGTGACAAATAGACAAGCTATCTTAGACATTAAAAATTCTAAAATGAATGCTTATAAAAAGAACGAATTGTTCGTATTAGAATTACATCATTACTTAATCGCTTAAAACATTTCAAAATAATATTTATGAACGGTCTGTATCAAACGCAATTCTTTGCATTGCGTGCATTGCAAAATTATAAATGTCTGATGCAAATTGCCTTGGAAATATAAGTAGGAAAATGAAACATTTTGTAAAGACCGTAGCATTTCGATATTTTTATTAGCAAGGTTATGCGAATACACAAACCATTTAAAAAAATATAAACCACGCATCATTTCCGCGCCGAGATGTATGCAATAGAAGCATAAAGATAATAACTGGAAATCTTTATTTCGTAGAACTGACCCATTTTTTGTGGATAGACTTTTATCAGGTCTTAATCTTAATTACCGCCTAAACTAAGCCGATTAGACCCCTCCCCACCCATACAATTTTTTCTTCGTCTCACTGTGCCCTACAAAACTGTATCACTCAACCGAGGGGCCGCAAGTATCTTAATCATGCCTCCAAATGACTAATATAATCCCAGGTTGATGCATCGAAGGAATGTGAAGGTAGAGTAGATCTTAATTTTCCCAGCACGAAAACATCAACTGGCAATTGTAAAGAAGAATAGCGAGATAAGATGGATTCATAACTCTTGGTATATCCATATATTGTGCTGATCTTAATCTCGTTACTGGGATGCGCGGGTGAATACGAGAAAGACCGAGTTTCTGTGCTCAGGCTTCGGATATGAACGACAACTGCGACCCAGAATCTAACAATGCGCGATTATCAATAGCTGACCCCACTTATTTTTAACTTTATTAAGAATGGTTGGTAGAACCGTTCGAACATAAGTGTTAAATTTTAACGAATGGTTATTAAATGAAGGAACAATTTTTTTTTACATTATATATTATGTATTAATTTCATAATTATTTAACGATTTTTAATCCATTTTTTTGCTGCTGATTGCACGACTGAAATCCAAGTGGAGGAGTACAAGAACCCACATTGCAATTTCAATTACCGTACTGACAAATATATTTCTTTGGTTCGCTTGTATGATTTTTCGGTTAATGCATCATCCGACGCAATGATGTACAATTGTAAGTGCAGATAGTGCCTTCAAGGTGCTTTGGTACAACTTACTCTTACAAAACAATTAACAATAAAGAAATGAAAAAAAAAAATGTTTGTAATCTGGAACATCCCGCCCCCCCTGCAACGAAGTTCAGGAATGCGGTAGCAATGTCAGTTTTGCAATTGGGCGTAGGAAGGTTCCACGGGTTGTTTTGACTAATGTCCCACGAACACTTCGTTTTTTGTAGAGTGCCGATATAATCGTTCTGCCAGCACCGCTAAAAATCCTGGACCATGTTGTCGTGGAGATGAGTCCAACGCTTCAGCCGACTGATAGAAGTATCCAACTTATTTGGTTCAGGAACTGCTGTGAAGGACTCACCTATAAGAAAATGTGCTGGAGTGTATGGGTTTAAGTCATCATCAGACATACGACATAAAGGACGAGAGTTTAAAATGGATTCTATTTGTGTCACCACGGTATACAGTTTCTCGAATGTTAATATTGCCGACCCCACACCTCTTCTTAAATTAAACTTCATCGATTTTATTCCAGTTTTCCACAAACTACGAAAGTGTGGAGCAGAAGGTTGTATTAAACTCCACGTGAAATTGGAGACACTGCGATTAAGTTTTGCAGTGCGAGCATTAGAAACAAAGCGACGACAATACGCAAGAATTCTTTGCAAGTGATATCAAGACGAAATCGGTTCCGCGACGACGGCTAATGCTTGTGGCGGTTGTCTTTCTTCAATGGTCACATCTTTAATAGATAGCCTTGATGTAGGCCAATGTTATTCCGAAAGCGAAAACAACGGTGGGCAACTCGGGTGAGAGTAATACGACGCCAAGAACACTGGGGTATGGTTTCAACAATAGCAGCGACCAGGTGAGGAAGACAGCCAATGCAAAACGATCTCCGAATTGCACCACGCGTATTTGTTCGTGAACTTGGTCCTAAGGGAAGATTTGAGGCTGTGAGGAGAAGTGCTCCACACAGTTCCAGATGTGATATAAATGCTGGTTTCAACGGAGCTACATTAGATTTGGCGGCGATAATTGTTGTTGTATACGTTCCTCCCATGTTTTTGAATGTCTTCCCATGAGGCAAACATATTTCATGGAACTAGAATATCTTCACTATATAAAGCTCCTTTCTGTATTTGTTCCATCTTTCAGTCGTTGATTCAGGTAGTAGATCGTCCCAACCTAAATTTACTTCTGACCACCAGGGGTGCCAGTACGTAACTTAAAACAATCGAGCATTGTTCATCGTCATTCAATGCGATACAGCATTCAATTCGGGCAGCATGTAATCTGAAACGAGTTTCATTGTGACCTGTGTTTAAAAAACTTATTGTGATCAAAAATTTGAAATGTCAGTTCGTTATGTCAAAGCTTTTTCAATTCAAATTTTTTTGTGTTTCTTATTCTGAGAATGATATTTTTGGATTCGGAAAATGAGGATGAAGAGGCACCTAGACCTATTTCCAATCATCTAAATGAGATCATCGCAATCAACAGCAGACATGGTGGTGCAGCAAATGATTCGGCTGTTTGGAATAGCACCACTTAAGTTGAATTCGGGTTCAGCTAATTTTCGACTTCTTAGTGCGTTGAGTTTGTTTTTTTCATACGTAAATACACATATAATTTATAATTTTTCACACTAAAGGTGATAGCGGCTACCCCTTACAACCATGGGTGTTAATAACATACCGCAATGCTGCTGAGAGGAGTAGTGAAGTGCGATTCAACAATGTTCATTCTGTAGCTAGGAGCCAAATTGAAGGAGATATTGCGTCCTTGGAGGTGCTTATCAAATAAACGGAAGGTACTTTTTTATTTGTATCATAAATGTTTGCTGTGCCCTATACAACACCTGCATTCATTCAAAGGTAACATTCAGTCAGAATGCCTTAAACATATTACCAAATAGCGCAAAACACGACTTTGGATTCTTTTTGGATTCAAATGTGAATGATAATTTATTAAGACTAGCTCAAAATATAAGAAATAGCATTAAAAATTTGTTGTAAATATCAAAAAAAAAAATTAATTGTATGTAATTCAATAACTAAAAATCTAGAAGAAACCCTAAATACAACAAATACTTTATTTTATGACTCCTGTTTTTTTTAGATCTTTTCTCTCTTTTTTATTTTCGTACATCTCTGTGTTAAGAGAATCCGTAGCAATCTGCCTTCACAGTTCTTAAAATGTATTTTGACAAGTCTTTACGTTTACTCATGAATTTATTCAAAATTTCTATTTGCTTCCTATTAATGGACATATTTTGTTTTACTTCCATGCTGCCACAAAGAGACTTATTCACTGAAGACGACAATTCTTTTCTGCTGACGAAAGTTTTTTGTTTCAAACGTTATATTCGAATTTGTATGCTGCCTACTTTGAAGACACAATTGAATCAAAATAAGTGTTTCCAATGCTTGATTCTCTTGGAAATAGTACATCAAAGAGAACAAAACAAGACGCTAAGAATCCTAGAGGATCGGATATCAGCGTGACTTCCGACAACAATATTATTCGGGTGGAAGAAATGGATAGAAGAGCTTGCGAGAAACGAAACGAAAGTTGACGAATTCTAATGCATGCCATGTACATTAACCAGTAACTGTACATCAATGTCCAACGATGTTTGCTCTGACTCGTTGCTCGTTAAAGTTGCATGGAGCGACCAACAGTTCGTTCTCCATTTCCGAAGTTGTAGCTTAGCCATGGAAAAGAGTTCAACTAATTCTGTTTTTAACTGTAAATGTTCTTCAAATGGAGCACAAGCAGTGTCATAAGCTACTGTACGTAAACGATAGTGTTGAATATCATCACTGAAATTCTTTCGCCATACAATCAGTTGAAAGTTAGTTTGAGCACCCTCGACCCAAACTTGACGAAACATTTTTACCAAGTCTCGTTGTATTGGAGGTCTAACTAAGAACTCACTATTTATAGATCAACCTACAACGTCCTTGCTGGAACCGTCAAAAACGACACACAATTTGGTTGACACACTGCTGGATTTTAGAACTACTTTCCATGGTAGATAAAACTGTTGACCCGATGCTGTTACTATTTCATTTGCTGGAATGTTTTCCATATGGCCTAAGGCAATATACTCACTCTACTATACTCTCTGAACTGCGAATATAGACGATGAAACTTAGGGTCTATACGAAAACGTCCATCCATCGAAAGAAAACATACTTCAGCTGGCTGTAGCTTTAGCCCCTAGAAAATGAATGTGCTAAGCCGAAGATCATCTGGACTTTTTTTTTATAATTGGCGCTCGCTAAAGGGATTGTTTATACCCTTAACTGACCGGAATTAAGTCACAGCACAGGTCGAAGGTATAGAGGAAGAGAGGGAAAGGAGGTACCGATGCACATTAGTTTTAAATGCCTGTGTTGTAAAGGGGGGAAAAGTTGGGTTGCATTCCATAAGAGCATTCCATATTCGTGTGGTGCGGCTGAAGAACGAGTCTCTCAACTTAACTATACGTCCGAAGATGGGCTTAAGGGTGAACGGGTGAGTATTCATAGCGAGGCGGGTATTGCAGGTAAAATCTTAAAGGGGACGAATACAACTAGCTAACTCATTAGAGCAGTTTTTGTTGAAATAGTGATAAAATAGTAATAATAACGCATCATCGATGTTCAAGAGAGTCGATTGACTTCACATCATTATTATTACCAATAAGTTTTATCGCTAGCTGTTGGATTCTATATATGGATGCATTCTATATGTACGAGTAGGTCCGTTTTAAGACATGGAAGAGAAGTGGACATCTCTCCGCATTCTGGACCAAGTCAAGTCGGTCCAGATATAAGAACGCTTCCGGCGGAATGAATTCACACCGGCATGTGATCTTGTGATATGTTTCCTTGGAGTAGAAAGCCTCTAATATCAGCACGTTTTTCCAGGTCATTGCTCTTACAACATGCCTTCGAACTAGCTTAATAATAAAGCTAAAACAAGATTTCATTGGAATATAACTTCTTGCACTCAGATTCTGGGGTTCTGCACATCTTAAAGCAAGCCCGAAGACATTGCCTCTCGAAGACCCTCCATCTGAGAAGGACTCAAGTTAAACCACACCGGACAGCCATATACCATGATTGCCCGGACTAAGGCCGTGTAGCAGATAATGTTCACCTTGGAATCAAGTTGGCTGCTGTAAAACAATCTACTTGCCAAAGCAAAGGCTTTTCTATCTTTTCCATACCCATTGCTCCATGGATATTACAATCTAGAAAGTGGTCCAACGTAATGCTCAAATATCTCACCACTAATGGTCGCCTATGTGTGTTCACAATGCCGAACTTACGCCAGTATACATTTGTATCCCTTGAAAGTTGACTTTCTGGAAGTTGACTTTCAAAGTTGAATAAAAACTGGTAAAAACAGAGTTTGCAAAAGGCACTAGTAGAAACCTTTTTGCCACTCTTAACAACAAATTTTCTACCTGTAACGATATTATAGATCGAGTAAAGCAGTTCTTTGCTTATACCAAACCTCGTCAACTTAAGGAAGAGGACTTCTAACCAGATGGTGTCGAATGTCTTTTGCAAGTCAATATGGCAGGCCTCGGTGCACTCCGTCTTATTCCTGTTCCATTGTATGTCCGAAACCAATTTTGACTGGGAATGTACAGTATCATGCCCCGCCCTAAATCCAAATTGGTTATTCGGAATTATTTTTTGTCCTCAGTCCACTGTATCAGGATTCTATCGATAACCTTTTCGAAAACCTTGCTTATGCAAGGGACGAGACTTATCGACTGAAGATTTTTCAAATCTATGTCCCTTGTGGGGACTTTCCTCAAAAGTACCACCGTTATCTGCCACCAGGCTATTGATCTACTCAGAAACAGTTGCCAGAAAGGGTTCTCAATGACTCATATGATGTATTTACATGAAATGTATGTACAAAAAAAGCGATGGAAAAAATATCAGAAATAGAGTAAGAGTATATATTCAAAATTAGGTTCGGATTTATAATGAATAATGGTTTCAATTTATAAGGTTTAGTAAAAAATAAGTTGAAGTGCATGGCTAATTATGTACAATAATGTTATGTTGTTTTCTATAATAAGTGCTAAACACGTTGTCCCTATAGAAAAATTGCAGTAACTCGGTAACACTGCCAACTGAGTAATTGGACGTTTGTAGTTAGTATTCTTGTAATGAATGTAACCAACCCGTACGTGGCCGTCTTGCCCTGGATAAACTTCCATACATCCGAGGCCCATTTAGAGGGGGGTAAATTAATCTCCTTTACAATGACAAGGTCACCAACTTGAATGTTCCGACGGGGGTCCTTCTCTTCTAACTCCGCAGACTCCAACTCCGTCTGCTCCATATTCTGTATAAGTTGCTGACGGTCCAGTCGATTCGGTGAAACGTCAAAGTGATTTGGCTCTCGTAGCGCGGTAATTGGACCGTCTTCCTGTAAGAAAATGAGAGGATGTGAGTGGTTTTAAAATCTGTTTCAGAAATTGAACAAATTGGTCTAGAATTTAGAAGCGCTTCCATTTGAGATAACAGGGTGGACAACTCCCCGAAAGTGAGTTTATTGCTTCCAATCACATGCCGTAGATGTTGTTTAACAAATTGTTGCCCCTGCCTCCCAAATGTCACCGAAGTGTGGACTGTAAGGAGAAATAAAGTTCCAACGAAAACTTTACGCAGTCAATTTGAAAGATACTCTTTCCTTGTGTGTTTTTGAGCGAAAATGGTACACTTCAGGCATTGCCGCTTGTTTTGTTTGTACCCTTGTCGGAATAAATTACACTGCTCTTCCCCCTTCTAGCGATAAATCGACGAAATGCAGCTAGAAAGGCATCTGTTGATAGATTGCTGACCACCTCTAGATGTAAAGTCTTCGTTGCTATACAGATAAACAAAGCAAAATATCCCTTGGTAAGATTTGATAGGCTTCCCTTACTTAACCGAAGACTAATGTGCTGCGCATAATCGCAGCTAGTGTTATCAAAGGCAAAATATGGTGAAAGTCGATGGGATGGTAAATATGCCATAATTTGTGATGAAGTAGATTTTCGTAACCTAAAACACTTGATGCAGTCATGTACAATTATGTGAATCAAATTTCTGCACCCAAGAATCCAGAACTCCTGTCTTATGAACAAAAACAGTGCCGAAACCTATGATGTGCTTCCCGTAGAACAAAATAAGTGATGATCAATGATGCTTAGGGAAAATTATAGGCACATTTTCAACTTTCACTAGCCTGCCACCTTCACCAAGTGAACCCATTTAATCGACAAAAGGTGATAAGGGAGGCAACTTTGATCGATAAGATAAGTGTTCGTCAGTTTCTTTTTTTTTCTTCAAATTCGAGTTAAACCCATTGTAGGATAATTTGCTTTAAAATTAGTAACTCGGCGAATACGAGAGAACACTTTTTCCTCGCTCCTATTGGTAACTTAAAATTCTCGATGAACCGAAATGTGAAGGCAATTGTTCGCACCAACAGCTTCCACGATCATATATTTGTCAACAAACCGTTGTTAATAACATAGTTTTAACTATTTAATATCAAGCAAGAAAATATAATTTAAAAAACAAGCTTATTTTGAAGATAAAGCGTGGAAAAGAGTTGTCCTGCAAAGGTCTAGAAGAAGGAAATCGTGACTTCGGCAGCCTCAATCGCGAAGAACAATCAACATTGGCCTCCTGGGCCTTATCTAGTAGATTTCCAAGATATCCAATATCGAACTGCTGATCGGTTAACTCATACCTTCACGATAAAACACGAAATTGATCTTAAGGACGATAGGCTAATACATTCAATACAGCCCACGGGGGGACCACGGCCTAGCTTGCTCATCAACTACTCGTGTTGTGCGTGCTACTGTTCTCTCACGAGTAGAATCCGAACGGCGAGGTTTGAGAAGCGTTTTCTTATTGTTACTCTTTGAGTGTTGTCAGTAGCTCGAAAGAGGCGGTGCCGTGAAAAATTCGAGGTGTTTAGCTGGGAATCGAATTCGGCGTGTGAGTGTCGCAATCTACGTACTACGCCACGGCGTCCACGAAACTCAAAGATGTATAGGCTACCAAAAAAGCAAGATGATTAAGTTGCTAAGCAGATTGTAGAAATGGAGCAACAGGGTATAATCAGGAAGAATATGAGTAGAAACGCTTCCCGGATCGTGGTTGTTGGAAAGAAACCAGATATGGATGGTCAGTTGCAGTACCGCATTTGTGTCGATTATAGAGCGTTAAATGCAAGCACTTTATTTACAAAATACATTTAAACAAGTTAGGAAAAGTAATTTATTTTCCAACTTTGAATATAGCAAAAGAGCAACAACAAATGTTAATCCATCCAAATGATGCAGCAAAAACTGCATTTATAACTCCACAAGCATTATATAAATATGTTCGTATACCTTTTAAGCTTCAAAACGCACCAGCTACCTTTCAACCTTAATGAGCCACATATTACGGGAGTACATAAAAAAAACCTGTGTTGTCTATTTAGACATTTTGACACTCTCCACATCTCTAAAAGAACATATAAAATACCTTAGAGACATTTTTGTAGTTCTAAAAAAGCATAATTTGAAATTGCAAGTTGCAAGTTTCTTAAAAAGGAAACTGAGTTCTCACAGAAGAGGGCATAATACCGAATCCTAATAAAGTAGGTACAATAAAACGTCTTTCACTCCCTAAAACGGAGAAAGAACTTAGAACATTTTTAGAAGTTTCCGGGTGCTAAAGAAAATACGATTTCGATTTTGCAGGGAGGTAAAATATTTCTGCTGACATAACTTCCAATAACGCTTCACTAAGGCCTGAATGGAATTTTGACAGTCAGCTGGCAGGTAGGCTCCGGAAATGAATAATATGATTCACTGAGAAGAATATGCGCAGCAGTTTTGTATCGCAGTGACGTAGTGCGGCTAAAAACGCATCCGTGGTAAGATCGCTAACTAGTTCCAGGTGTTAGTAACCGTAAACACAAACAATAATATATATGTTAGACTTTCTTCCGCGTAGTCACAACCGGTATGTGCAAAGGGTCGGCACTGTTGAACTCGTTGAGGTGATAGATTAGTCATAATTTGACTTGCGGTGGCTTTTCTTTGTTTAAAGCGGGGTAAGTACTTGAACGTATTTCCGCAACAAGTTTTAACAGTCTAAAAAAAGTATTCTTGACAATTGAGTGCGAATAGTGTTGATACTCGAGGATGTAAGAATTGTTGGTGTGGATAGCTTAAAATTAGCTTTTTGGTAAGGTGCTCTTTCAGAATTATGATTGGCTTCCCCAATTCGTTCGTCTACACACAGTATTCCCTCATCTAAAGATGGGTTAAGATTATCAATTAGACATGATTTTGGAAAATTATCAAATTTTATCAAGTAATGTGATAATGTTACGAAATACGTAAGTTGTAGCCATCAGATGGCGCTATACTTTGTGTTGCGAAGTTCGTCTGCTCGTAGATGACTGGAGACGTTCCGAATATTTTCCGTGTGTGCGATTAAATCGACGAAAAAATGCAGTACTCCTTAGAAGCTTTTTCAAGGACGATAATGCCGTTGAAAGATGTTCGAAGGGATGATCCAACGTAACCACGACTAAAGGACAGCCACGACAATACGATGAGCGCATCAGTCCAGGCAAACACATTTGGAAATGTGATTTGAAGCAAATTCTCGACAGCCCCCCGCAGCCTGCATATACATAGTTTCAGTTGAAGGATGCTTAATCTCTTAAGTGAAGCAACGCGAGTCTTAGCTGTTACAATTGTAATTTCAAATTGGCCATTCAGGTATTGGACACGGAAGTGAATAACGACAACAGATGCAGATTCTGATCAGCCGAGAACTTCCCGATTATCCAATATCCAATAGGTTAGAGGTGATAACTTCTATCTATATCGACGCCATTTTTCGCTATATTCTCGGAACCTTTCAATTCTTACTTTTAATGCCAAAGTTCCTGGAACAGAATTTTATGTACGATTACCGAAGGTGTAAGAAATCCAAGTGGTTCAAATGTACTTGCGACATCGAGCAAGATTTGACGTTTTGTCACGCATTGAATAGAACTCAGGTTAATGCGAAAACTAAATCATCTGATTTCGAATTCTAGATCGAATCGACTTTGATCCAAGGCTCACCATCAACATCCATTCACTTCCAAGTATTCTCATCTATGAGGTTCTTCCGTACAACTGAAGAACAATTGCTTCGCCATTTGCTTAGCACGAATCCTCCTTTGTCAAGTAATTTAATTAACGAGTCTCTCTTTTTAGAAACTATTCTTCGAGAGTATCTGTTCCTCAAACGACGTCGCCCACATGGAAATCGGTGTTAATAACATCTGCTGCAGTAGGAAATTCCTTCCGGTGATTCTGTGCGAGTTGCTCCAGAACACGGATAGATTGAAAAGGTGCACATGAGGTTCCAAATGTTACGGTGCATAATTCAAAAACAATATGGCGCCTAAACTTACAATTTGGACAGAGGGTTCTGTCATTAAAGTTTCATTTTGTGATTGTCCATTAAAATCCTTAAACGAGCCATCGACTCGAATCTTTATAGATGTGCTATTGGGTTTGAGAGCGGCATGATGTGGTAGGTGAAATACATTTTCCTTGGTGATTTTCTTGGGGGATAGCCTGCGCATATGTCACAAAGCCAAACACTATTCCATAATAGAGTACAAAATTTACGAGGGCTTTCATCTCTTTGGACTTTTTTCTCCATGGCCTTTAACCGAGTAATGGCACCATTTAAGGTGTCTAAGAAACCCATCTTCATCTCGCTTATGAGTTTCTAAAAATTGTTCGTCCATCAGATTTTCTTCCTAGGTTAACATTGATTTTGAGTTGACGACAGAAATTGCCCAAAATGCTTGAAAAATAGAGTCTACACTGACGAGACTATGATGCGATTCGATTTCGGATATCTTCCGATTAAATGACAATGGTCCTGCCCATCCAAATATTGTTTTGTGGGTCATAGTATATCCCTTCTGACTATATTTACTCTCTCCTTGCAGGATATTCCAAACTCTGTCCGCATCTAACAACATTTGAACAGCATTTGATTCATTGAAAGATGTGTCCGCTAAAACTAATGTTTGTATATGAACCCAGTTTTTAGTTCCGAACGATAAGGAAGCCCTTAATCTTTATTATAACTTTTCCTTATTAAAGGTACAATTAGGCAATGTTTTCCGAGTGTCAGGAGTCGCTGCCATACGAAGAGGCTCCTTGACACAAAGAACTTTCCGAGTGAGTTGTGGCTCAGATGGATGGCGATCGCCCGTCGAGTCGGCGATTATTGGTTCGACCCCTATAATATGGGATTCGGAAAAAAGGCGTTTCTTTTTTGTTGTGAAGTTGTGGGTTCCCTTGGAACATGTCTTAGTTGTGAGGCCAGTTGGTTAGTTGAGTGACGGGAAAACAGTAACTGCCCCTCACTTAGGTCAACGGGGAAAGCGAGTCTCCCCAATACCCAGCCAGGGGTCTATCTCTTGTCGACAAAGGGAGCAGGACAAAGAAAGATAACCAGTAGGACTGAGTAGTTGTCGAGTAAAGTGAAGTGCATTAACAAAAGAAGGGTAACACAGGAAGACACTGAACATAGACATAAAAATTAGAGTACATAGAGGGAAAGTGTTGTCCCTAAGACCAAGCCACCAAACAGGTTGATTCCGTGGATTGAGGTTTTTTTCCATTGTTGGAACTTTCGTCCGGTGGCTGGGTGATGTGGGAACAGGGTACGCACTGATTGGTATTAACCGGGCGAGGCCCAGCTGTTGTAACTGTTTCCCACACATCAATTGTGCGTATTCTACCTCCACGTTGGTAGCCACCGGTTACTGGTTGTTGTTTATCCGAACTCAACTTGCTAAACCTATAAGTGCGACCTCCGCCCAAGAGGTATAAAAAAGGACCAGGTCCTCCAGGTTGAGGATGTGCGTCGGGGTAACTGCATGGCCACATTCAAATACACCAGTTACGAAACAACCGAATGCCTCGGATACGGATGGATACATTGTTGACGACCCTCGCAAATGTACAAAGGATAATGATTTACGGATCTGCACGTGGAATATGAGGTACCTAAACAGACCACGTGCAGCCTATGAACTTGCGGAGGCCCTGGACTGCTATAAAGCTGACATAACCGCAATTCAGGAAATGCGGTGGGATGGACCGGGCAAGAGAAGAGTGAGAAACTGCGACATATACCACGGCAACTGCTACAGTTAGAGATGAAAACGCTTGTTTGGATGCGGTTTTGTTGTTCGAGGCAGACTTAGGCAAAAAGTCCTAAGCTTCCAATACATAAGCGAAGGCCTCATAATAATCCGCATCAAGGCTAAATTCGGGTATATATGTGCCCACGCCCGACAGAGGAAAAAGATGACAGCAGTAAAGAAGACTTCTATCACCTCCTAGAAAGGACATACGATCGATGCCCCAGCTACGACACCAAGATAGTTCTAGGAGATTTCAACGCTCAGCTGGGAAGGGAAGAAGTCCTTGCTAAAGTCATCGGAAGGCACAGCTTGCACGCCAACACCTCGGGAAACGGACTCAGGCAAGGTAACTTCGCCTCGGGCGAAATCTCTCTGTGGCCAGCACGCGGTTCCCATAAAGGTACCTGGCGATCACCTGATCAATCAACCGTCAACCAGATTGATCATGTTGCGATCAACGTCAGACACTTCTCCAGTATTCTCGATGTCCGAACCTTCCGAGGTGCAAACATCTACTCGGATCATTTCCTTGTTGTAGCCAAGGTAAAAACCAGGATATCGAGAGAGCAACGGCGTCGAGACAGGCCAAGACAAGGTTTGATGTCGGAAAGCTACAATCGCAGCTGAACGCTAGAGCCTTTGCCGATCGATTCTTCCTGAAACTGTCTCATAATTTGACGCTGCCTGCACAAACAATAGGAGACACTGATGTGCTGGGTTTCACGCCATCACCTAGAAGGAACCGATGGTTTGACGACGGGTGTAGGCAGGCGCATGCAGCCAAACAGAGGTGCTATGGCAGGAATGAGGTCCGAAATTTTTACCGCAAGATAAAACAGTTATCCGGCGGTTACAAACCTCGGACAGAAGACTGCCGGAACCAAAGTGGGCAACTGGTGGTAGAGTCGCAGTCGGTGCTGGGAATCTTTAAGGATCATTTCTGCAGAGTCCTTAACGGCGATGACGACGCAAATCCCGCTGTTAGGCAGAATGTTCCACTCAATTTGGACGACGATGGACAAGAATTTCGTCCCCCCGACTCCGACGAGGTCAAGATAGCAATATCGGGACTGAAGTCGAACAAAGCTACTGGCGCGGACGGACTGCCCGCAGAGCTATTTAAAGCAGCTGGAGATGAGTTGGTTGGACGCATGCACCAGCTTATCTGTAAGATATGGTCGGAGGAAAACATGCGCGACGAGTGGAATCTCAGCATCGTTTGTCCGGTCCATAAGAAAGGAAACCCCTTCGACTGCGCCAACTACCGAGGGATCAGGCTCCTTAACATCGCATATAAGATTTTCTATGCCATATTGTGTGAACGCCTGAAACCGTTCGTCAGCAACTAGTGTGTATCAGTGTGGTTTCAGGCCATGGAAGTCCACAATCGACCAGATCTTCACAAATCGACACCCACCATCTATTCGTCGACTTCAAGGCCGCGTAGAGACGAGCTATACAGTGCCATGTCTAGCTTTGGCATCCCCACCAAACTCGTCAGATCGATGGAGAACTCTCGCTGCTCCGTCAAGGTCGGTAGCGAACTCACCGAGACCTTCGATGTCAAAAAAGGATTTAGACAAGGCGACCCGCTGTCATGCGACTTCTTTAACATCATTCTTGAGGGGATCGTGCGGAACTCACACGTCAACATCAGAGGCACGATCTTCCACAAGTGAGTTCAATTGCTAGCTTATGCGGATGACATTGACGTGATCGACCGAACTCAGCAAGCCTTCAATGAGGCGTTTGCTAGCATCGAAGCGGAAGCGGCTTGAGTGGGACTGGTGGTAAACGAGGTCAAAATAAAGTATATGTATTTTATTATCACCGATTATACCGCCATGATCATACCGATTATATCAATATTTCAAAAGATTTATTTAGGATACATTAAATTATAAAAGATTACATTTACATTTTCTTTTACTTTAAGGGTGTCACGTGAAAACCTCCGTACTCCTGTGATGCCGGAAATCAGAGACCAATAGGGAGACAGTCAACTCCCTCGTCTCCCGCCCCTGAATTCATTTTGACAGCATTTTTTATAACATTTGCCATCCTGAACAGCTGATTCACAGATAGGATTTTTTTGTTTTCAAATGAGAATGAAATGAATTGTCTATATGCTGGATCTCCTCACTCTTCCCTCTGTAAGAAGGAGAGGACATATAAATCAAAAAATTTAAAGAGAGAAGGTATAGTTTTTGCCATCAGAAAGTAATGGTTGCCGATAGCCGCGTTTAGAAATGATGATTGTAAGGCAGAAGTTGCAGAAAAGAAAACCAATAAACTTATAACTTTATAATTATTTAAAAAAACAAAATGAGTACATAAACTTAGTCCGAACGCAAAATTTTAATAAATATTTCTTATGAACTAATAAACATTACAAAAAAAAAAACACGTTTTCCGTACATGTATATCAATTTTAAACCTATTGTTAATAAATATTATGTCTGATATTATTTTTGTTTTTATTGCCTCAGATAATACTCAAAAGGTATCTTATAGTAAATTTTTAAATATGTTCCCATTTCGATCCAACTTAATTGTTTTAATCATATTTAATGTATTACAATTGTCATATATCTTCGTTCTGAGTTAAATTAGACAAAAATGATTCGCAAAATATATTTCTTTTATTATTATTGTTTTAATTTTGATCGCACGAAACATGTTTATTATTTGTTTTGTGTGTTAGGTTTCATTATTTTTATTGATAACAACACCTTTCAAATCTAATTGACGTCATTTGGACAATAAAATTAACATTTTGTAATAATAATATGCAACGCCAAATATTTATTCTAATTATAATACGTGTAACTCGGAATATCAATTGATAATAAATCTTTTCCAAATGTGCGACGTTTCAGCACGCGTTATTCTCTTGTTTTTCTACATATTTCATAAGTTATTATAAATATAAATGCTATCAAATGATCCATTTATTAGAAATAAATCCTTTTAAAGTTTCGGTTGCACTTACTTCTTACTACAATTTGCAGTAGATTTTCCGAACGCAGTTGACAATTTACGAGTGTTTGACAGTATTGAAGGCAAAAATTGACATTCAGCCGCCATCATTTCAATTTTGGAGGAGAAACGTAAACATGTGTGAGTAAAGTGAGACAATGTAAATAACTTTCCGAATTTGAGGTTATGTTCAGGTTATCTCTACTAGAACACGTAAATAACAGTCAAACGGTCGATGGACAAAGGGGAAATCAGCTGTTTGATCAGCTGTTCAGTTGACCATATCCTTCCTTATTGGTTCCTGCCGGAAAGCAAGAAAGCCCAAGAAACGTCAAATTCAAATGACAGCTCCTTAGCTCTTCGTTCAGATCTGTTTGATTTCACTTTTTCATACATTACATACTTTCCCCAATTTAAATAAGATCTTAACATTAGATACATGAAATTAATATAAATATATACATATATATATATATACATTTTGTTTGTTCTTCAACAGAAGTCAGATTATTTTTAATATCTTTAAATTTCTTTTTTAACCTATCCGAACGTCTTGGTACAAAATTTGATTTTATTTTTATGTTTTCCGATATTGTGGGCTAAGGAATTCTAGGGAAGGTTCGACTATGTTCGGATTTTATAAGTTTCTTAAGTTGGTTTACATGAGCAATTTTTATAACACTATTTACTTTAATTAGATATCTTAAGTTACGTATTTTCTTCATTCTTTGAAATTTTAACCATTTTACTAAGCTTTTGAATGGGTTTTTATATAATGCAAAATCATTTTCTCTTAATAAATTATTGAAAACATAATTTCTTGAACGATTTTGATTGATTTTTTCTTAAGATTTACTTCCGAATAAGTCTTTGTTTTTTAGGGTTTATAAAATCTAAAGAAGTTTTAGGCTTATATCTAAATATGCGTTCACTAGGAAATAATTTGACGAGTTGGGTCTATTTCTGTAGTTCGCTAAAAACAATTTTATTCGATTTTCCATAGCCAATTTGAATTCTTTTGATAGTAAAAACTTTTTCAATACTTTTTTAATAATCTGTACTGATTTTTCAGCCTGTCCATTACTTTGAGGATGGTAAACTGGACTAAAGGACTATTTGATATCATTATTCATGCAATTTTTTTTAAATTCATACGACGCAAAAGGCGTGCCATTATCGACAACTATTTCACCGGGTAATCCGCACTTACAAATAAAACTTGTTAAAACATTTATTAAAGATTTCGTGGTCATACTATTCATGTGTTCTATTTCAATAAATTTGCTAAACGCATCCACGTTTATAAGGTAATGTTTTCCTTGGAATTGAAAAAAATCAAGATGAATACGTTCAAATGGGAATGTACATTTTGGCCATTTAGTCTCTCCTTTTTCTTTGGGTATGTTTGAAGCTTGCATGCACTTCATACAATTTCTTACGAAATCTTGGATGTCATCATCGATTTTCGGCCACCAGACATACGATCGAGCCGTTTTTTTGATTAGTACCATCCCATTGTGATTACTGTGGAGCACACTTAATACGTCCGCTATCAGTTTTTTTTTGGAATTATCACTCTGCTGCCATAAAAAAGAATATCATCTTCAATTGTCAGAAGTTTTTCTATAATTTTATAAGGATTAAGTTTTGATTCGACTACCTTAGGCCAGCCATACTTTATAAATTTTGTTATTTGTTGAAGATCTACATTTCCTTTCTGAGCCTCTTTTATTTGAGATAACTTCAGAGGTAGCTCATCGAAAAAGTTAATTAAATTGACAGAAAGTGTTTTGACTGCAGTATTTACATTTAATGGTAATCGTGAGAGTGCGTCTACATTTCCCATGTTTTTACTTAAACGATAAACAATTTTTTTACTGGAAAAGAGAAAAATAAATTGACCAACGTTGTAGTCTGGCTGCTGCTACCGCAGATATCTTTACCCTTACAAGGATTAAATATTTCTTTTATACCTTTATTATCGGTATAGAGAGTAAGCTCTTCGCCATACAAATACTTAAAAAACTTCTTAAGACTGAAAATGACAGCTAAACCTTCGCGATGAATTTGCGAATAATTTTGTTCCGCAGATGACAACGTTGAACTCACAAACATTATTGGGAGCTCCTCTCCATTCACTAAATGGGACATCACTCCAGCAACCCCATAAGGGCTTGCGTCAGTGGCCACAATAATGGGTTTATTTGGATCAAACAACTCCACCTTGGTGTGTTTAAAAAAAAAAAATATTTTGTTTTTTCAAAACCTTGGTTACAGGTTGAAGTCCATTCGGCCATTTTGTATTGGCCTTCAATAATGAATACAATTCACTCAAATGACCTGATGACCCTGGCACAAAACGACGATAAAAATTTATTAGCCCTAAATATGCTTGTAACTCCAGTTTCGTTTTAGGACATGGCGCACTCTGAATGGCTTCTATTTTCTCACGGTTCGGCTCAATTTTGTTGTAAGAAATAATATGTCCCAGATACTCAACTTAGTTTTGAAGAAATTTATATTTCCCTAGATTAGCTTTAATGTGATTATGTTCCAGTCGTTTTAGCGTCTGCATAAGACGGCTTATCGATGATTATATCATCTAGATAACTAAAAGTTTTTTCAATACCATTTAATATTTAGTCAACTACAGCTTGAATAATTGCTGGTGCATTAGCTACGCCGAATGGCAACCGTAAATATCGAAGAAGCCCCTTGTGTGTATTAATCGTTAAATATTCTTGATTCTCTTTAGAAACTTTCAACTGTTGGTAAGCTCCTTTCAAATCAATCACACAAAAATATTGACAGTTATGCTAAAATTAAAACTAACTACCAGTAACTTACGTCTAAGCCTGATGCAACTTAACTATTTATATTAAACTTAACTATGCCCGTAATATGATACGGACGTGTACACCATGACGTATGTGTTATTTGAATGCTTTACATGTATATCTAATACGTCATGGTGCATCTTTTTTTGTTTATTTGTTTTTTTTTGGTTTTTTTTTGGTTTTTGTGTTTAATTTGTATTTTTTGTATTTCTTTTATTTTTTTTGTATTTTTTTAATTTTTGTATCTTAGCCTATGTAAGTTGGCCTCAATGACTCAACTATCCCTTTTCACCTTACGAAGCTAGCGGCATCAAAAGCTGACTTTGGTGCAACCACCAGTAAAAATGCCGTTCTTTGGTTGAAACCGCTCTATCGCGGGCAGAAATCGCTCTACTGAACCATAGGAGATCCTCGTGGTTGTGAGCGACGTCCGGCTCGTATTGGAGTTGCCTTTCTACTGTTCGGCGTGCGAGGTGGGAGATGATAGGGCAACCTTCCCTATCTTGTATCAGGCCTTTCGAATCCAAATAAAGGAAAGCTCCATGTGGAATGAAGCCGGGATAAGGTTCCGAATAGTACTCACCCCCGATTTCCTTGAAATGAATGGTTTTTTCCTGCAAATAACGGGAAAGACCAAAAAGACATTTTTATTTTTGGTATTCAGGACTTAATATCTTCGAAACGGTAAGTCGCATGTGAATAAAATTGGTATGAAGTTAAGGCTAGAAGAAATTACTTTTTCTTTTGTTGTATATACCGTTACAATCCATCAACAACTTTTGAAGTTATAGCGAATTTTGTGAAAAATTTTTTTTTCAATAATATAATTTACTTTTCCTTAAAAATTAATTTAATTAATTAAATTTGTACCGAAGGTGTATTGTTTTCAATGTCATATAAAAGCTCACCTTTTAAACGATACCTTACTGCGATTAAAACTAAAGAACAAACCTCTTATTTTCTTCCATATAACTTTTGCTAATACCCCAAATGGCTCTTGTATTTTTAATTTTTTAAGTTTATCATACACAAAAAGTGGAATATGTATGGGGGGCATGCTGGCCCCCTGAAACCCCCCATGCAACCCCCTGCTTGGCCAGAGATAGGATTTGGGGTAGGTGGAAGTTTGGTTGTATTCAATGAGTACTTGTTTTAATGTTGAAAAATAAATACTTAAAAAACAAGAAAATTAACTTTGAGTCGTTAGGCACCATTCATTTTTTATGTGTTTTACAGTACTTAATTTTTGGAATCAGTCCAGAACTTCTTTACCATTCCAATGTGGTTGAATGGTTATTTAAAATAGTCTCGAGTTTAAATAGGTTGTATTTATTGTCTATGGTTCCGCACAATTTATTTAATTTTTACCGATAGTCATGTCCAACGCACGCTTGCCCAGAAATGTAACAACGCTTTGCATAGATTACTCAGCGAGAGTTGTTATCTTTACTTGCACCCGTTATTGTAAGGTAACGGGCATTTTATTGTTGATGCAAATGCGTCAAGCGTGAGAAACTGAAAGCTTTGAGATTTGCTATCGTTGAAAATGTAAGGAAATTATGTTTTGTAAGACGTGGGAGGAATAATGGAAGGCTAGGTACATATGTTCCTATAACTCAGTTTCGAAGCTAGTTATTATAACCAACATTGTCACAAACTTGTATATATTTGTGAAATTTCTTGTTTTTTTAAGTATTTATTTTTCAACATTCAATATTGAATACAACCAAACTTGCACCTACCCCAAATCCCAGCTGTGGCAAATCATAGGGGTTGGAGGGGGGCAGCACGCATATTCTACTTTTTGTGTATGATGACTTAAAAATGAAAATACAAGAGCCATTTGGAGTATTAGCAGGAGTTATGTGGAAGAAAATAAGAGGTTTGTTCTTTAGTTTTTATAGCAGAAAGTATATTATAGGTGGTATCGTTAAAAAGGTAAAAATGTGAGCTTTTATATGACATTGAAAACAATACACCTTCGGTACAAATTTAATTAATTAAATTAATTTTTAAGGAAAAGTAAATTATATTATTGAAAAAAAATTGATTTCACAAAATTCGCTATAACGTCAAAAGTTGTTGATGGATTGTAACGGTATATACAACAAGAAAAAAAGTACTTTCTTCTAGCTTTAACTTGATACCCATTTTATTCACATGCGACTTACCGTTTCGAAGATATTAAGTCCTGAATACCAAAAATAAAAATGTCTGTTTGGTCTTACCCGTTATTTGCGGGAAAAACCCATTCGGATTATCTATCCTTATAAGGCACAACACGAGCAGTTGATGAGCAAGCTAGACCCTGGTCCCCCTTTGGACTGTAGCGCCAACAAGTAGTATCCTTATAAGATTTGCCTCGTTGTACAGAACCTCATTGGGGTAGAATTTCTTGTACTAAGATTCTGGTGTTCGATATAAGCGAAGGCAGGCCCGAAGGCACCGCCTCTCGCACATCCTCATCTTTTCCATCTGGGAAGGACTCACGTTGAACTACACAGGACAACCATATACAATGATTGACCGGATGAGGGCCATGAAGCAGATTACCTTCACTCTGGTGTCAAGTTAACTGCTATAAAACAGTCCTCTTGCCATAGCGAAGACAGTCTTAGCCCTGGTCAGAGCTGTATCTACATGGATATCACCATATAGATACTGGTCCAACCAGATGCCTAGATATCTCGCTACACCTTTCACGGTCAATGGCCGCCCTACGCCACGGCGGCCACGATTCACTTATATTTCCAATATCTAATATTACTTTTTCCTCGTCGCCAATTTATTATATTTTCCGATTATATCAATATTTTAAAAGATTTATTTAATGAAGCCGGGATAAGGTTCCGAATAGTACTCACCCCCGATTTCCTTGAAATTTTTTTATAGGTAGCCCAAATCCGAATGGTTTTTTCCTGCAAATAACGGGAAAGACCAAAAAGACATTTTTATTTTTGGTATTCAGGACTTAATATCTTCGAAACGGTAAGTCGCATGTGAATAAAATTGGTATGAAGTTAAGGCTAGAAGAAATTACTTTTTCTTTTGTTGTATATACCGTTACAATCCATCAACAACTTTTGAAGTTATAGCGAATTTTGTGAAAAAAATTTTTTTCAATAATATAATTTAATTTTCCTTAAAAAATTTGTACCGAAGGTGTATTGTTTTCAATGTCATATAAAAGCTCACCTTTTTAACGATACCTTACTGCGACAAAAACTAAAGAACAAACCTCTTATATTCTTCCATATAACTTTTGCTAATACTCCAAATGGCTCTTGTATTTTTAATTGTTTAAGCTTATCATACACAAAAAGTTGAATATGTATGGGGGGCATGCATATTTAAGATTCATTAAATTATAAAAGATTACATTTATATTTTCTTTTACTTTAAGGGTGTCACGTGAAAACCTCCGTACTCCTGTGATGCCGGAAAGCAAGAGAAGAAGAAGAGCCCAAGAAACGTCAAATTCAAATTAAATCTCCTTAGCTTTCGTTTAGATCTGTTTGATTTCACTTTTTCATACATTACAATATGCTGTCATCGAAGAAGGACGCAGAACACAGACGCACTATGGGGCAGCTCTATGGCAGGAGCGGCGAGAAGTCGATTTTTAAAAACGTAACCGATCTCAATAAAAGTTACCTTTCCGGTTAGCTGATAATATGGGCCATATGGTTTGGGAATTTTTTTTCCCAATAAGTGGCTCAATCACTCAGCGTTTGGCATCAAAGTTGTAAGAATAGGGAAGTTGCGTTCATTCAAAAGTACTTGACCCAACTTTGTTCAGTTGGTACATTAAAAAACAAGTGTTTGTAACAAATGTTTTGGATTGAATTTATCAATTAGAATATGTTCTTTGAACACAATTAGTTTCCACTCGGTTAGTAGTACCGTTAGCCCAAAAAAATAGCGGATTACAAGAACCTAAAAGTTGTTTTTCAATGACGGTACTTTTTGAATAGGCAAAGATCGAGCTAAATTTGAACTAAATATTTTTACCTTAGTCATTTCTTTACTGAAAACCGAAGTCAAAAGTTTTCTTTGTGTATATACAGCCCTGTTTAGAATAATGGCACCATTATTGATTTTGCTAATAACTTCTTCCCATGGTCAGGTAGGCGCTTCATATGCATTGCACAACATCTTTATTACATTAGTCATAAAAGTAATAAGCAGCATAATGATAAAAATGCATCTTGTCATGAAAAAAACATCCGAATACCGGAAATGCAACCTATTTTAAGTTGCGCAAAATAATATCGGCATGTTATTCTGAAGACCCTTCTCGTAGCGTACACCAGAACTTGAAATTTCTTGACCTTAAATTTTATTTTACACATATTATTATAGATAAAATTTCAAAAGTGCAAGTGTAAGTGTCGAAAATATTGAACTATTGTTATTATATTCAAGGTGTCAAAATGCAGTTTTTTTCTTGCGAAAGACAGGAGCTCTTTGAAATATTTTTGAATAGCAAATTTAGGACTTTTGAGAACAATGTTTATCATTTAAAATATCCGTTCTTCACACATTTATAAGAATGTTTGAATGCTTGCTCCACGTTGCTTATAAGTTGCCTGTTAAAGAAAGGCGTACATCTAAAGCTACAGAAGATTGTATGACCCAAAACAAGTCTCGCATTCAAGAAGCTTTCGAAACGGGATTGGGATTGAAAATTGATCGACCAAAGCCAGGATATGGCAATACGAACACTGGAAATGTGGCCAGGCGCTTCTTTAAATACGCAATCAAATTAATCGAAGTAACAGGTATAGACGTAAGTCTGATAAAAAAATTTCACATAATTTTGCAGTGCTTATCCAGCGGATTTAATATATATTTGACAAAAATTAAAAATTATTGCCTTGAAACTGCGAGATTGTTTGTATCGCTGTATCCTGAGTACTTCAGTTCACAAGATATTGATACATGGGCATGAAATAGTTTCTCAGAGTGTGTTACGAATTGGTGAATTAATTGAGAAAGCATTAGAAGCAAGCAATAAGGATTTTAAAATGTAAAGAGAGAATTTTAGTCGAAAAACATCTAGAAAAGACACTCTTACAGATATTATGAATAGATCAGATCCATTTATTACAAACCAGAGAGTAAGGAAGCCTGCAAAAAAAGTTCCATTTGATACTGAAGCTATTGATATGTTCTTGCAACCCGATTTAAACAAACAACTTCAAATTGACTGCGATTACTTTTCGGACTCAGAATAATTTGTAAATTAAATCTTGAAAATGTAAATAATAAGTTTTACTTTTATTTTAAACCCAGATACACAAAATATTTTATTTTCAGATTTTCCAACTTTGTAAATTGTCTCAAAGTAAAGTTATACTGTTCTTCCAAAATTTTAATTTAAAAAGTAAATAAACTGTTAATTTATTATATAATTTTATTTTAAATTGACTGCAGAATAAATAAAAAAAAGTTCATGATTGTATACTTTATTTTGTAAATCCAACCCCTCACTTCGCAAAAACTACCAAACAAGTACTATTTTTAAAATGTTATAACGGTTCTTTCGAAATCTGAGCAGTTACAATTATTTTGACTTCGGATTTGAATTCAGCACACCCAAATCCTTTAGAAAAATATATTTTGGTTAACTCAACTAAAGGGCTTATAATTATTGCCGTCAAACGGCCATTTCTGCCCCACTGTGCGACGTCTCGGACAGAGCGTCACTATGGGCAGCAGACACTTCGAGGTAGTCAAGGACTTCGTCTATCTCGACTCCGCGGTGAATAGGGACAACAACATCAGTACCGAAATCAAGCGCAGAATCACTCTTGCCAATCGCTGTTTCTATGGGCTTAAGAGGCAATTGAGTAATAAAGCCCTCTCCCGAACGACCAAAGTGACTTTGTACAACACCTTGATCATCCCAGTCCTGCTTTACAGCGCAGAAAACCTGGACGCTACTAAAAGCGGATGAGGAAGCCATTGGTCTCGTCGAGAGAAAAGTTCTGCGTGCGATTTTTGGTCCTGTTTGCGTTGATGGCATCTGGAGGAGAAGACTCAACCACGAACTGTATGGGCTGTATGGCGGCATGAGTCTAGTCAAGCGTCAACGGATGCAACGGTCCACCCCGGACTGTAGCGCCATCCGCAGAAGAAGAAGAAGGAACGTACGTCCCTGAAGTTTCTGTCGGAGCTTGACTTCATTTGCGGTTGGTTCACCAGTGTGACCAACAGAACAGAAGACCCGGAAAGGCGTAGGCGACCACCTGCATCGAGTAACACAGGGACCAGGTATCTCCAATACCCTAAATTAAAATATATACCGAGCATTCATAAGTGTCGGGTTGGACTCATATCTCGTAGTCGGCGTTGTAGCCGAATTGGTTAATTAACCGGTCTGTCGCTGAGTTGTAATCAAGAATGAGGGTTCAAGCACCGGACGGGGTCATCTTGGGGTCTTGTTCGTCTTTCTTTTATTTTCACCTTTTTGTTTTTATTATGAATTTTTTTGTTTTTCAACAATTAGTTGGGTAGGTTAAGTGACATTTTAAATTTTATATAATCATCTAGGTATAAGAATAGATTTAAGAGAACATAGTTAGAATAAGTTAGCTTATAAATAGTTTCAATAACACCGCGTATTGTATTCTTCGGGTTCTAAGATCTCCGTAAACGGGCCTAGTCGCGATTATGGGTCCCAAAATTATCCCGAGACCTTTCTCCAAGCTGGTCGGTAAAACCCCCCTCTTTCCCGGAGTATCTTCGATAAGAAGGAAAGGTAATATCTTTTCGAAACTAATGTTTTACATGCGATTGTTGGTCCTGTTGGCGCTGATGACATTTTGAGGAGAAGGTTCAACGACGCCTAGTCAAGCTTTTTCGGATTCAACGCTTAAGATGGGTAGGTCATGTCGAGCTTAAGATGGGTAAGACATCACTGCGCAGGGGGCGAGAAATTGGGACAACGCAACAGACGACGTCCCATGCTGAGATGGCGCACATAAGTGGCGCAGGAATTAACCAACTTGAAATGCGTAATTGGCGAGAGATCGTGCGAAATAGAGACATTTTGGTTGAGGTCTAGGTCCACCTCGACCTGCAGCGCCAATCAAAGAAGAAGAAGAACATTCCTTTTAGTGAAGATCTATCCTGGAGAAATCAAAATTTAAATTGAATATGTCTGAGCCGTTACAATGCTCGAATACACGCCAGATGTTTTCTGTGACGTCTATTTCCTATACATATTGTTGTTGGTTTTAATTACGTCTAGGGTCTCCAGAGTGTGCCTGTTGCTGGTGTTTCCGTTTGTAGGATTTTTACATCATCAAGGTTGATCAATAGTTAATAAAATAAAGTTCAAAATTAATAAATTAAGCATTAATCATAAACGTTACAATAATAATGGACTTAATATTTGATCAAGACAATGATGTTGCACGTTTGGTAGTTGCAACGAAAAATAAAGTAAAACTCGCAGTCACCTAATTTGCTAGCAACAATGAAGTCGCTTATTAGATGTCTTCATGATAATTACACGTTACTAGTCATGCGCACTGGTCGCCGTTGCGTAGTGGGTAGAGTGCGACGCTTACACGTCGAAGGGTCTAGGTTCGATTCCCAGCTCAACACCAATTTTTCGGATTTTTTACGGCACCACCTCTTTCGAGCTGCTGACAACACTCAAAGACTAATAACTGTCTAAGAAAGCTTCTCAAATTTCGCCATTCGTGCACATTTATATTATTTTTTAATAAAACCAAATAACATAACTTTTGTAGGTAAATTAAAAAAAAATATATTAAAAAATCGCCACTCCATAAGGACTTCAGGTGATTAATAAAATAGCAAATTTTGTTATAGGTCACAATAGAAATACATTTGTAAAAATTGTCGTTAAAATTAAAACGAAAAAAAAATCATAAATACACGCCGAAAGGCTATAAAATATAAGAATTGTGTTGCGTATAGCAATTAAAAAAAAATAATAATAAAGATGACTTATTGTGAATTATATTGAAAGAAGAAAGTTCCCATACAAAATTTGAATTTTGCGCCTAAGCGACCATATTTATTGTTTTTACGAAAAACCCTGTACTAAAAACTAAGCGGTCCGAGTAAACGGACAAATAAATCTTCTTCTTAACCGAATAGTCGTTCGATGCGCACGTCATTAAATGTGTAGAAGGTGACTGGCGCAAACGAAAACATATCTTTCACTGAAAAACAATTATCTTATGTCTGCCACAATGATATTCTAAACGACAAACTATGCAAGAAATGGTTCACGCTCTACGAGGTGTTTAACAGGCAGGTAGTCCAAGTTCTATTGACTACAAATGCGTTCCATCTACGAGGGGAAGAAGAAAGTCAATGTAAGACAATTTTAGTGATAAAAGCCATTATTTGATTAGAAAAATCGAATTAGAAAATCGAAAATCGGAAATATCGAACGGGCAGCCGAAGAAAACTGATGTTTCAAATCCTCGACAAGTTGCTTGAGACCTTTCAACGAAAAACAAATGCTGCAGGTGCAGTGTCATATTTTGCAGTGTTCAATCGATAATGGCAAATAGGATCGTTGTTAGCTGATGTCCAGACAATTATTTAAAAATTACGATTTTTTTTAATCAACCTAGATGTGGCGAAACATCTTAACGATATCCGCGCAAATAACGTATTTATAAAGCCGAAATTATATGAAGATGTTCATCAAATCAAATCCATAATGTATCTATTCAAATCCGTAGGTTAGCTTAGAGTACTTGTAGAGAGTCACTAAGTTAGAATTAAGATCATTAGATTTCATTAGTAAGCTAGTTTTAAGTATTTTCTGTCTAGCATGTAAGACATTGAATTAGAAAAATAAAAAAAAAATACATTAAAAAAATAACGTTTTATTTTATTCAGTCTATACCCGTTCGAATCATTATGTGACACATCAAACACAACTCGCAACTCGTTTGTGATAAGTGCTTGATGTGGTAAATAGAATACCTTTCCAGACGTTTGTTCAACCTCTTCTTCTTTAATACGCTGCTTGTGCCCAGTTCTTCGCAGGTCTGCATAAACGCGAAAAAATCCTTTAGAAAAAAAAACATTCTGTAAAAACGACGATCCATGGAAAACAATCAATACACCGCTAATGGGTGTTAGTTTTAGACACCCTTTTTTTTCTGGAGGTTGGGATACACTGCACTGGAGCGCTCAGACTTAAAGATTGGTCCATTGTACTACTAGGCAGTAACCTTCATTTAATATAGTTTCTTGGTTTTCTGGAGAAAAACCAGAAGGCGTTTCTGTGATAAATAGCTTGGGTTTTCAGCCCCACCACGTCAGCGCCAAAACACCTGATACGAGCACAGGCGAAACATTGACAGAGAAAAGGCTCTGAACAGGCGTCGCTAACTGTTTGTACTCTTTACTATCTAGAGATAACAGAAAAGCTTGATTCCTTGCTGAAGTTTAGGACTGTGCACTTGGTCGTCGTGCATCCTGGAGAGTCATGCCATCTCTGGTTGTGCTGTTGGGAGACCCAACCATCGACAGAAGCCCTGACCAAGGATACGGGTAGTCCCAAGGTGGGTTCGGGCCCTACGAATGCATTTTTTGGACCTTGAATAGCTAGTTAATCGGTAATCTAGTTTGATCCCATGTTTTCCCGGAATCCAGACAAGTCTTAGGAAATTCAGGCCGACTATATGAGGGAAGGCATGCATTCCAGGATTATCTTGGAAGTGGTTAAGGGATTGAATAAGGTCTTAAGCACAACTTAGCTGTCACTAAAGACATATATACTTCGCCCCTTCCACCAATTCTTCACAACAAAGTAAGTGGCCATTAGGATCTCAAAACTTTCCACCTGGAAAACCATCGGTAAATTACCCAAAGAGGTGTGAAGTCGAATGCCTTCCACGAAGGCCCCAGCTCCAGATGCCTTCCTCGTCTTGGAGCCGTCCGTGAAAATCCGAGTCCGGATTCCGGTTTCCGTACCCGGTTCAGTTTTCCCCTGGACACGGGGAAAGTCTTTATATGAGCGACGCAGCTGGATCATTGGTGACCCCGCATCAGACGTTATATCCATGAGACTTGTGCCATAGGAGATGCGGTGCCTGCACCATAAGTTAGGAGACAGGATACCACATTATAAGCAGCTCCTGGTTACCCTCGCAATCCGTATCCGCGATTACAGTTCTTTAGCATAGCTTTCATCTACGAAACCATTCATTCCTCTATATAGTGTTTTCTGGCCGCATTGTACATAACATCAAGAGTCGCATTGTCGAAAGCACTCTCTATATTCCTGTCAAGTGCACTTTCAATTCCACCGACGAGATTTTGAAGTGCAGTCTCGCAAGATTTTCCGCGCTGGTAAGCATGCTGCATCTGCGATAGAGGGTGTAGTCGCAAGGCATGCAATTCGGACATACTCGTCAAGCTTTTCAGCATGAAATTACTAAGACGAATAGGGCTGAAGTTTTTCTCGAGAGAGTTATCACCTTCACCAATTTCGGGTATGAAGGCTACCCTTACTGTGGGCAAGTCAGTTCGAAGGATTTGGTTAGAGTGTCGTTCAGACCGTTAACTGCCTCCTCAACATTATGCCTCGTCCTGAGTTTTAGGGGAGGTGAGACGCGATTTTCTAACTCTTTCCTAAACCTTAGCCAGTTTGTTTTCCTGGGGTTCCTGCTCTTCGGCAAAATTTTGGTATCGCATTTGATTAGAACCTCTATGTCCGACACTTCTTACAGAACTTTCCAGTTTGTGTGCTCTTTAAGATATCTATTTGATAGCGTCAAGCCGATCACTTCCTGTCTTCTTGTCGTAACAAAAGTTGGCTGGGAGCCAATCTTGTTAAGGTTCAGGCCAAATGATAGTACGCAGTCGAGGAGATGCGATTCTTGTTGCACTTGCTGCAGCCCCAGAAGGTGTTCTGAGCATTAGCATCGCAACAGAGTAACGGAGTACGAAATATTCTACGAGTTTCGCTACCTCCTTTTGGCGGTGGTGGAAGGACGGAATCGTAGGGGAAGTAAACCGGAGCAACAACAAAATTGTGTCACGCTCCTTTTGATTTATATGTAGTTAATGGCAGCAACCAGGATTTGTCCACAAAATAAGGCTAAGCTTGGTTGCTGGAAAAATGTTCGGCGCAAGAAGACGACGATTGCTCGTCGTAGAGTGGAAAGAACCCCGCAGCCCACCAACCCCACAGATGCCTTTTTTCCACACCTACGTATCTTAGATGGGAATTATGTGTGGTTTTGTCTTCATCATAAAAATGATGATGAAGGTTGATGGGGTTAAACAATGGTATTGATAGTTACCGGGGAAAGCATCCCTTATTCGCATTTCTTGAAAATGAAGGGTGAATTAATTCTTCCAAGGTGCAAATAGGGACGTGAGTCATAACTCGAAACGATGGTCTTAACTGAAGGTCGGTCGAGACCCGCAACGAGAGTGGAATCGTCTTTGCTTTGCCGATTCTTACTCTCCTTGTGGAAGAGGACTATCAACCTCTTGGTTTCGTATTCCTGAGTGGCCCTGGGATCCACCAGATGGCGCGCGGGTTACGTATAACGTAGCTCACCAAATTGTTAAACTGCACGATGACACCTTTGCATTAGCAGAATGCCGGAAAACAGAAACGCAAAATTGATAAGAAACCGAACGTGAAATGGTTGCCTCAGCAATAATGTTATATAAAACCAACCGAATGTCAAAAATCGGGGGGATTATTTGTGGGATACCCAAGTGTGCAGCCAAGCTGAAGACAGCGGCAAATAAAAAATTGTCTTTAGTTTCTCTTGAATTTCCAGCAAATAATTTAAGTCGCGTGATTTCGTGGTTCCTAGGGGGAAACTTCGGCACGGGAGTACTTAGCCACTCAAAAGATTGCCGTATGGAGCACTTTACCAAAAGGTTTCATTTGCCAGAGCACAGCCCTCCACTTGGAAACAAGTCTTAGCCAGCTCCCACAGATTATCTTCGCCGTGTTTGCATTCTGCGTCGATTATGCTGTCGTCACTGCCAGCTTTCCCTATTCGCAGCGGTAGGGAGAGGTAGCAGCCATCTTGTAGGGCTGTGGACCTCGTTTTCCGCTTGCTGCGCGTTTAAATCCTGTTGGCGGATTCACCTGCGCAGTTCAATTTTCATCCACCAGAACCGCAGCATATACTAGTTGCGGCACCGAGTCGCAGTCTGTGCTGAGAATCTGAAAGGATTATTTTTGTAGACTCCATAACGCCCATGACGGCCCGAATCCCGCTGTTAGGCAGAATATTCTACTCAATTTGGACGATGATAGACATGAATTCCGTCCCCCGATTTAGATGAGGTGAAGATAGCAATATCCAAGTTGACGTCCAACAAAGCTGCCGGCGCGGACGGACTGCCCGCAGAACTATTTAAAGCAGCTGGAGATGAGTTGGTTGGACGCATGCACCAGCTTACCTGTAAAATATGGTCGGAGGAAAACATGCCCGATGAGTGGAATCTCAGTGTCGTTAGCCCGGTCCACAAGAAGGGAGACCCCTTTTATCAGGAATCAGCCTTCTTAACATCGCATAAAAGATCGTCTCTGCCGTATTGTGTGAGCATCTGAAAAAGTTTGTTCACAACCTGATAGGTCTCTATCAGTGTGGATTCAGGCCCGGCAAGTCCACAATAGACAAGATCTTCACATTATGGCAGAACCTGGAAAAGACCTAAGAAGTGCGAATCGACACTCATCACCTATTCGTCGATTTTAAGGCCTCAAATGACCGTATGCATAGAGACGAGCTATACAGTGTCATGTCTAGTTTTGGCATTCCTACCAAACTCCTAAGATTGTCAAGGTCTGTAACGAACTCACCGTGACCTTTAATGTAAAAAAAGGTTTTGGACAAGGCGACGCACTGTCATCATCCTCGAGAAAATCGTGTGTAACTATCAAGACAACACCAGAGGAACGATCTTCCAAAAGTCTGTTCAATTGCTAGCTTATGTTGATGACATTGAAGTGATTGGACGAACACATCGAGGTCTGGTGGTAAATGAGGGAAAAACAAAGTACATGCTGTCATCAAGAAAGGAAACCCAACATAGAAATCTCGGACAGAGCGTCACACTGGGTAGCAGATACGTCGATGTAGTCAAGGACTTCGTCTACCTCGGCTCCGCGATAAATAAGGACAACATCAGTACCGAAATCAAACGCAGAATCACTCTTACCAATCGCTGTTTCTTTGGGCACAAGAGTACCTAAAGCCCTTTCGAAGGACTAAGCTCGCTTTATATATATGCATACGCTTGATCATCCCAGTCCTACTCTATGGCGCGGACACCTGGACGTTACTAAAAGCGGATGAGGAACGCTTAGCCTTGTCGAGAGAAAAGTTTTGCGTGCGAATTTTGGTCCTGCTTGCATTGATGCCATCTGGAGGAGAAGATACAATGACGAGCTCTATGGGCTGTACAGGGACATGCGCCTGGTCAATCGTCTTCGGATACAACGCTTAAGCTGGCTGGGCCATGTAGAGCGTATGGACACCACTGTTCCTGCCCGAAAAGTCTTCGAATCAGAGCCATTGGCACATCGCAAGAAAGGACGGCCTAGGCTAAGGTGGCACACACAAGTGGAGAAGGACCTCAACCAACTTGGAATGCGCAAGTGGAGACAGTTGGCTGGAGAGGCATGTTGGTTGAGGCCCAGGTCCACCCCGTACTGTTGCCCCATAAGAAGAAGAATGATATTGAATACAGTTATTTTGGATCCTTGGGGGTTGAAAAGATTCTAACTGAAGAGGTTGAGTTGATTTAATTTGTGAAATTAGTCTAAAGGTTGATGTATTAGTTGTGTGGTGGATCTGTGTTAAAGAAAGCTTTGGTAACATACTGTTTCTCATATAAAAAGTCCACCCCGGATTGTAAAGAAGAAGAAGAAGAAACGATAAAACTGCAAAAGAGACGCAACATTTCGTCGATGTCCTAGCGAGTCAATTGACTTCGCAGCATTATTATCACCAATAAGTTTTATTGCTCGCTGTTGGATTATATCTAGTAGGTGCGGAGGGGTCTTAGGAGCACCATACTAGATAGGAGCGTTGGGCGGATGTTCGCCTTATATATTTTTTCCAGGTCAGAAAGTGTGAAATATTTCTTGCATCGCTTTATGAAACCGAGACATTTCGCTGCATTTTTGGCGATCTCAAATATGTGATCATTCCAACTTAGTGTTGAGTTCACACACTTACCAAGGATGGAAAGTGGTTCCAACAACGCAGGAGCCATTCATCAAAAATGGCAGGTAATTTTGAGATCGATTGACAGCACTGAGTCTTGGAAGCATTAAGTTCCACTCTATTCTTCTTACCAAAATCAATTTCGGAATCGGATTGGAATTTAATGAGCTTAATAAGCGCTGAAGTTCCAAGTCTATGGTCGAAGAGGAAGGTCGAAGGTCACATGACGTGCGTCGCCTTGTCTAAAACCTTTTTTGACATTGGAGGTTTCGGTGAGTTCGGTACCGACCTTGACGGAGCAGCGAGAGTTCTCCATCGTCATCCTACACAATCTGACGAGTTTGGTAGGAATGCCAAAACTAGACATGGCACTGTATAGCTCGTCTCTATGCATACGGGCATTTGAGGCCTTAAAATCGACGAATAGGTGGTGAGTGTTGATTTGCATTTCTTGCGTCTTTTCCAGGATCTGCCGTAATGTGAAAATCTGGTCTATTGTGGACTTCCCTGATCTGAAACCACACTGATAGGGACCTATCAGGTCATGGACAAACGGTTTCAGACGCTCAAAGAATACGGCATAGAGGATCTTGAATACGTTGTTGAGGAGACTAATCCCTCGGTAGTTGGCGCAGTCAAAAGGGTCTTCTTTTTGTGAACCGGGCTGCTTTAAATAGTTCTGCGGACAGTCCATCCGCTCCAGCAGCTTTGTTCGACTTCAGCTTGGATATTGGTATCTTCACCTCGTCTAAGTCGGGGGGACGGAGTCTACAGAAATGATCCTTCCAGATTCTCAGCACAGACTGTGACTCTACTACGAGTTGTCCGTTTTGGTCCCGGCAGGCCTTGGTCCGAACCTTGTATTCTCCGGATAGCTGTTTTACCTTTCGGTAAAACTTTCGGACTTCATTCCTGTTATAGCACCTTTCCATTTCCTCGACCGCGCGCTTCTCATGCTCCTTCTTTCTCCTTCTGAGAAGCCGGTGCTCTTCCCTTCTTCTTTGTTCGTAGAGCTCACGAACAGCCCTCGTTGTTCGATGCAGCGTCGCCTTATAAGCGTGTTGTTTAGCTGCGTGCGCTTGCCTGCACTCGTTGTCAAACCATGGGTTCCTTCTGGGTGGTGACGTGAAACCCACCACATCAGTGGCAGCTTCGAAGATGATTTTTTGATAACGTTTTCAGTCTTCTTCTATGTTTAGTGCAGGTAGCGTCGAACTCTGAGCGAGTTTCAGGGAGACTCGGTCGGCAAAGTTCCCAGCAATTGGCTGCGATTGTAGCTTTTCGACGTCAAACCGTTTTGGCCTTTCTCGACTCCGTTGCTCTTTCGATATCCGGGTTCTTGCCTTGAATACAATAAGGTGATGATCCGAGTCGATGTTTGCACCTCGGAAGGTTCTGACATCGAGAATACTGGAGGAGAGTCTGATGTCGAACGCAACGTCATCAATCTGGTTGACGGTTGATTGATCAGGAGATCGCCAGTTCTCTTTGTGAATGTCCAGGTGTGGGAACCGCGTGCTAGCAACAGAGAAGTTCCGCCCCGAGGCGAAGTCCAACCGCCTGAGTCCGATTCCGGATGTGTTGTCGTGCAGGCTGTGTTATCCGATGACTCCAGCTAAGATGTCCTCCTCTCCCAGCTGAGCGTTGAAATCTCCTAGAACGATCTTGATGTCGTAGCTGGGGCATCGATCGAATGTTCTTTCTAGGAGATCTTAGAAGTCGCCCTTGATGTTGTCATACTTCTCATTAGTCGGGGCGTGAGCGCATATTAGGCTGATGTTCCCGAATTTAGTCTTGATGCGGATTGTCATGAGGCGTTCGCTGACGGAGTCGTAGCTCAAAACTTTTTGCCTAACTTTTTACCGAATAAGCGCTGCCTTCTCTCTATAGCAATTGCTGTAGTAGATATCGCAGTTCTTCTTCGCTTTAATCCCGGGCCCATCCCATCGCACTTCCTGGATGGCGGTAATGTCTGCCTTGTAGCAGCCAAGGGCCTCCGCAAGTTGTTCGGCTACACGTGGTCTGTTAAGGGACCTCACATTCCACGTGCAAAACCGAAAATCGTTGTCTTCAAAACGTTTGCTGGAGTCGTCAACAGTTGATTCGTCCCTATCCGAGGCATGTCGGGTTCTCTTAACTAACGGATTTTTCAGGCGTTGTCTGGCCTGAATGTCGAAGCCAAGAAGAATTGTGTACAATCGCCAGAGTTAAATTTATGATCCTAACTTTGATCAACAAAGAAAACACAAATTGATCTCTCCATTTGCAAAACTACAAGTACTTTATTGATTTAACATGAAAAATACTGCTTGTCTTCGCGACCAACTTGCAACTGATCCTGACCAAAAATACTTCAATCTTAAATGCTAAGTGCATGTCCCATGCAGCCAGACGCAGGTCAGAATATCTGTTGTTGACTTAAGTGTCCGCTACTTATCGATGCAACATGTGTTTGGGAAAAATATAACTCGCTGCATTGCATGATGTGGTTTGCTCCTGGGTACTGTATCGCACGATAAAGTGTTTCTGGTATTAACTTGTACCCTTGTAGGTGATGAAACGTGGGCGAGGGTAGGTGGATGACGTAACTCCTCCCCCTTTAGTGTAGAGCGATGGCCACAATGATGGAATTGGGGCAGGAGCGAAAGACTGCAGTATGGGAGTGTTCTCTTCTGGTCCATGTTTCGCTTTCATGCAACTTATCATGGTGATGACGATGAGTGTAGTCGTTATTGCAAGGATTATTGATGTGCTAATGGGAAGAGGGATGAGGTGTTGCAAATTGTAATTTTCTGGGGAAAAATTTGAGATTTGTACATTAATTATTAGGTTTCATTCATTATAATACGCTTGTAGTTTTAACAATTCATAAATTTGTTCCTTTGAGTTAGTTTCAATGTTTTTTTTTTAATTTAATTTTAGTTCATTCTAATTCTATTCTATTATCTTAGGAATAGCATATAACATATTCATATCATCTTACGAATAACATTTAAATTACTTAGGAGCATTGCTTCGGAAATCGGAAAGGTTGGAAATATGGTTAGTAAGAAGGTCGATGTTAAAATTTATTTGGTTAGGGTACTGTGATTCTAATAGCATATGGTTTTCTTGTCTTGATATGTTAGCTAGATTCGACCTTATATAATCTACTTGTTTATTGAGTTTTTTTTTTATTTAGAATACCAGTAATGAACCGCTGATTAGCCCTCTTTTGTTTCAATAAGCGTAGATTATCCTTACTTTCCTCTCACATTCCCGATATTTCATTGTTGTAGTGAGAAGTGAATCCGGGTTAGTTCTTTTCCTTTTTAGTAAATCAATTGTTTTCTCTATGTCCTCTAAGTTATTTATGTAATCAGCAAAGGAAAAATCTAGAGGGCGATATTAGTAAAAAAAATTTGTTAGTTTTGTTATTAAATGTAACTAGTCTGTGTTTTAGTGCTACTCGATGGAGATCGCAGCTACTTAAGTAATGTTTTTTTTTGTAACTTTAAACAAACGAAATTAGTTCCTTATATATAAATGCATAAGTTTCTCGGCAGGAGGTGTGGGTTTGTTTAATTTGTATTTATGAAAAAAAAGGTATAAAACATAATAAATTCCATACAACACTATTCTAACACTTCCTTTCTGGATGCCTTGTCGCGGCGAAAGGGCTTAAGAGTCAATGAACCCCGATTCGAAAGATCCCAGGTGAGACGTCGAACTAAACTCCAGAAACGTCTTGTCTTTGGACGTCCTTAATGAAGACTGTATGGAGGCAAACCCAAAGGATTTGACTACTCCAGGTGGTACTCGCGATTGCAATAATCCACCCGTTGTCTTTTCGACATCGGCCGGGGCAAGCATTCTGGAGGCCCCAACCACCATACATAAAATATCCTCCCCCAGCAGGGGCGCTGAATGCAATGATTCTTGCCACTCACTCTACCATGCCCTCAGTAGAATGAGTTGGACAACCGGAGAAAGCGGCGGAGAGGCTCAGCCTGACACGCCTAATCTCCCCGATCAGGGTCAGGAAGCTTGACAGAGTGAACGAGCCCCAGAAGATCCGGCACTTAAGTGACCCCTGACTAAGAGCCAAAAGAATAGGAGGAGAAGGAAGGTTGCCACCGAGCGGCGCAAGGATATCACGAAAGTGGTTGAAGGCAGTACGCCTTCAATGGCGAAGGCAGAGAAAATTAGGTCAAAAGAAGCATCACCAACCGAAACTGGCCAATCCTCCGAAACCAACGCCCCCTCCTCTTCCTCTGGCTCTCAAAGAAAAAAGCGAAAAACGTCTTCGCACGTTCCCGTTGGATGCACCCCCGCTCGCAAGGTCCGCAAGACAGCGGTGCAGCACCTAATACTGGCTGCGGCTCGGATAAGTGGAAATTGTCTGCTGCGGGAAATATAGATCCGCAGCCCTACAAGAAGGCTGCCATCTCTTTTCTGCTGCTGCGAATAGGGAAAGCTGGCAATGACGACAGCATGACCGACGCAGAATGCAAACATTGCGAAGATCAGCTGTGGGAGCTGGCTAAGGCAGAGAACGCATGCTTCCAAGTGGAGGGCTGTGCTCTGGAAAACGGAACCTTTTTGGTGAAGTGCTCCACATAGCAATCTCTTGAGTAGCTGAGCACTTCCGTGCCGAAAATTCCTTCCCTCCCCCCCGGGAACCACAAGTTTTGAGGTTCTCAGAGCCTTAAAACTCACTGTTTACCCAGATCAACCTACAGCATTCTAAGGATGCTACTGCAATCCTATGTAGCAGACTTTCCATGATAAAGACAAAATCACACATCGTCTCTATCCGGGAACCATGGGTGTAGAAAAATCGCATCTGTGGCCTTGGTAGTCTACGAGGCTGGAGTGGGCTCTTCGACGAGCGATCGAAAAGACCGAGACCTTGTCTTATTGTGCCGAATCTTCTCCTAGCAACCAAGCTTGGACAATTCTGTGGACAAGATTTAGTTGCTGCGGTTATTAACTATACATCTGGCAGATCATGGCTTCGGCCTACTTCCCCTATGATTTCGGCCTACTTCCCCTATGATTCCGTCCTACCACCTCCACCAAGGGTAGTAGCGGAACTCGTAGAGTACTTCGAATCGAAAAAGATGGGTATCGTTATCTGACTTAACGTTATCAAATAGATATTTTAAGGAGATCACAGACTGGAAAGTTCTGTCGGAAGTGTCCATGTCGGACCATAAATACATAGAGTTCCGCACCGAATGCGAAACTAACATCTCACAGAAGAGCAGGAACCCTAGGAGAACAAACTGGTTAAAGTTTAGGGAAGAGTGAGCAAATCGCATTGTGCCTCTCACAAAACTCAAAACGAGGCGTAAGGTTGAGGTGGCAGTTCGGAACCTGAACGATACCTCAACCAAATGCTTCGAACTGGCATGCCTTGTCAAAAACACCCCTGCAGAACTAATGTTCCGTGGTGGAAAGCGGAATTGCAGAGAAAGCGAAAGGAAATCAGAAAACTTCTGAATAGGTCACTCAAGACCAATCTGGAAGAGGACTGGGACCTGTAACGACTGAAACAGAAAGAATATAAAAGGCTAATTCGGGCTTAGAAAAGTGCCTCTTATGAAGACTTTTGTGGGAAAATCGAAACACTCAGTGAAACCAGCAGACTAGTGAAAGTCCTCAAAAGGGACAAAGCAGTGAGGCTGGATACACTAAGAAAACCAGACGATACGAGCCTAAAGCTGAGACCCTCCAACTCATGCTAGAGACTCAATTCCCTGGGAACCAGATCACAGTCGGCTCAAAACCAGTACCGATTTCCGAAACTGGGGATGAGCAGACAAATACCACACGCAGAGGCTTCTATATTTCATCGCTCGAGGCCACTGATGAAGCCATCAAGTACGCTGTTACGTCTTTTGATGGTTTCAAGTCACCGGGCACCGATGGCATATATGCAGCACTGCTGCAAAAGGGCATAGACGCTATACTGCTCTGAAGAGAATCTTCACTGCCTTCACTGCCTCGCGCTCGCATATATTCCAAGCACCTGGTGTACAGTGAGGGTGGCTTTCATACTGGAAATTGATAAAGGAGACTACTCTCTCGATAAAAATGTCAGGCCTATCAGTCTGACCTCCTTCATGCTAAAAAACTTGGAGAGGCTGGTCGAACTGCACCTGCGCAAATATGCTTTTGTGATCACGCATTCTATCTCAGATTCAACATGCCTACCAGCGCGGAAAATCTTGCGCGACTGCACTTCAAAATCTCGTCGGTAGAATTGAAAGTGCACTTGACAGGAAAGACTAGGCACTGGACATTTTCATCGACATAGAGGGCGCCTTCGACAATGCGACTTTCGATGGCATGTGTAACGCGGCCAGGAATCACGTCGTAGGGGAATCATTGGTGTTGCGGATAAGAGCAATGCTAATGAACAGGACTATAATCGCGGAGGCGGTGTGTGACAAGTTTGTAATGTCGGAGGTTAACAGGGGCTGCCCCCAAGGTGGGGTCCTGTCTCCCCTCCTATGGTGCATGCTGGTCGATTCTTTACTTTCCGTTTTGAATAGTTCTATCACCTACGCCCAGGCTTATGCAGACGATGTAGCCGTACTGGTTACCGGACCATGTCTTGCGGCCGTCAGTGCACGTGGGCAGGCGGCTCTTGACATGATCGATAGCTAATGTACTACTAATGGGCTTTCAGTTAACCCTCTTAAAACTGAGGATGTTCTCTTTACGAGAAGGAGGAATATGACTGGTTTGACTCAACTGGTACTTAAAGTCGTCAATATCCCACTTTCCAATGAAGTCAAATGTCTAGTTATTCTTCTGGACAATAAACTTCTCTGGAAAAGACTCATTGAGACGAAAACCTCCAAGGCGCTGTCAGTCTTCTGGCAGTGCAAAGGAGTTTTTGGCAAAACCTGGGGTCTATGACCCAAAAGATCCGTTTGGATCTACACGGCAATTATAAGACCACTTCTCTCATATGCATCAGTCGTTTGGTGGAACAAGCTTCAAAGAACAGTTTGCCTTGGCTGCACATGGACAGCACGCCTGGCTCTGCTTTTGATGCTCTGATCAATCTCCCCCCCTTGATCTCTACACCATAGGATGTACACTCAAGGCCATCTCTCGACTAAAAAGGAATGGTCTTTGCTTCCACTCGCACTGGAGCTTTGATGACCTCGCACACCGCATCTCCTATGATACTACTCTCATGGACATGCAGCCTGATGCGAGGTCGCCAATAATACAGTTGCGACGCTTATACAAAGTCAACTTTCCCCATGTCCTGGATTGGCTCTGGCCAGAAACTGAACCGGGAAAGGAATGTAGTCCTGGGTTTTGGGACTGGGGCCTTCGTGGAAAACGACAACATCAGACTTCACGCCTCATTAGGTAATTTCGCGTCGGTCTTCCAGGCAGAAGCCTTCGCGATCCTAATGACCACCAACTGCATTTTGAAGAATAGGTGGAAGGGAAGAAGTATCTGCGTCTGCAGCGACAGTCAAGCTGTGCTCAAGGCCTTACCCAACCCTTTAACCACTTCCAAGATAGTTCAAGAATGCAAGTCTTCCCTTAATATGGACGGCAGGCTGAATTCGCTAAGACTTCTCTGGGTCCTGGATCATCACGGGATCCTGGGAAACGAGACTGCAGATGAACTAGCTAGGCTAGGTTCAGCAGAGGCATTCGTAGGGCCCGAACCCACCTTGGGAATACCCGCGTCCATGGTCAGGGCCTCCGTCGATGGTTGGGTCTCTCTACAGCACAACCAGAAATGGCGTGACTCTCCAGGATGCAGGATGACCAAGAGTATGCTCCTAAACTTCAGCAAGAAATCCGCGTCTTTTCTGCTATCTCTAGACATAAACGAGTGCAGACGACTTGTCGGCGTACTAACGTGACACTTTACCTTCGCTATGCACCTGAGTTGGCTTGGGCTTAGTAATGTCACACTCTGCGACGCCTATGGAGAAGGTGAAGACACTTCAGAGCACTTTCTCTGTCAGTCTCTTGCTTTCGCTCGTATCAGGTGGCGGCTTTTTGGCGCTGATATGGTGCGAATCGAAAACCTAAGTTCTATATCACAGAAGCGCATCTTGGTTTTTCTTCGGAAAACCTTAAAATTACATTAATTGAAGGTTACTGCCTGGTAGTACAATGGACCAGTATTTGAGCCTGAGCGCTCCAGTGCTGTTTATCCCAACCTCCAACAAAAAAAAAATCAATTTTGAACCTCTTTGAAAACACGAACTATGAATTAAAAGCTGTCGTTGTACAGTTGTACTTCTTTGTATATCAAAGAATGAAATTGCAAACGGTCCACTGAAGTGAGTCGTTAGTTACCAAAATCAAATTAACCTACTTAAATATATTAAAAGCTATGTTTATAGATAACTAATATCAAGAAACTATAGAAATATTCTTGTAATACTCGTATTAGCGTTATTGCATAAATTTGGATTCAAAATAGTACATTTGAATTAAGCTCCAAATAGAGATACAAATCATTAATCTTTAGCTAATATATAATACAACTGAACAATTCATTAAAAGTTTCGCTCTTGTTTGTCTCCTGCAAGGTTTGAAAAAGTATTTACTTGATGAATGCAACTGTTTTTCAGGCTACAGCTTTTATTTGTAGATACCACAATACATATCATAGTTTAATAAAATGGAAAAGCTGACTTAAGATTGTCTATAATATTCATCTCACAATCATTCAGTTTATTTCATCAGAAAATATACCGTATCACTCTCCGACGCATGCATACGTCCCGCGGCTGCATGCACCACAAGTCTTGTGTAGGTTGCAGTGCAGTGAAGTGTTTTGGTTTAGAACGTGCGGTGCCGTCCCTCCCCCTCGCCATCCTTCACAAGCCGCTGCTAGGCATTCTCGGTCGCAACTCCCGTCGGATTTCCAGATGGGCTGGGGCGGTGACTGAGTTTGCTTAGCATCCGACGTAGCGGATTATGAAGTGTGAATTTTTGTTAGTGGATCAACTCAAATCAACCTCCTGCATACAACACCTGCATACATTGATTTTTGTTGTGAAGCTGTAGCAAGGATTTACACTTCTAAATTGTGCTTTTACCAGCTGTATAGCCGGAGTTGGTTTACTTAATGTCTGTGACTGATATGGGAGAGCAACTCCGGGTTGATATGAGCAACGTTCGTGGGCTAAGAGCAAATCTCTTTGCTGTGTACGTTCACCTCTCCCACTAAAAACCAGCTCGGCGCTGAGTGAAACACAGGTAGGTGAGAATACCGACTTGTCGGATTTGAACCTGCCTGGAAATAGCTTAGTGCCTTTGTTTTTCCTACATCGCGGTCTCGCTATTTACGTGCGTAGTGATGCTGCTTACCAACTTCAACCACAATACGGCCACTTTTCCAATCCTTAAGCAGTTAATTCACTATTGCTTTATTTATAGAAGTCCAAACCTGGATAGCAATTCAACTTTCGATGAGTTTGATGCGCTATCTGACTCCATCACAAGAATTGTATCCCTGTATCCTCGCACTGAAATCGCTATTGCGGGCGATTTTAATGTACACAATTATTCTTGGCTTCGACATTCAGGCCAGACAACACCTGAAGGAAGGTGTGTTGAAATCTTTGCTAAAGTAAGCAATTTGACCCAGGTTGTGAATGAGCCAACACTGATACTTGATATTGCCGTTCATACCGCCAACACCTTGGACCTATTTCCACATCTCATCCTGAGAAATACTCAGTTGACATACTGTCGCCTCTAGGCTCGTCAGAACACTATGTCGTATTAGCCATTTTTCCGTACTCGTCCCAACCAGTTAGAGAGCAAATCCCTAAAAAAACAGTTTGGCTCTACGAGCAAGCCAACTTGAGCGACCTAAACAACTGTTTTAGGTGTTTTAACTGGTCACTATGCTTCCTCGATAGTGACGTGGATGCCGCAGCTGATATGATTACAAAAATGATTTTTCCAGGTATGAAATACTTCAATTATCATAGAGTGAAGAGTATCAATCCGAAGACAAACGCGTGGTACGACTCGAGCTACAAAGAGGCTATCAGGTTTAAAGAAATAAGCTTCGGGACTTTCAAAGGCAACATTTCTGAGGAAAACCGGAAGAAATTTCGGTTGATTGCAATGCATTAATAAGACGTGTTAAATTCTCCTATGATCAAAAGTTAAGGCAAAAAGTGCTGCATTGTCCCAAGGGCAGCAAAAACTTTTGGTCATTTGTAAAAAACGTAAAGAATTCCGCCTCGTCTTCAATTCCAACGGTCATTTGCAACGATATTCCAGCTGTTAGCTCTTTGGACAAAGTAAATCTGTACATTTTGCAGCCAGTTTAATGCTTCCAGATTGCGCTCTGTCCGCGCCTGTACTCGAGAGCGTAAAATTTTCCATGGGACAAGTCCATTTTCTCTCTCTCACAGTTGCAAGAGTACTTAAAGATCTAAACGTGCACAAGTCCGCTGGCCTGGTAGGTATCCCCCCGTTCTTCTGAAGAGGTGTTCTTCTACGCTGGCAAAACCACTACGTAAGCTTTTTTATCTGTCCTACTCTTAAGGGCTCTTTCCATAGCACTAACGTCCTTACTTGCCAAGGTCATGGGAAAGCTGATAAACCGTCAGCTTATGAAATATCTTGAGCCCCGAAAGATTCAGGCTCGCTTGTCGAAAGTGCGTGCTTTTGGCGTCGATGAGTCTTCAATGGATTTGAAATTACCTTTCAAATCGTTCAATACAAGTTGTATTGGATGAGTTCAAGTCTGATATTCACCATATTAATGCTGGTATTCCCCAGGGCTTAGTTTTGACTCCGAAACTCTTCCTCATTTTCATAAATGATCTCCTGTCTGTCACTTCTAATCCAATTCACTCCTTAGCTGATGACAGTACCCTCAGCTTTTCATATACATTCCTCGGCTCTCGTCCCTACTCTTCGGCCAGAATGAATGAAGAATGAACTGCTCTTCGCTCCCATACTTTGAATACCGGACGAAGAGCGGTAACATCCTGAAATTCTTAATAGATACCGGATCGAATAAAAAATACATACAACCTAACTGCGTCAGAAATATTACTCCCAATGAAACCCCGTTCTACGCCAACTCTGTCGGCGGCAATATAAAAATCACCCATCATGCAAATTTACATCTTTTCGGTTTTAACTGTTTAGGCCTCAAATTCTTTATTCTTCCATCGCTTAAGACATTCCACGGAATCATAGGAAATCCTATAGCCTTAAGGAGCTGAACGCTGTTATATATACGGCAGGAAGTTACCTTGTCCTTAATAACAGAATAAAGATTCCGATCAAGCAACATGTGTCCCAATCAGTTAACAATATTGGTATTAGAACATCCCATCTAAGCGAAACCAATAGAGCAAAACTTGAAAGTGTAATAAAACATCATGCCAACCTATTCTCCGAGCCCGACGAAAAGCTCACTTATACCTCAAGGGTAAAAGGCGAAATACGAACAACGGACGATACGCCTGTATACTCAAAATCATACCCTTACCCTATGGCATTAAAGCCAATTGTCGATGAGGAAATAAAAAAATTATTGGCAGATGGCATTATCAGACCTTCACGGTCTCCATACAATGCCCCAGTACGGGTCGTCCCAAAAAAACTGGACGCATCGGGCGAAAGGAAATATAGACTAGTGATCGACTACAGGAAACTGAATTCGGTCACTATACCCGATAGATACCCCATAGAAGAGATTAATGAGGTATTAGCAAACTTGGGAAGAAACAACTTATTCAAAGTCTTGGATTTAAAAAGCGGGTTTCACCAAATTCCTCTTAAACCCACAGACATAGAAAAAACAGCCTTTTCTATAAACCACGGAAAATACGAGTTCACGCGACTCCCCTTTGGGCTGAAAAATGCCCCCGCTATTTTCCAACGCACATTAGATTAAATTTTACGCGAACATATTGGCGTCAGGTGTTACATCTACATAGACGATATTATCGTCTTCGGTCGCAACGAGGATGAACATCTAAGAAACATAAAAATGGTGTTTAACACCCTCGAGGAGGCTAACATGAAGATACAGATCGACAAGTGCGAGTTCCTCTAACCATCAGTGGAATTTCTCGGTTTTATAGGGTGCAAATACGGAATCAAGGCCAATCCGAAAAAAGTACAAGCCATTGTTGATTTTCCACCTCCAACCAACTTTAAGGAACTGCGATCATTCCTGGGAATGACAGGATATTACAGGCGATTCATAGCTGGCTACGCTAAGCTCGCTAATCCCCTTACCTCGCTTTTAAGAGGGGAAGATGGCCACGGCTGAGTTTCAAAGAATTGTTCCAAAAAAGTCAATATCAAACTTGACGAAAAAGCACTGCTGGCATTTAACAAAATTAAAAGTTCACTTATATCACAGGAAGTAATGCTAGCCTATCCCGACACCAACAAAGATTTTGACCTCACAACAGACGCATCCAATTATGCGATTGGAGCTGTCTTAGCTCAAGATGGTCGTCCAATCACTAAACTGAGGAAGCATATGCGACTAACGAAAAGGAGTTACTGGCCATCATTTGGGCACTAAATTCTTTAAGAAATTTCCTATACGGATCTAAGAAAGTAAATATTTTTACCGACCATCAGCCATTGATGTACGCCCTCAGTAATAAAAACACCAACGTGAAGTTAAAGAGATGGAAAGCCATCTTGGAAGAATACAATCACGAAATTATTTATAAACCAGGACGAATGAACATTGTCGCAGATGCACTATCCAGACCCCCTCAACTTCATACATTCAATGACAGGTACTCAGCATAGCGCTGATAGCTCTGCCCAACACCTTATATAGGTTACATACCCTAAACATTCCTTATCGCGCCAATCTATCTTTTCCACATAATGCACGGGTGCAATCACCTGCATTATGTTCGCATTCTGTTTATTCTAATTTTCATTTCATTTTCCGGCGCAGTGCATCTCAAGTTACAGCTACACGCGCACATGAAAAAGCTGACTAAACAGTTCCCGCGGTCCCACAGTGACTCGGTACGCTGAAACTGCAGAATAGCCAATAGATATAAGGGAGTGGATGAATCCCACTGAGTTGTTTTTTAGTGATTAAGCTGGAGGGAACAGTTGTAAAGTTATTTCTTTTAATAAAATTATTTTTTTTTTAACAACGTGTCGGAACGTCTTTTGTAAGTTATATACAGTTGATACACCAGTAAATGCATTCAAAACCCAATTAATACTGCTTGTCGGTCAGCAAAGTAAATACGAACTTAAGAAACTTTTCCCAAATATTGGAGATACACGATAACAGAACCAGCATACACTACAGAAAACCTCATAGGTATATTTAAAAGATTCCTCAATCCCAACGTTATAAACTGCATAAAGACAGAAGAAAGAGTCATGGGAATAATACAAGAAATTTATTCTCAATACCTTACCAAATACAAAATAAGATGCTCACGAACCATAGTTGAAGATGTTCCTCAGGAATCCGAACAAGAAAGAATCATTTTAAAATTTCACGACAGAGCTCACAGAAATCCACAAGAAAATAAATTACAGATAATAGAAAAATATTACTTCCCCAGATTAAATGCAAAAATAAATCAGATAGTTAAACAATGTAGAGTATGTAAAACAAGCAAATATGATAGACACCCTAATGACCCTATCCTTAAGCCTACTCCTATTCCCCACTATCCTGGCCAGATCATTCACATGGACATATACCAGACTGAAAGGCATCTAGTCCTCACAGCGCTGAATAAATTCTTCAAGCTAGCGCAAGCTAGAATACTTGCCTCACGAGCTGTGGAAGACGTCAGAAAACCTATAAGAGAATTGTTGTTCTTCTTTGGAGTGCCAAAGCTTGTTGTCATAGACAACGAAAAATCCTTGAATTCGGCCTCTATCATGTTCATGATCAAAGACCAACTAAACATCGAAGTCTTCACAACTCCATCGTATAGGAGCAAAGTCAATGGTCAAGTCGAGAGGTTTCACTCGACCCTATCAGAGATCATGAGATGTCTGAAAACAGATGGCATACATCGTTCATTCAAAGAACTTTTGGAACGAGCAATTTTCGAGTACGACTCAGCCATCCACTCAGTAACGGGTAAGAGACCACTAGACCTCTTTTACGGAAGAACCGTGAATCGCACCCCTGATAGCCTCGAAAAGTCCAGACTAGACAATGTTGAACAACTGAAAAGAAAACAAGAACAAGATCTCGCTTACCATAACAAAGGAAAGAAGGAAACTAAGGACTATGAGCCCGGACAAATCATTTTCGTTAAAAATAATAAACGCCTTGGATCAAAGTTAACTCCTAGATACAAGGAAGAAGTTGTAAAAGAAAACAAACTAACGACAGTCTTGACCAACTCCAATAGAGTTATACACAAAAGTAGCATACGCAACTAAAAGAAACCCTTTTTCCTTTCCTACAGATCCCTGTTTGCCATCTTTAATGCCAACGTCCAAATCCTCGACTATTCCACCTCCCGGATCATAGCACTACATTCTGGAAAAGCCAGAATACAGAACGGAAACCTAAAACTAATCCATACTGTCGATGTAGATCAATATCAAACCTTCCTTTCCGAAGCCACATTCTTAATGACAAAACATTTTCCTCAAAGCAATTACCTTTTCCAAATAATTGAACACGAACTATTGCAAATCCAAAATTTAATTGATAATATTAAAGCTTACCTGAGCTGCACCTGAGCTGCATCACCGAACATCCGCTGCTGACCAGGCGTTTGGCTGCATGGGAATGCGTTTAGATTTTAAGTTATAGAAATTTGTTCAGGGCAGTCGTAAGTAAGCCGCGAAGGCAACAAGTTGAAATAAAAAGTTTTTTTTTTAAATAAATAAATTTAAAATAGTTTAATTTATACTCCTTATTAAACCCATTACAACGGAAAAAAATATAATCCCAATAATCCCATATGAATATATATTAAAAAATAACGACGAAATTTTAGCTGTAGTAACATACTGTAAGAACATAAACGATTTGACAATTTGTAACAAGAACAAACTAATTAGTTTAAGTCAAGATAAATGCATTGCATTTACTTAGTAGTAAGAATGCAACGTGCAGCCAAGCAAATGGACAGCACATCCCTCAAATAGAAGAACTCAACCCCGGCAACCTACTTCTCAATAGAAATAAACGGGACAATACAATCACTTAAAGGAACCTTCATCATCCAGTTCGATAACACCACTGTCACCATCAACAAACAAAAATTCACATCAGAGACACTTTCTAACACCCACATACTCCCACCTTTTCTCCAAACTACCTCTGAAGATACTGACATAGAAGAAATCCTGTAGCTAGAATGGATGAAAGAACTCCACATCAACAACACCAGAAGAATCGACATAATAAACACCGAAAAAACAATCCACCAATGGGTTAGTTACTCCATCATGGCAACAATAATACTGGTAGTAATATTTATCAGTGTTACACGCCGCAAGAGGAACGAAGTTATAACTATGATACAACAACCAACTTCAAATCACCTATCATCCGAGATTGGACCCCAAGAGTGGAAGAACAGCATCTTTAGCATCCCATACTTCTAACATCACGAGGACGCTCAGACTAAGAGGGGAAGAGTTAACAAACATTTTCCCACATTCTTTATTTTCCATTTTCTCCATTCTCCCATTGCACAATTCCGCACGCGCCAACCCAAACCCACACAACAAACCCCAGTGAACCCAATTTCCCACAGTAAGCAATCCCCCAACAGAAATGCAAGTGTCATTAAACACCGAAACCAAACCAATATGTGCTGACTCCATGTCTAGATTAAGGTAGAAGTAGATTAAGGTAAGAATTAGAATTAAGTTCATTTTTGAGTTGTAATTCTGCCGTTAACGAATAAAGTTGTTTTTTTAACAAAAACATTAAGCGTTATGATTATCTTGCATGATATACAGATATACAGATTACAGACAACGAAATCAGACTAAATCAATTTTGTGTAGTGTACTTATGAGAGCCTTATGAGAGCACTAATAACAAGAAAATAAAGTCACTGTCTTTGGGTTGTTTGATTGTTATTTTAATGAAAAAGTAAAATTCGCAACTTGGCAAGTATACTAGAGAGCGATTGAAAAAACACGTCCGATCTCACTAAGTTCACCTAACGACGACGACGCAACGCTGTCCTGGTATAGACCAACGTTCGATAATTTGGTAATTAAGGAGTCAAGCTGGGGGTTGTTATTACTTCAGGCTGAGACTCTACTTGTGCTGAAGTGGATAGACGGGGGTTATGCCTATTTTGAGCGTCTCTAAGAAGGGTGTCTAAATTAAGTGCGGGAGTTAAGTTAGTCCTATGTGGGGAATTCTGTAGGTTAGGACGTACGCTCTGCGGATTCGTTTCTGCTGGGCTTTCAGCGGCAGGATTTGTGGAAGTGCCTGATCGAAGGTCTGGCATGATTGATTTTTAAAAGATAAAATTTGTTCTTAAAAATTTTCAATTTTATCACTTTTAATCTTAGGCAAGTACTTATAATTCATTTATTCACTTGAATTTATTGCCACGGGAGGTCAGGGGCTCCTGGAACTTCGGTTCCAGCCTGACCATTGCGGTAGGCCCCCTTGTGGGAGTTTCGTGGTGGCTGTGGTTTACCACCTAACATCGCGGGTAGAGTCGAGAATAGTGTACTGTCCTGACTTGTCTAGCCCATTGTTTAAGCAAAACTAGGCAAGTCGGTTAGGGGACTATCCCTTCTCAGTGTGGAGTTGCATTCTCAACCGGGCGCTGCGACCCAAAGAGCGGAAGAGGTTTTAGGAAGGCTTCGCATCAAACCAAGGTGGGGTGACTGCCCCTCAAGCATGATCCCAGTTTGGTACTTGGGTAACTAAGGCGTTTAGTCTTGCGTTACTTACGACTCTTGGGAAAAAGGTTCCCCGTGATATAAGCCGTTAAGGCAGGTGATCACGTAAAACCAAATACCACATCTGGGTCCCACGTTGCGTACTTCTAATCCGTAATTTGCTAGAGGCTGTCTTAAGGCCTTTCCTAGCGTCACTGTCACTTTTTTTTCTCTTCAGTTCGAGAAACTGCACTGTCCTGTATTTGACCACGGATTGCACTGGAACACTGTTCTGGAGATCGGTGGGACGTACGATTCACTCACGAGCTACTTGAGGTCAATTAGTGATATGATACGGGGCGCGAGAACTACTTGAGGTCACTGATGTTCCGATACACTGCGCGGGAGCTACTTGAGGTCGCTGGCAATAACGTACCGATTAACACTTGCGCGATTCACCCACCGGTCCCTGCTCAGGCGGCAATTAATAAACTTTACGTTTATTTATTTTAAAAAAAATATATTTTAATTCAAAAACTGGACATAGTCCCTACGCTGATAACTTAAGACTAAAAAATACAAATTTCTTACTTTAGCTTAAATACTGTTTCGCCTGCACCACTGCACGGTTGAGCTGCGCTGCGGTCCGTCGTATTACATCTGCCGCGTGTCATGGAATGTGCAGTTAATGCACCGGCCGAGACGTTGTGTCAGCAGTTTCGGGTGCTGGGAACGGTGGAGCGATACTTGAGTCAATGTCTGCTGTTGATTGAATTCAAAGTTTCTCAACTTATATCATTTCTGCGCCAAAATGTATGCAATAGAAACATAAAAATAATAACCGGAAATCTTTATTTTGTAGAACTGACCCATTTTTTTATGTATGGACTTTTATCAATTTTTAATCTTAAATACCGCCTAAACTAAGCCGATTAGATCTCCCTCACCCAAACAAGTTTTTTTTTCGTCACACTGAGACCTACAAAACTGCATCACTCAATCGAGAGGCCGCAAGTATCGGAATCATGCCATTCGTTCCCATGGCCTGAATAAAGCTTGCTTCTTCGCTTCCTTTCGCTTGAGTCTTATTTTTTGTTCTACATCTTGTTCGCTGATATTGTTACCGATGCGTTCTTGGACAGTATCCGATACCTTCAATCCTTTTAATTTTTCTTCTTTCTCCAGATCGCTTAACTTTGTCTCCAGTTTGACTTTCGTAGCCATCATATTGTCGTTACGTTCGCACATACAAATGGCTTCGACCTAGTCTTTGTGTGACTTTATGGGGGCTTCTCGTTGGTTGAATGCATTCCAGTAAAACTCAAAGTCTTTTTACCGTTTCTTAACGATTGCACGTGTTTGTTTGACACGTAAATTCTCTCCTTCAAATTGAATCTGTAATTTTTCGTAATTTTGAAGTGCGTGCGCTTCTCTTTTTAATAATAATAATAACAATTGTTGGCGCGAGAGTCCACAGGGGGACCAGAGCCTAGCTTGCTCATCAACTACTCCTGTTGTGCTCGCTACTGTTCTCTCACGAGTAGAAGGGACCTACAGTTTTTTGCGACTCCGAACTCTTTGAATGCTGTCAGCAGCTCGAAAGAGGCGGTGCCGTAAAAAATTCGAGGTGTTCAGCCGGGAATCGAACCTAGACCCTTCGGCGTGTGAGCGTCGCACTCTACCCACTACGCCACGGCGGCTTATTACGTACAGTTTTTTTTCCAGAAATGTTTCCTTTTTGTTTTGTTAGGCCATTAGGCCACTTAACTTCACTGATATTTTTTGATAGCTCAATTGTCGAATGGCCTGGGTTCTGATCACGGATAACAACTATCGTGCGACGATATCGTTAAAACGAGAGTTTTGCATCGCGTAAGCAAAAAAAACGATATCGACATAATGATATCATTTTGGTTGCTTCATGAACTGTCAAAACTGCCTATCGCTATCGCCCTGACGACCGGTTTTTGATGATAGCTATTTCACTATCAGCTTACGGAAGTATGAATGTACATCCAAAATTATTTAAAAAAATATTTTCTGAAATCAAACTTCATACATTTTAAGAGCTCCACTCTCACAGCCGTTCGTGCATTCGTAATGTGTACACACACAACAAAACAATAAAAACCATCAAGCAGTCGTTATTCATTGTTTTATTGCGTGTGTACGAGATTAGGCGAGATATGCTGCGTATAAACTAGACCGTAGACGAGACGATAGTGGCTGGGTTATGTGGGCTGGGTTATCGTCAGGACGATAGTTGTTTGAAAAGTTACGTGATTGCACCCCTGGTTTGAAACTATTCACACCTTTCTACTAGTAGGAGAAAGCTATTGTTGAAGCAAATGTTGAAGCACGTGAATCGCATCCCGATTCATTTATTTGTGTCGCCTATTCATATATTCAGTTTACAAGTAACTATGACAGACCACCGGGTTTATAACTCTCAAATATTAATCCAACCATTTGACGGGTGCTGCCAGCGACACAATGTGACTACGACAATAGGCAGCTGTAGGACAAGGCATAATACCATACATGTTGCATCCACATTGGTCTCAGATCATGGTTCTTCTTCTTCTTGTGGCGCTACAGTACGCGGTGGAACTGGGCCTCAACCAACATGCCTCTCCAACCAGCACGATCTTTCGCCAGCTGTCTCCAATTGCGCACTCCAAGTTGGTTGAGGTCCTTCTCCACTTGTGAACGCCACCTTAGTCTAGGTTGTCCTCTGTTGCGTTGTCCCAACGGCTCGGATTCAAAAACTTTTCGGGCCGAGCGTTGTATTCGTAGACGGTTAACCAGGTGCATGTCACTGTACAGCCCATAGAGTTCGTCGTTAAATCTTCTCCTCCAGATGCCATCAACTCAAACAGGACCAAAAATCGCACGCAAAACTTTTCTCTCGAAAAAACTAAGGGCTTCTTCATCCGCCTTTGGTAACGTCCAGGTTTCCGCGGAATAGAATAAAACTGGAATGATAAATTTGTTAGATAAAGCGAGCTTTGTCCTTCGAGAGGGCTTTAGGGACTCTGGTACCCAAAGAAACAGCGATTGGCAAGACTGATTCTGCGTTTGATTTCGGTACTGATGTCGTTGTCACTGTTTACCGCGGAGCCGAGGTAGAAGAAGTCCTTGACTACCTCGAAGTTTCTGCTGCCTAGTGTGACGCTCTGTCCGATACGTCGATGTTGTGTGTCCTTCCTTAATGACAGTATGTACTTTGTTTCGCCCTCATTTACCGCCAAACCCATTTTAGCCGCTTCCGCTTCAATTCCAGCAAACGCCTCATTGACGGCTCGCTTTGTCTTCAGCATAAGCTAGCAATTGAACTGACTCCTGGAAGATCGTGCCTCTGGTGTTAATTTGTGAGTTACAAACGATCTCCTCGAGGATGATGACAGTGCGTCCAAAACCTTTTTGGACATTGAAGGTCTCGGGAAATTCATTACCAACCTTGACGTAGCAGCGAAAGTTATCCATCGTCATCCTACACAATCTAAGGAGTTTGGTAGGAATGCCAAAACTAGACATGGCACTGTATAGCTCGTCTCTATGCACAATGTCATATGCGGCCTTAAAATCAACGAATAGGTGGTGAGTGTCGATTTGCACTTCTTAAGTCTTTTCCAGGATCTGCCGTAGAGTGGAAATCTGGTCTATCGTGGACTTCCCTGGTCTGAAACCACACTGAAAGGGACCTATCAGGTTATAGACAAACGGTTTCAGACGCTCACACAATACGGCAATTGTTGAGGAGACTAATCCCTCGGTATTTGGCGTAGTCAAATTGGTCTCCTTCCTTGTGAACCGGGGAAACAGCACTGATTTCACTCATAGAGCATGCTTTGTGACGACCATATCTTACAGATGAGCTGGGGCATGCGCCCAAACAGACAGTCCGTCCGCTCCAGCAGCTTGTTTCGACTTCAGCTTGGGTATTACTACGAGGGGCGTTCAATATATTCTCGGTATCGATATGAAGGAAAATGCGAATTCAATTTAAAATACTTTTATTTTTCAATATAATCTCCCCTAACATCAATGCATTGTTACATATTGAGATAATAATTTCCAAAATACCCATTTAATGCCGACTTAATTTCTTCATCATCCGAAAATCTTTTTCCACGAAGACATTTTTTCAAACCCGAAACAGGAAACAGGAAATAATCACTGGACTGGACTATAGGGTGGGTGTTGGATTTCTTCGAAACCACAATCTCGCGCAGCAGCCTTGGAAACTCGCTCCGTGTGAACAGGATCATTGTCATGAAGAAGCAACACACCCGCTGCAAGCTTACCCCGTCTTTTCTTTCTAATTTCCCCCAGCAAATTATGCAAAGTGGAAGCGTAGGATGTTGCATTGATGGTGATGTACTCAATGAGCAAAATTCCCTTTGAGTTCCAAAAAACTGTGGCCATGAGCTTCCCGACAGACGGAGTGACTTTGAGCTCCTTCGGGGGGTCTGTTCCTTTTTTATGTCACTGCATGGACTCTTGTTTGCTTTCAGGGTGGTGGTGAAGTGGTGAACCAATGTTTCGTCCCAGTAACAATTCCATCCATAATACCGTCCGCGTTCTCACTACACATCTCCAAAAGCTCTTTACAGCATGCGATTGTCACTTTTTTCTGAGGCGTACTTTTTTCGTGGCACCCACCTTGCATTGACCTTTGATAGGTGGAGATGGTCAAGAACAATGGTGTGAATGGTACCAGTTGAAAGCTTGGTGATCACTGCCATCATTTTTAACTTCACTCGGTGATCCTCAAGAACACGTTTTTCGACTTCTTTGATACTTTCTCCCGTACAAGCAGCAGCCGGGGCGCCGGAGCGGGGCTCGTCTTCAATGCTCTCTCTGCCTCTCTTGAACTCACTTGACCACTAATGAAGATGCGGAACCCTGGTAAACAGTCACCATCTCTTCATGAATAGTTTTTTGACTTTTCCATTGCTCAGTGAGGAATTTAATTACAGCGCGATGCTCAATTTTTACCATCATCGTCTCAGTTGCCATTGTGATTCTGTTTAACTAGAGATAAAACACGAATTAATAATCACATTTATATGAAATTTTACATGAATGCACTAACATAATAGTATTACTTGATAAATAAGTCAATTTATATATATAACCACAGCTTCACCCCGATACCGTGAAGGGGGACGGAAATCTTGTCTATCATCGTCCAAATTGAGTAGAACTTTATGCCTAACAGCGGGATTTGGGCCGTCATCGCCGTTAAGGAGTCTGCAGAAATGATCCTTCCAGATTCTCAGCACAGACTGCGACTCTACATTTTGGTCTCTGCAGGCTTCGGTCCGAGCCTTGTAACTCCAGATAGCTGTTTTACCTTTCGGTAAAACTTTCGGACTTCATTCCTGCCATAGCACCTTTCCATTTCCTCAATTGCGCGCTTCCCATGCTCCTTCTTTTTCCTTCTGAGAAGACGGTGCTCTTCCCTTCTTCTCTGTTCGTAGAGCTCACGAACAGCCCGCGTTGTTCGATGCAGCGTCGCCTTATAGGCGTCTTGTTTAGCTGCGTGCGCTTGCCTGCACTCGTCGTCAAACCATGGGTTCCTTCTGGGTGCTGGCGTGAAACCCAGCACATATGTGGCGGCCTCTTTGATGGCTTCTTGACAACGTTTCCATTTATCTTCTATTGTTTGTGCAGCCAGCGTCGAACCTTGAATCAGTTTCAGGGAAAATCGTTAGTTTTGCAAGCCCATTATTTCATGAAATGGGATTATCGTATGAATATGGTAAAAACTACTACTCTACTTTTTTCAGTTGGTGGCAATACTCAGAAAGTAATAACCGGCTATAAAAAAGACTCTCAAAAAAGATATTTAAGGTATACCCGTGAGATAATGATAACGCACAAAATGAGTATTTGCTTATGTAGCTGGGCCCAGGTTTCTTTGTGGACTACGCAGTTTGTCTTTTATATTTCGGGATTGGCCAACCCCAGTGTTGCAATCGGGCAATTGCCAGCTCTATCGTAAGGTTTGACATTTTTGAGGTTATACTTACTCAGAAGTTTTTGACATACATACGAGCGCTATTTGTGTTGCTTACAGTAACATAAAAGATTCGTCTCGCCCAAAAAATCGTGAAAATTTTCGTACGATTATTTTTTACAACTTTCGACGTGAATTAACTCAACAACAGTGCGTCGATGAACGTAATTCAATTTTTGGCGATGAAACTCCATCAAGGACCAGTGTTTATCGATGGTATGGTGAATTCAACCGAGGTCGTAGTTCGTAAAGGTTGTTCAAAATCAGTTGTTGTACCGGAAACCATTGATGCTGTGCGGCAACTGATATTGCAAGATTGGCATTAGGGGGACCACCATATTCAATATTGCATGAACATTTAACTGTCAAAAAAATTAATTCGCGTTGGATGCCATACAATTTGTCAATCGCTCAAAAAAAGGCTCGTGTCGATTTCGTGGTGCTTCGAAACACGTCTATGACATCGTGACAGGTGATGAATCCTAGATTTACGCGTATGAGCCCGAAAGTAAGCAACAGTCGACTATATGGGTGATTCAAATTAAACCAAATCCAACAAAAGTTTCTCGAGCACGAAGCACTTCCAAGCAAATGGTCGCCTGTTTTTTCAGAAAAACTGGACATGTCGCAACCGTACCACCAGAACAACGCAGAACAGTCAATTCTGTGTGGTACACAACCATTTGTTTGTCAGTTGTCTTCCAAGAAATCAGGAAAACCAACCGCCAAAGACGGTTCACTCTTCACCACGGCAATGCGAGCTCTCACACATCGGCTAAAACAACTGCATTTTTGAGCACTCAAAACATCGATTTGATGAGTCATCCGGCGTATAGTCCTGACTTGGCACCGAATGACTTATTTTTATTCCCGTACGCAAAAAATAAAATTAGAAGACAACGTTTTTCGACACCTGAAGAAGCGGTTGATGCGTTCAGAATGCATGTTTGCCTCGACAATTGGTTCGAACGCATGCAAAAGTGTATAAATCGTAATGGGGAATATTTTGAAAAACAATAAAGCTATTTTCGATGATTAATATTTGTTTTTGTTCTCTAATCCCGAAATATAAACGGCAATCCTCGTATTTATTTCTATAGAAAGAAGAAAGATAGAAAATATAAGTATGTGATATTCATTCTGCGATATTTATAGCACAATATGTGGTTGGCACAAACGTTTCCCATCTGTAGGAAACCAGTCAAAAGGTAAGAGATGCCTGTCTCTATATGCATTTATTTTTAACCCATTTCGTGTGTCATATTCGCATGCATTTGTAGTGGGTGTGTTGAAAGTATTTCATATGAGTAAAGAGTCTCGTTTAGATCATACGTCATTTTATCCAACAGTTTTTTCAATTAATTGCCTACAGTTCGGCCTGATTATGTAACGAGTATGAGAAATAATAATTAATTAATTAACTAATTTTATTTGCTTCAACATTGACATAATTCATAGTTAATATCAGTGATTACGTAGAGAATGTTTGGAAACACTTCTTCCACCTCGTAAGGACATCTATACTTCGTAAATAGTTTTTTATGAACACCCGGAGTTGTTATGTTTTTTATTAAAACATAATTTCCCATCCACACATTTAGTGTGGCTGTTTGTCATGTTTATAGTAGTAGATCTTATTATAAGACTGATTTTTTGTATATTTTTCACAGCTTGACTTCTAATTTCATCTTAGTTTGCATAACCCTGTTGCAGCAGACACCCTCTTGATTTCCAGCAAATAATATCATGTTTGGCGTAAATCCTGTGGATCTACTTAAAGTATTATTCAGAGCATACTCCATCTATGTTATGTGGTTACCCCAATCTACAGTTGCATTCGCATTACATTTTTTGGCTAACATTGGCACGGGAATCCGGTTGATTCGCTCAACTTGCCATTGGATTTAAGGAAAAAAGTCAGAAAACTCTTTGCATGTAACTGGCGTACCGAAACCATAATCATCTGAAATAGTGTTCGAAGTACGAATTCAAACACGGGATGACTTCCTTAGTTTTAGTTGTTTTAACAGGATACAATTTGACAAATTCTGTAAAACGATCGATTACCAAAAAAATATGCTTCATCTGTGGCTCTTTCTGAAAAGAAGATTATAGGATTGAGCTTATTACCACCTTGTTTTTGCATTCACAGCCATTGCCACTAGCATCGCAATGCAATTCTGTAACACATGTGGGACATATAGCAATGAAACTGGAGCTTCGATTATATTTCATTTAAATAAGTTAATTGATTCTAGTTCAGCTGTTCAGAATGAAAATGTAATCATCGCAAGATAAAAATTTCCTTTTGTTATACTGTATTGGAAATTGACTTATAGCACGCAGACTATTATCATTAAAACATATGCCATCCTTACATACTTTGTAATCAAAGTAAACTTTTTCGATTTGAAAAAAAGTTTATTTATCAAATTTGAGAAAAATCGATATTTAAATATACGAAAGGCCCTATATTCTCGGTATCGGGATGAAGCTGTGGTTATATACATAAATTGACTTATTTATCAAGTAATACCATTTTTTAGTGCATTCATGTCAAACTTCATATATATGACATGTGATTATTAATTCGCGTTTTATCTCTAGTTAAATAGAATCACAATGGCAACTGAGACGATGATGGTGAAAATTGAGCATCGCGCTGTAATTAAATTCCTCACTGAGATAGGGAAAAGTCAAAAAACTATTCATGAAGAGATGGTGACTGTTTACCAGGGTTCCGCATCTTCATTAGTGGTCAAGTGAGTTCAAGACAGGCAGAGAGAGCATTGAAGACAAGCCCCGCTCTGGCGCCCCGCTTGCTGCTTGTACGGGAGAAAGTATCAAAGAAGTCGAAAAACGTGTTCTTGAGGATCACCGAGTGAAGTTAAAAATGATGGCAGAGATCACCAAGCTTTCAAATGGTACCATTCACACCATTCTTCTTGACCATCTCAACCTATCAAAGGTCAATGCAAGGTGGGTGCCACGAAAAAAGTACGCCTCAGAAAAAAGTGAGAATCGCATGCTGTAAAGAGCTTTTGGAGATGTGTGGTGAGAACGCGGACGGTATTATGGATAGAATTGTTACTGGGACGAAACATTGGTTCACCACTTCACCACCACCCTGAAAGCAAACAAGAGTCCATGCAGTGACATAAAAAAGGAACAGACCCCCCGAAGGAGCTCAAAGTCACTCCGTCCGCCGGGAAGCTCATGGCCACAGTTTTTTGGAACTCAAAGGGAATTTTGCTCATTGAGTATATCCTACGCTTCCACTTTGCATAATTTGCTGGTGGAAATTAGAAAGAAAAGACGGGGATCATGACAATGATCCTGTTCACACGGCGCGAGTTTCCAAGGCTGCTGCGCGAGATTGTGGTTTCAAAGAAATCCAACACCCATCCTATAGTCCAGTCCAGTGATTATTTCCTGTTTCCTGATTTGAAAAAATGTCTTTGTGGAAAAAGATTTTCGGATGATGAAGAACTCAAGTCGGCAATAAATGGGTATTTTGGAAATTAATTTTCTTGAGGGTTTAAAAAGCTTATCTCAATATGTAACAAATGCATTGATGTTAGGGGGGATTATATTGAAGAATAAAAGTATTTTAAATTGAATTCGCATTTTCCTTCATATCGATACCGAGAATATATTGAACGCCCCTCGTAGTTCAGAGTTTTTTTTTTGTTCGGAGTTATATCCATCACAGAGTAACACAAAACACTACGTTCTCTATGTGTTAACTCTCAGTATCAGTCAGTTGATACATATATCGTTTAAATCCATATTCTGCTAAATTTGTGTCTATCATCTCTGTGTTCAACTAACAAGTTCACATATGTATCTGCATGTTGATGATGATTTCCGTTAAGCATCATCACTGTTTTAACTGATGAACAGTTGGTTGAAATATGTCCGTTTTCGCCGCACTTGTAACACGTCACATTATCTTTACTTATTTGAACATTGTCACGACCATGGTTTCGACTTGCTACGGCTCGCGATTTAATATCCGTTCTTGTTGCTTTATGTAAATTATATTTTCAGGTGTATAAGTTGCAGCACTTTTCACTAATTTATAAACTTAGTTTTATCGATAATTGTTTTTAATTTTTTCATATTTGCTAAGAGCAACCTAATTAATTTAATTCGGCCAGGATGTTTGCACTGTATAAAATAGATTTATTAATTTCTGTGTCATAAATTCCTCTAATTATGAATTGGATAATATCCTCTTCCTCTACTTGACTGTGAGAGGCAATCTCTTGCATATTCAGAACATACTGCTGCATCGTTTCACCGCGTTGTTTTTATCTAGTCCGGAGTTCTTCGTAGAGATCAGCTTTGGTGACTTTCTTTTCGAATTCCTCTCAAAGTAGAGTTTTTAACTCGTTCCAACTTTTTCGAAAATTGTTGTTATAAATAGCCTTGCAATTCCATGTAGAGGCCTTTTTTCCACAAATCAGCTTTGTCTTGTCATCTGCGTATGTTCATAGGTAAACCGTTTCAGCACACTCCCCAAATTGTTGTATACAGCGTTGGATAGGAAATTTGTCGTCTCTGCTGAATTTAGGTATCGAGTCTTCGATGTCTTTAAAATAACAGGACACTGATGATGCTGAACCACGGTTATCCTCTGTCAGCTGTAATTGTCGAAGTTGTTATTTAAGTTTTGCAATTTCAGTTTTTTTTAGGGGCTGTGGCTTAATCCCTGTCATTTAATAATATCAAAAAATGGCTTCAGCGCGTGCCACTTATAAATAGAAGTTATTTATAAGCAGGAGCTTATCATTATTTTCAATCGTATTTATCTTCTCTATTTCTCTAAAATATAACTCGTAAGATATCGCAATTCTGAATTCTCATCTGTTTTTAGCAGGTTCATCAGTTTCATCAGTTTTTAGCACTCAAATACTTATGATATTATTCACTTTCATTGCTCTTTGGGCATATTTTGTTGACTGACTAGGCGAGCAATTAATTGTTTGTGGAGTGGTAATGCACTCTGTGGAAAGCACTTAGATTAAATCGAGTTATAGATATTATTTATCACATACAAAAGGAAGTAAAAACAAAAATTTACAAGAATAATTCAGGACGAATGTATTGAAGGAGATTCGAGAATAGTTTAAGGTTGAAACACATCTTGGTTGCCATCAAAATTTAGTCATCTGCTTGAGCTTCTTTCTGAATGTCTCCTCTACTATAGCTGATATCTGACCAATGGTATTTACTGCTAGAAAAAAAGGTCTATTGAGAACAAGATGGGTTTTACGTGTCTCATTCTCACGTTGAGATCCTCTTGGCATTTTAATGAGATAACTTTTATGGGGATCACTTACGGTAGGTTAATGCAGATGATTCTTTCACATCTTCTCCATGCTTCCTTTTAATTTTTAAATCATCCACAACAGGCCTTATTCGCAGTTTCCTCCTACCTTAATCAATCATGCGTTCTCATTCTCCCTTATCTTTCCCTTTTCTTTTTGAATTTTTCCATCTCTGTCCCGTAATGCCTCTGACGACAACAGTGTGTAGTTGTGTGTGTTAAGAGTAAAATGGATAACGATTCCCAGGGCTTTGAACAATTCAAAAAAAAAAAAGACGTAAAAATGGAACACCAACCCTCCGTTCAATCAGTTTAATTTTTTGTTGTTGCGTTTCGGCGTTAAGGACCTCCTTGGGACAACCGGGGTAGTATATAAAAATCTCCAACCCTTCTGTCAAAAAATTGCCGTTTTTGTATATATTTGGCCGATTTCGTCAGTAGTGTATGTATTGGTTAAGGCAGAATTGAAGGTGAAAGTGGTGGTGAATGTTGCTCTTCTGATGTTGACCAAATCGTTGATGGGCGACGACATGAGCGCTGTGATGGTGATTTTTCTTGGTATTAGGCTAAATTTTTCGTCGTAGTTTTATGATTATTTTCTAATTTTTTTTATACTCTGGCTAATTTGGCTTCAAAACTAATTACTCGGTCACACCAATCTTCGAATGAATGGAGTTCAAATGTTTACGTAAACAGCGATGTTTTATGAAATGCATCTTTCTATGTCGAGTCACGCACATTACATGTGTAATAAAAAAAATCAACGTAGTTCATAAATATGTCCTACTTTCCCAAATTCCCCCATATCCGAGATATATTCGAGATACTTTCCCGCTTATCTTACGATACAACTACAAATTAATACAATTTTCTTATTCCAGCAGTTCGCATGGATCCCATCCTTAATAGATCTGTTTTTTCATTCAGTAATTTTAATATTTTGCGCACAGTTTGTTGGTTGAGGCCCTTTCTAACATAAATATTTGGGACATTTTTATGACCAACGCTGACTGTCTTCAATATCAGTAGGTAGAACATTTCAAGTGTTTTTCTATTTTAAACTTACGAACAAAGTCGCAGAACACCTTCCTTATAATCACTTGGAATCAAACGGTTGGAAATTACCAAACTAAAAGAACACACAGACAGAATTCGCTCAGCATTCTTTATAAACATATCGACACCCACCCTGTCTACTGAAAACTCTCAAGGGAAAGACCTTGAATTTCGTCGGTATTTATGCAGGGAGATGTGTGATGCCACCCTCTTATACATATGCATGCCTCTGCCGTCAAGTGTTTTGGCAATGTCATAGGGGTTTTAAGGAATCGCGTAAGATGAGGTTAAGAATTCCGGAACTGACCCATGCACGCACTGTACGCAACAGTCTTCTGGCCAAATGGGGCGGATACCTATTTTGATTTTGTTTTACTTTTCTATTGATATAAATTGAATAGTAAAGAAAAATTAAATAAAGCAACAGCACTAGGTACCAAACCGATTGTAATTTTATGTCATTCGGTGTGGAAGCGTGCTTGTGCTTTCTCACCTGAAACACAATACCTTATTTAATAAGCAATTATATGGCCAATGACCTGTTACTACCCACTTACATCATTTAGGTACCTTTTTAAACCATATCTACGATATATTGTTAGTTAAACGACGTGGCCACATCAATTTGACTGATATCGCTTACAATTTTATCTGGTACAATCGCATGAATACACGAGATAATACACCACCTACACCGCTACTCAACCTCCTACTTCTGCCAGAGGTGCCGATGTTTATTACCTTCTCCCACACTCATTGTTTTATACTCTGACGCATTAATACGCCAAATGAAGAAAGGAGCATAACTTACAAATATTTGTATTATTTAATGTTGTGACATAAAAAGCAATCGAAGGAATAGAAAAGGGGGCCAGTGGAAGCAAATCAGTAAAGCGTACATGAGAAAACAAAACTTAAATACAATTTAAAGAAATAAAAACAAAAAATATAGGATAATCTGTTTTGTGTTAGAGATTGGTTGTTATAGCTGACAAGGACAAAAGGACAAGGAACGAAAATGATTCTCAATAGGGGTAAGATGATTAAGGTGATGGGTTTCACGATAAAGAAATGGGCTTTATGAAGATATTAAGTAGAGAATAGTAGTGACGTAACGATGGACATTTTCCCTGTCTGACAGATAATGACAAAAATTGACAAAAAAAAAAAATAAATACTCAGTGATTGTCCATGAAATACTGTGGCACACCAAATTTGTTGATGGTGTGCAAGTGTACAACTAAAATTACATTCAACTAAAATTAAAGGGTCAATTGCTTGCAGGCATGATTATATTTCTTTTAGTTTAGATGAATTACGAAAACAACAAAGAGTTTTTGTGTAATAGTCCTTGCGTGGTAACTTGAAGAGTAAAGAAAAGATAGTCATTACTGGGTTGGGTTATATGCGACTAAGTTGCTTTAAATAAGTTACCATACATCCTTTTTTCTTCTTCTTTATTTGGCATTACAATCCGGGTGGACCTGGACCTTAAACAATAAACCTTTCCAGGTGGCATTTCTTTTTAACTGCCTCCATTCTTGCACGGTAAGTGGGTTGAGGTCCTTCACCACTTATGGGCGCCATCTCGTTTGGGGTTTCATTTATTATGTTGCCTCAATGGTTCGTTATCAAAGAATTTTCCGGCCGAATTTGTGGTGTTAATTCTACATTACGTAGGTATCTAAAACGTTCCGAAGAGAATTTATTAGGTGCCTGCTGATGTACAACTCATACAGTTCGTGGTTGAACTTTGAACTCGAAAAGGCCACTCACTTCTTCATCTACCATGTAATATTCTATAAGAAACCGGTGCAGTAACAAGTGTTTTTTGTGTGCATTCAAATACCTTATGAGGAATTCATATACATATGTGTATTGCCACATGGAAAACGTCAAATGAATTTGTAACTGAATAGACGCTTATTGGACCGAATCTTAGCATCTTAGCAAAGACCTTATTGAGGTGACTCAAAACTGTGGTAGACCTTGTTTACTGAATCCAAATTCTGGTGAAATTTAGTTTCAATTTATATGTTCAGTTTCTCAATACACTGAAGAAAGTGTTTTAAAGAAAGGGTGTGTTTCATATTACAAACATTTCTAGCCATTAATCGTTTTCTTGTAATACCCATTCCTCTTTTTACAAATAGATTGCTTACGCGCGCTTTCTTCTTCCATCTTAAACTGCCGTTCCACTCAAGAACTTTAACAAACGGACAGACCACCCCGCACTCTACCACCATCAAATACAAACTTACGCATAAATGATTCGAGTAAAAAAAATTAAAAATTTCACCCCATGAAATAAATGACAATAGAAGGGACTCCTCCATTGTACATAAAACAAAATACGAAAAAAAATATATTTTTTTGCAACCCTTTCTTCGTTTGTGGTGGTTTTGCCTGTACTTTTTCTCCGATTTTGTCCCTTCTGCACTACGCCCTCGACAACCGTCGTCTTTCTTGGCATAGATTCCAATTTGAATCACTTTTTCTTTTATCATAGTGGTGGTTGTTATGGCGTTTCTTGGGGTATCGGGTTGAAGGAAGAAGTTGATGATAAAGCTACTTTTTTAAATTCAACTTTGAAACGAGGACAAACAAGGAGGCACGGCGTTATTTTATGATTTTTCTCTCCTCGCTGCTCGGCCTGGTTTAAGTTGCCTTTGTATTTTTGAAGGCATCAACGTCCGCTTTTTTGATGTATATTCACAAAAGGACAGTAGTCCGAAAACCAATAGAAAAAGAGGACTGATTGGGTGATTGTGTGCATGAGATAGAGACAGAAAGAGAAAGAAAGAGAGAGAGAGGAAAAGAGTGAGAGAGTGAGAAAGTTAAAGAATGCGAAGAGAAAAGAAGTCGCCAACATGAAAATGCCTCCCCCTTCTATGTTGTCGCCTTCTGCACCATCACCACTGCCGACCGACGTTATCGCTGGCCGTAATGAGAGGCAGAAAATTTAAATATTCTTACAAACACAAGTGTAATAACTCAAGCCTTTATTTATATTCTTAAAAGCGATGGGTTCTGCTTGACAGAGAAAGACGATGTTGGACGAGCGTCGTGGAAATGGTGGGAGTGGGGGGGGGGGGGGGGGGCAATGGTGAACAGGAACACTTTATATACAGCCATTCATACAAAAATTTAGGAAGAGAAAATAATTTAAAACTACCCCTCACATTCGCCCCATTTCTGATTGTAGGTGGTATGATGGTGCACGGAGGGTTTCTTTAAGAACTTTTTTTTTAGCAAGAAAACACTATTCACACTGGTCACACATTTCTCATACAAAATATCCCTACAAAACTTGTAAAGCGACAGAGAGGGAGCGAAATACCAATAAGCCAAGTGATGATTGTTGAACGATTTTTCCCTTTTCATATATTTTATATTCTGGGCCACATCTTTTTTCCAAATGAGCTTTCATTAACAAAAAATGTTAAATCAATGATCTTCATTTATGCGTAGCTCTCGCTACCTGACCTATTCCACTTACGCAGCAGATTTCTGCCGGCGCGGCCATGAGTTAAGTAGTTATAGATCTCCATATATTCAAGACATTGTTATTTCCATTGATTCTTGTCACATGTGTTAAAAGGTTCCATTGAAACAATTTAACTAAAAAATATTACCATTTGAATTTTACTTTAATGTTGAAATGATAAACCTTCTTCCTCGTAATAATTTTTTGGTAAACTGTTAATGGCTTACGAAACGATAAAATTCTGCCGTTATTGAACGTCTTGACAGGAGGTTCAAAATATATTTCAACGCCGACTTCTGTTTTATATTATTAATACACAAAATCGAGCTACAAGCAGACTACGAAACAACGTTATTCCCTGACCGTTCTTAACTGACCAATCAATCCATTCCTTAACTGACCGAATATGATTCTTAGCTTAGCATCAGAATACAAACAAAATGCCACCCTTATCCGTCCGCAGCATAAATAAGCAAGCCCATGCAGAACATGTGTGCGCAACTAATTTGCATATGTCCTTCGAATTGTCCTGCATCCTGCCCAGCACTCTCCAATCCCTGTGGTAAAACCGGTCTAACCAGTTTTTCTCACGCATTATCCGGTTTTTCTTCCTATCCTCGTCCACACACTGACCTAACCCTTTCGATCGGAAAATGACCCCGACCGGTTCTTGCAAAAAGAAGGGCGCGCTTGGCTGGCATTTATGCTTACGGCCGGGACCATAATACGGGTATGGACTGCTGACGGTAGCACAGTGTCCGTTTTAAATGATTCTGAGATTTGTTGTTAAGCAAGTTTCCTCATTGTAACCCCTCTTATTAACGCCACTGGCCCGTCCGGCTGTACATGTGTGTACGTCCCAAAACAGATAAACGTAGGGCAATTTTAGAAAAATATATCCTGACGAAAAAAACTGGTTTGCCGTCTGGGAAATGACCAAGCGGCAGCGGTACATCTGTCAGCGTGTTCGTCTTGATTGCACTTCGCTCACAACCCTCTTTCGATGAGAATGCGATGTGACCACAAGCAAAGTACACTACGTGAACATCTTCCACATTTCGCCTACCTGTCGAGCGCGTCTTCGAAAGGGTTGCGGTGTCTCGCATGATGCTCCTATGTTGTGAAAGGGCAAGACACGAAAGGAAATCGAGAAATTATATTTTCCGGAAGATGAGTTCCATTGTCTGCGAAGGAACTGAGTGCGGCGCTTTATTTCATATATCTTCAGACCCACAGGACAATGGTCACGGAATAGAACTGCACACAAGATGTTTTATGATATGTTAATTTTCTGGTCGATTTGGACGTACTATATTTAAAAACAGATGTTTCCCCGGGATGTGAGAATATTTTCAGCAATGATGGGAAGTTAAATTTTAATTTTAATTGGGCATGTCATATGTGATTTTAAAGGTTCCAGTATTTACGTCAATCAGCCATTAAATTTCTGCGGGTAATTTTTAATTGTCAACAATTTGAATTCGACTGTAATGACTTAGGTCATGAGATTACGGAATAGGCCATAAAGGATAAAAAAATAACTGAATTTAAATGTAAGTTCAATTCAAAATCCTTCGGTCGTAACGTTAATGATATGTTAAATATATAAAAAATGTGTGGTCCACATATTTAACGTAGAAATATTAAAGGATAACTCCAATGTTCACACTCTTGCTGATTAATAGCTCAAGTGAGTGAATTAAACAAACCGGTACTAGAAGCGCTAACAGTGGTAACTTATTAAATTCAATACAATTTGCTAACACACTTTGGCTGTAAGAATTGTAGAGTCGGAATTTAATGTAATAAGGCTTGTGCTTCAATACCTAGTGTTTTTGGTTCGGGCCTCAAATATGTTATCCAGGATTTATTAATACGGCAGTGCCTATAATATATATATGGACTTTCCTGGACCTCCTCTGACAATGTTCGACGCGCAACGCTTTTGATTATTTTATATCTATTTCGTGGAATAGAATCCACTAAAAAAAAAACTTAAAACTTTTACTTTATCCGACACACTCGAATAAAAATGTGGCAAAAACCTTTGTTTCACTTCTAAAATTATTTGATTTATATGTCACAGTGTCAGTTTTCTATAATTATTTAATAAAAATTCCCCAAAGTTGTGTGTTTATTATATAACCTTCAAAAAAATAATCATACAGATATTTGTATTCAAATTCTAAATTCGTCATCGTGAACTCAATTAATTTGCACGACAAATGTTGAAATGCAACTGTAACGTTCAGAGTATTTCGAAATGTATTTAAATAAGTTTTAATTTTTGGAAAGCAGAAAAATCAATTTTTTTCAATAAAAACGCCCTAATTACTCACATTTGACTATTGCGCTATGTAAACCGGACATATATTTTATAACATCGAAATAAAACAGTAATAAAAGCAATAAACCTTATTATTGCAACACTTTCCTAACCTAAAATATAACATTTAGGAATAATAAAAATTGTCTGGTTCACGTCCACGGTAGTTGCGCAATACAAGCATTAGAAAGGAAATCGTAGGAAAAAATCGTGCCAAAAAATGCTCGACATTGGAATACTTAAACGATTTGTTCTCCCAAAGTGCAGAAAACTGCATTTCTGTTTCTGCACTATCGATAGAGAATATTTCAAGTTTTCAGAAAAATGTGGTTTCGCATAGGAGCCTCTTGGAGCACTTTTGTTAAAAAAGAAAACTGGTGCTTAAAATGAAAAAAATTGTTCACGCAGTTTGAAGGTTAAATGTACGCCCTTCATACGTATGTACGACCTGTACGTACGAAGTCAACTTTAGGTTCTCAAATATGTAGAATCGAAAACCCAATACCACTTGGCCGAGAAAACTATTCCATTACGTATTTTTTTTCCACTGGGGCATCACTGTGCACCGGGCCAACGAGTTAGATCGTAGACCTATTTACTTCGACACAGTTGTGACATTGCATGAAAACTTTAAAGTATACAAGCATGGGTAATATAAAAAATTCGGTTGAGATCTTTAACGTTCAACAGATACCTACGTGTAATTCTGGACTTTTCTATGTTATTTGCTTCGAATTATTCTTATTTTTACCTTATTTTTTATTTTGGAAGACGTGCTCAACACCTGTCAATTTCATATCAATTTCGGATTGCTTTTTGATGCTTTCTTATCTGCGTGATAGTTTCATTATAAATTTTAATATATGTAACGAGAACAAAAGAAAGTACATACGTAATGGATTAGCCCGCACAATCACCTGATCTCAATCCGATTGAGAACCTTTGGTGCGACGTAAAGCAGAGTATATCCCAGTCCATGCCTAGTCCATGCTTTGGGAAGCAGTAAGAAAATGCTGGACCTCAATTGCAAGAAAAAGATGTGAGGAGCTGGTCAATTTCATGCAGCGGCGCTGCGCTGCTGTAAACAAACACAAACAAAGGGCATGCAACTAAGTACTGAAAATAAGGTAAACATTTAAGTTATGTTCTACGATAAAAATAATAAGCAAAATTTCACTTTGCGGTGTTTTTTCAGATCGTTTTTTTAAGAACTACTATTTTCTTGGCCGCTCGATTTTGAATATGTTTACATAGAAGTATTTTTATTCTATTTTCAAACTCAAAAGTGTGCATTAATTCTTTCCGAAGAGAAAAACAAATAATAAAAGTAAAGAAAAAAATTAAAACCATAAAATAGAGACAGTAAAAGTTTGATTTTTTTTATCTTTTTATATCATGCTTGTTGCACTACTATTATTTTGACCGCAGCTCTATATGTATGCCCTTACCAAAGAAGAATGTATATATATACCCACTACGCAATGGCCAATAAGTAAATGTAGTTTTAATCTCCTTAATACGATTTTTGTTCAAAATATCTGGCGGAGAAGAATCCACGATTTTCGTTTTTGTTTACCATATAGTGGCTTACGCTTGATAAGCTTCAACAGTTACACCGCATTTCGACTTTGAGATGCTCCTCAATATGAACAACAAGGAAAAATCTTAACAGATTTCTTATGTGCATTTAAGGACAGCCTGTGAGAAAGTCTAATGACATGATACATGCACACATCTATTAGGGTAGATAAATGTTAATTGAATTCATTGAATTAACCAAACAAATAAAAAATCCATTTAATTTTTCATTTATATTTTATTCACTATAATAAATTGTTCGTATAATGTTAACTTTTCACTTTAATTTATAACAATCCGCATGTTAGTTGTTCATTAATCTTGCTATCAAAGCACATTGTTTAGAGCTATCAACATTCGACTGTTATATCCTATCTAAGAAAGTCTTTAAGCCTTATTTGCACAACGTTATTTTCCGCCTAAAAACTGCCCTCATTGAATCTCGTAAATTCAGAGATGGGACAATAGCAGAAAGTGTACAAAAATAATTTTCAAATGATAAAGTCTTAGCTGGAGAGAAACAAAAATGGTCCCCATCGTCCATTGTTAACATACAGCCAACTTTTACCACCCTCACCACCCTCAACAATCTCGACACCCACCACCCCTACCAATTCTAACATAATCATCGTCACTATAGATAGAAGGCGAACAAGACACGCGCTCGATATTCAAAAAATTAAGAATATTAAACTAGAATACATTCAAATTTAGCCACCACTACAGACAAAGGGACGTCCATTCGTCCTATGAATTCATTTATTTTTTTGCCCTAGCAGAAGCCAGCATTTGTTCAACATTCTTCTTTCATCTCCCATCAATATATATACAATTTTCCTTACAAAATGGGCTTTACGATAAGAACATTTTTTTCTGTTGGACCTTCTTTTCTCTTCTCTTTATAGCTCTCGCTTACTTGCTGGCTTCCTTTTAGTCCCTCTCCACAGGGGGAAATGAAGCAACCAAACAAGCATAAAAAACCCCCTTTTTAATAACGCGTCCGTTTCGGTATATATACTCTCAACATCGCATCGCACATTTATACTTTTGATCGCGTAAAAAACGACACGGGCTTGCAATGAGTGGTGGGTTTTAAGTTCAGAATTTGAGTGGTGATGGTGGTGGTGATTGGAGGTTATAGGTGGGAGGTGGTGGGTGGTGGGTGGTGGGTGGTTGCTTTATTACAAAACATAATTCTTTCTGTGTTACAACGTCGTTCTTCGTTGTCGTAGTGGTCGTTGCTGGGAATGGGTCCTCTCATCAATTGCCTGATGAAGGCGATTCACGGGGCGATTTCTTACAGTACAACAGAACCAAATGGCGCCCTCGTCCCTCGCCGCTCACCCCACCATCAAAGGAAGTTCCTAATGAACGAGTGGCCTTTCTGAAACAAGTGATGGGAAGGAGGTAAGTCGGCGGACGGTTGACTGTATTGTCCTTTTTTCATTCCAGATACAATTTGTATATTATTTTCGAAGATTTTCTTTCCTTTCCTTTCTTTTTGTATAAGTTCTTGGCGTCCTTAGTTCCTTTTTATCACTGAATTTGAATTTACTGAAAGAGACTAACGCAGAAGCAGGGTTCAATAAAAGGGTTTCTTTGCTTATGTACACGTTTTTTTTTGTTTGTTTTTCATTTTTCTCATTGAATTTTGCCATTTTTTGGAGGATAAGCAAGTACATCATTAAATGTTCCCTCTTAAGCTTACCATGTTTTTGTGTGTACATGCCTTTCAAAAGATGCTTCCTATTGTTCAGTTCTTTTAAATCAAGGAAATTTATTTGAAATTGATTTCACAATGTCCTCAACCCTTGAAACGAGTTAAGATTTAGTGTTCATAAGACCAATGAATATTCTGACCAAATTAATAATTATTGTATACCCCACACAGAGAATACGTGGCAGGTTCGATAATCAACACTGGGAAAACAATTTTCCACGTCAAACACTTTTTCATTGTGATTTTGCTATTATTAAAAAAAATAATTTTCATTATTTCGTTTTAATGAGCTAAAATCGCGTTGCGATTCTAATGACAACAGATTGATTTGTCTTCGGCCAAATGATGTAGAAAAAGGACAAAAAATGCATTTTTAGAATGGTGTACTGTAGCTAAAGATAGGATCAAAGTCAACGAGAAGTGAGTTAGAATAAAGGTCTTGTTTTTATAACTTTTGACTTGCATTGAATTTGAATTGAGTTTCAATTGAGAACTATTTAGCAGTTTGTTTCGTGTTAAATGTAATGTTAAAGACATTCGGTCCTTAGAATCGCCGCCTTACCATTATAATGGGAATTCTCTGATTTGATGGTTGATTGAATTTATTTCAGATACATAAAAGTGCAATAAATAGACAATACGCATGTTCTAGTTATTACTGTTAAATTTAAACAATTTGAACATGTTTCTCCTACTAGTCTTTTTTTTTATTATATTTACATCTATATTGGATGGCGCGACAGTCCACAGGGGGGCCAGGGCCTAGCTGGCTCATCAATTAGTTGTGCTATGAGCGCTACTCTTACGAGTAGAAGAGATATTCAGTTTTTTGTTACCTCCGAAAGGCGAAGTTTGGGAAGCTTTTTCTTAGATAGTTATTATTCTTTAAGTGTTGTTAGAAGCCCGAAAGAGGTGGTGCCGTGAAAACTGTTAGGTTTTCAGCCGGGAACTGAACCTGGACCTTCGTCGTGTGAGTGTCGCATACTACGCACTACGCCATTGCTGCCGTTATTATGCTGTAATTTATAATTGTATGGCGCGACAGTCCGCAGGGGACCAGGGCCTAGCTTGCTCATCAACTATTCGTGTTGTGTTCGCTCACGAGTAGAAGGGACCTAGAGTTTTTTTAGGCCGACTCCGAACGGCGAAGTTTGAGAAGCTTTCTTAGACATTCATTACTCTTTGAGTGTTATCAGTAGCTCAAAAGAGGTGGTGCCGTGAAAAGTTCGAGGTGTTGAGCAACGGCGACGTTGTTATGCTGTACATAACATATATTAGATCACAGTCCACAAAGGTACCAGTGTGTAGATTCTTCAGCAGCTACTCTTGTTCTACGCGGCATTGTATTGGAGACATTGTATCCGAAGAATTCTCATGAAAAGATGAAGCCTACAATTTTTTTGTGGACTTTAAGCGATGGAATTTGAGAAACGTTTTCTTCGACAAACACCCTTTGAATGTTGTCAACAGCCATCAAAAATGCGAGGTACTCAGCAGGAATTCGAACCTGCAGCTTCGGTTTGTGAGTATTAAATATTATATATAAATAAAATTCGCATTCTGTCACTTTTGTCTCATCCAGTATAAGGAAATCGACATTTTCACCGACGAAGAAGGATAGTGAAAAGGAAAATACCGTCAGCGCTAGCGCTTCCGTTCAAGAGAGCCTTAATCACTCACTCACATAATTCGGGAAAAATTGTTGGCCTACACTGTGTGTACGCAAAAGATCAAATAACGTCACCATTGTACTACATAATACTTTTGTGGCTATACTTTAGTATTGTCTCGCAATTGAAAAATATCAAATTATATTAAGCTTATGTTAGACTTTTTTATGAACATATCTTACTTATCTGTGAAGTAGAATTACTTTGTTTTGAAAATAAAAAAATCATTTGAAAAATCAATACTTTGTCTTAATTTTTTTATGAACAGAGATATGCCTTGATTAAAAGCACTTATTTAGTGATTTATGTCTAATAATATAATTATTTGAATAACACATGAATAATGATTGATTTAGTGATAAGATATTTCTGCGAATAATGAATAATATATTGGTCAATCATTATTTTCATGAATAATGAATAGATTAGTCACTAGTCGATTAAATCCTGCAACTAATCTCTAAATTAGTCATTAATCATTATTCAACTAAAATTTGCCCAACACTGGCCTACAGTCGTACAGCATATACTTTTATTATTTGGGCTACGTATGTAAGGTCATTGATCTATTTCAGCAAGTTGGCAGCTATATATAGCTCAGATGCAACAAAACATAAAATAAATTAAACGAATTTATAGGAAAAGTGGTGGAAAATTCGGTTCAACGAATGAAATTCTACAAACGTGCCCGCAGTGATTATTTGAAGGAAATTGAATTTTTTAAGGCTCAGTCTCAAACTGATCATGGGAAAATAACGAACAGTCCACAATTTTGATTCTTTACATAACGCGCTTATTGGAAAAAAAGTGAAGTAAATTTTAGATGGCTATTTTATTGCATTGTTCTGAATGTATTACTGAATAAATACAAAAAAGTAACACTTTATTCTTATTATTCTCTATTTATAACAAGCTTGTAAATCTTGCTATTTCGCATAAAGCTGCTGTATGCAATGGTAAATATAAATGTCAAAGCAGTTTCATATATTAAACGAATATTCACGGAAGCAAAAACAGTTTGTTTTTGTAATTTAAACGTGCCGTGACTGGCAGTGGTTGAATTTTCATTTCTAAAACTCCAAAAGTAAACTTTTTTTCTATGGTACTGCTTTTGGTAACAATGCGATCTGAAAACAGTATTGCTGGCAATTCCTACTAGCATCATGACTACACTATAAGTTGGTTTACGAGGGCGGTCGGCTATTGTTTTGCAACGGACCAAATACCAGCTGCAATCTTTGGCCGACTTACATAAATTTAACTTTAGATTTTAGATTTTAGGATAGTTAGGTTTTAAGACAGCAAAAATAAAATATAAAAAAAAATACAAAAAATTTAAAAAAACAAAAAAAAAATTAAAATACAAAAAACCCAAAAAAACTAAATAAAAAAAAAACAAAAACAAACAAAAAATAGTATATGTGAGTGTATATTAGATTATACACACATATATAGATGTACATAGACGCACCTGTGCATGTATACATGAACATATACCGATAAACTATATGAAAGTATACATACACATGTGCGTACGTAGTTTAAGTTAGTAATAGAATAGTTTAAGTATTAGTATTAGTTTTAGTTCTTAGCTTAAGTTGTAGTCGTAGCATTAGTTTAGTTTATTTTTTAGTAAAATGGTTACGTTTTTAAGTTTTTGTTTTCCTTTTCTTAATACATAATGCGTCTTAGTATGAATCAATGTTCTTATAGTAAATAATAAAGTCGTTGAAAAACATATAAAATTAGGTTAGTCTTAGAGAGCCTGCGAAGGTCCAGTAAGATTATGATTACACAATGTTAAGTGAACTAGCTATAAGCATTTTTGTCTAGAATTTAAGTGTCCCCTTTATGAAATAATAAAATACAAGAAAAAAAAAATAAGTTGGTTGAACTTCACGTTTTACATTGAAGGCTGATGTTTTTCCTATCGGGGTGCTACATTTTTGTAGAATGAGGCGCAAGATACACCTCATTAAAGTAAATTCTAACTTAAAAAAAAGAAACATGTGCAGGATAATGTTTTTTTTTTCAGTAAAAACTTCACTGGTATACGAGGGTTGCCTTTTATATGTCGGGATTAGAGAACAAAAACAAATATTAATCATCGAAAATAGCTTTATTGTTTTTCAAAATATTCCCCATCAAGATGTATACACTTTTGCATGCGTTTGAACCAATTGTCGAAGCAAACATGCATTCTGAACGCATCAACCGCTTCTTCAGGTGTCGAAAAACGTTGTGTTCTAATTTTATTTTTTTCGTACGGGAATAAAAATAAGTCATTCAGTGCCAAGTCAGGACTATATTCCGGATGACTCATCAAATCGATGTTTTGAGTGCTCAAAAATGCAGTTGTTTTAGCCGATGTGTGAGAGCTCGCATTGTCGTGGTGAACTTGCAAACAAATGGTTGTGTACCACACAGAATTGACTATTCTGCGTTGTTCTAGTGGTACGGTTGCGACATGTCCAGTTTTTCCGAAAAAACAGTCGACCATTTGCTTGGAAGTGCAACTCGAGCAACTTTTGTTGGATTTGGCTCAATTTGAATCACCCATATAGTCGATTGTTGTTTACTCTCGGGCTCATACGCGTAAATCCAGGATTCATCACCTGTCAGGTTGCCATAGACGCGTTTCGAAGCACCGCGATCGTATTTTTGGAGCATTTCTTTCGACCAATCGACACGAGCCGACACAAATTTTTTTGACGGTCAAATCTTCATGCAGTATTGAATATGCTGCTCCCACTAATGGCTAAGGTTATCGCAATCTCACGATAGGTCACATGACGATCTTACAGTATCAGTTGCCGCACAGTATCAATGGTTTCCGGAACAACAACTGATTTTGAACAACCTTTACGAAATTCGTCTTGGAGTGAACTACGACCTCGGTTGAATTCACCATGCCATCCATAAACACTGGTCCTTGATGGGGTTTCACCGCCAAAAATTGAATTAAGTTCATCGATGCACTGTTATTGAGTTAATCCACGTCGAAAGCTATAAAAAAATAATCGCACGAAAATTTTCACGATTTTCTGGGCGAGATGAATCTTTTACGTTACTGTTAACAACACAAATAGCGCTCATATGTATGTCAAAACGTTCTGAGTACGTATAACGTATAAAATGTCAAACTTTACGATATAGGTGGCAGATGCCAGATTGCAATCCCGAAATATAAAAAGCCTTCGTAGTCTAGTATTTTTAAGTTTTTAAAACTTCAAGTCAGTTGTGGACGATAACAACTGATGCTGCTTATTGATGAAACTGAAATTGATTTGGTAAATTCTTGCAGTTCACATTTCTATTAAAAGTTGTCGGTACAATTATTATGTCTCAGACAAAACCTTTCAATGGTACGAGGCTCGTTGTTAAGCAGTTAATGCACGATGTTATTATGGCCACTATAATACCGTACAATTGTTGGAATTTGCAGTCTGAACTTGTAATACACTTCACTCATAATTGTGTGTTATATTTGGAAAATTAAGTAAGGAAGCGTACTTGTGAAGTGCGGTATACATAAGAATGAGTATCTTAACTTCACTGTATGTCTAAAAGTGAGCTTTAACGCAAACTGCCAACTAAAAATTTTCGCGACATATCCAGTTTAAAGACCATCTTTGTTTCGTTAGTAAAACCCTATTTGGAATATGCATCCATTGTCTGGGACTCACCTTACGATAATCAAGAACTTAGACTCGAACGAGTTCAAAAGAATTTCACGAGATATGCTTTCCGAAAGTTGTATTCCTTTGAAGATCATCCTAATTATGTTGAAAGATGCAGAGCAATTGGCTTGCAAACCTTAAGTTTCAGGCGTAAGGCAACGTCAGCCATGTTTATTCGTGATATTATTAATTATCAGAATTACTTTTTCTCATAAATATATATGCTCCCCAAAGATTTCTACGGGTGAGAAACTTACCTTTTGACAAAAGGCACAGAACCAATTATGGTCGCAAAGAACCTATTACAAGTTGTATAAATACATTTAATGATCTTTGCAACGAATTTGTTTTTAAATTCTAACCGTGGCAAGCTAAAACCACGGTTAGAATTTAAAAACATAATTATTGCATCGTATTTGAATTAATGTTATTTATTGAAGTAATCTGTGAGACGATAAGAGTCGGTAGATGATCCTAAGTCGCTCAGCAAACATCTGCTGTGTAAAGCGATATTGAGAGTTAACACTTAGAGAACGTAGTGTTTTGTGTTACTCTGTGATGGATATAAAAAATAACACAATGCTGCTTGCTAATTCTTTTTGGAATATTTAATATATACGCGATAAGGATTGGCTGATATAGACAATGGGAGCAGATTCTTAACAACCAGGACCCCTTAAAAGTGCCTAGGTAAAATAAAAAACTGTTTTCATTATATTCGTTTCCAAATTGCAGTGCAATTCGTTTTTTTTTCCTTTTGACACTAACTCAAGCTTACCTTTGTGATTTGTTTGCAGTCACTGAAAGATCCAAAGTGTTTGTTCGTAAATTCTGAGTACCTTAAGCAGATTCAGTTTCAGTGCATAAAGGTATTTACTTAAATTAAGAAGCTGTCCACAAATTTCACAAAAAATGCAAGTATTCAGATTGTGATACTCTTCCTAATTTTCATAAGTGACGTACTGTATGTTTCTTCTTCTCCCATTTACTACTTCGCTGATAGTAGAAATTTCGTCATTATATATTACTTCCTCGGAACAAGAAATAAAGTGCCAAACGACTGCGTATATTGACATATTTGATTCGCAAAATGGACGTTCTTTAACCGATACAGGAAATATGTCATTTTATTTGATTTGGCTACAATACACAGACATATGTTATCCCTACAGTTAAGTAAAATGTTTCTATCTGGTCTGGTGGTCCGAATACCTCTCTAAGCAGTTGTAATTTCATTGATCGCTTTCCGTGTGTTAATATCACTGCTTAACTATAAAACTAGCATTTCTACAAAATTTCTATGTATATATATTATGTATATAACAGTCTTCAGGTTTTTATATACATATGAACATAAATAAAAAATACAAAAGGAAAAGTTAAATAGAAGAAATAATGCGACTGATATGTGATATATATAGACCTGTGACGGTCACGCTCACTCGCCGAAGGTGTAGGTTCGATTCTCGACTTAATACCTCTAATTTTTTCAATGCACCACTTCTCTCGAGCTGCTGTCAACACTCAAAGAGTAATAACTATCTAAGAAAAAGCTTCTCAAACTTCGACGTTCGGAGTCGGCAAAAAACTGTAGGCCCCTTCTACAGGTGAGAGAACAGTAGTGCGCACAACACGAAAAGTTGATGACCAAGCTAGGCCCTGGTCCCCTGAGGACTGTCCCCCCATGTAATTACTATTATTTTCGTTTTTTTTTTTTAATTTTTAATTCAAATTTCACATATATGAACTTCTTTATAATCTCTACCCACAGGACTTTAAAATTCAAATAGTTCTCAGAATAAAACTATAAATACAAACGACGGTAAGCAAGAAGCAACAAAAAATTAATAATAATAAATTCCTCCTCCAGGCTGTTGTTCATTTTCTTTTCAAAAAAAGTAAACCACCCCCTCCTCTAACCTCCACCCAATCTTCTAATACCCCCGCGACAATATAATCAAAGCCGCAGTCTATGTACGACACAAATGTGTATATACATACAAATATAGCATTTTTTATTTCTGTTTCGTTGGCTGAGAATCCCACAATCACACAGTCAACCGCACCACGGTCACCATAAGCGCCATTATCATCACTACACACCAACTTCAGTCCACCCATATCCTGACACCACTACCAAGAGTACGTGCCGTCCACCCTTAAGAAGAACCGACGAAGAAACAACACAGGAAAAAAATTAATACAAATCGAAAGACTCTTAACTTTTCTTTAAATCATCAGTAAACAAGAGGAGAGACGAGGAAGGGTAAAAACAATTTCTTCTCTCCGAGAGAACACAACAAAACAAAGCAGAAACACGCATGGAATCATTTATCCTTTTTTCTTAGTGGGAGCAATTATATTTTTCGAAATCAAAGACAACCACCATCGTTGGATGAATGAGTCTGTAGGGTGACATGTGTCTTCGTCTTCATCCTCCATTCCCTACCAACATCAACTCATGACACGAGTAACCCAATTGACTTCCAGGAAATAATAACAAAACGAAATAAATTCCCTTTCTCTCTCTTTGAAATGCGTTATTCGCTTAGTCTCTTTAAGTTTTGGTCTTTTTTCAATAGAATATAATTACAATACATTCCCCTTCTGGTTTCTCGCTCAAAAGTCAAGCAAAGAGACTTCAGAAGTCCAGTCTCAAGGAACCCGGGAGGGGAATTCTCTTCCTTGGAATTGGAAACAATACTCCATATTTAGGATGCTCAATACTCAATACTCCTCTTTCCAGCAAGAAAATGAGTGGAACTCCATTATGTACTCTTAAATGACAAAGTCGAATTTATGTGGTGGAAGGTGGTATTCTCACACGAAAAGAGAACAACGAATGTGCCAGGTATTTCCTTTCATACAGTGATTCAACCTGGAATGTTTGCCACCTAGTGATAATTAGGAGAAACTGAGAAAATTCACTATAAGTACCTGAGGGTAAACAACGATCTACCGATAGATGGCGCAGTGTCAATTCATTTTAGTGGAGACAATATGTTAGATGTTCGAAAAATTATTATTCTCAAAAGAATCTGCAACGAAAATATTTTAAGTCGTATAAACATCGACTGTAAAATGTGATGACAGCGAGAATGAACAAATATCACCTTGGACTAGGGCAAGTGGACTGGTTACGGTAACATAGGTTATCACACTTCCTAAGAAATTAAGTGTTTTAGAAAGATACCTTATTATATTTTTTAGTCTCCCTTAAGAGCAGTTAAAATTTGAAGTAAATGTCTACACTCTTGCCTTAAGCTAATTGCCACTCGTTGGTCACTCAGTTAAAGTTGTCTCTTGCGATGTGTCAATGTTACAATTAACTTCGAAGAAAGACTTTTGCAATAGGAGATCAAAATTTCGCTTGGTTACCAAGAACAAACATTTACACCCGAGGCAGTGGAAATAAAGAAAAACTTGATTGACAGAGTGATTGTATAATTTTAGTTTGCTGCTGATATCAAGTATGAATAGCTCATGTTTCGAAGTTGTGATGGAATACTCGACCAACCTACACGGAGATTTATGGCAGCTTGGCCCTTCACAGAAACATAAACATTTTATAAACTTTTTGAATTTTCATTAAAATCTTTTCCACATTGCTACTCAACTGCGAATTGTTTTGGTTATACAAATTGTAAGAGGCGGAGAGGAATTAAATAATTTTAAGCGGAAAGCTTAAAATTATTTAATACGGGTAATTTTCCTCATTCTAGTAAAAATGAGATCTTTCTTTTCTGTTGGACTAGTTTTTCACTATAACTACTTTAATACATAGTGAAAATTTCATATATGTATTCATAACTGTGTACATATGGCTTAGACTATTTTCTTTTGCCCGTTAAAAAAGCTTATCTCAGTAATAATATTGAATTCTATCAAAAAATTAAATTAAATTTCGCCCAATTGAAGGTGTTCCAAAATTGGATTTAACCACTGTACTTCTTATCCCCTGAAGATGACAGCATCCTCTATCGAATCGTTCGGACAACACAAATGGCATAAACTCGTTTCATTTGCTCCTGAATGACCAAAACAGCAGACGAAGAATTAGCTCCTTCAACTTTAAAGGAAATAAACTTTTTACACTTCACTTTGTGACTCGTTGGGTTTCAATATCATTTCAGCTAGACTTAAAACTCCTTACGAGAAGGACCAAGATTGTGTTAAACAGTACATATTATACGGAGTCGAAAGTAGTACGATAAGAGAAAAAGCTGTGCTGGGTCTTTTGAAAGAAGGACTATATTGCGGATATTCTGTCTTTTTGTGATGAAGGTAAATGGAGGAAAAGGCGCAACCGGAATTCTCAGTACTATATCCAGATGTGGATGTAGCGTGTAAACCGACTTCTACACTGACTCGCCACTCCGCGTTCCAGTTAACGTAGTCTTTGAGCTCAAGTCTTCAGGTAAGAGGGTAAAATTGAATGCGGTCGACAATGAACTTAGATTATATGACTTAAAACAGTAAGAACGTGACCGTCAGGGATACCAGCCTCATCAGTAAGTAAGAAAACGCTTTTAAAATACAAAAATTAACGGGTACAAGTATGTTAATGCATGAAAGTACAATTGCTGCAATTTTTCCACAGCTATTGCTACAGGAAGAGAAGCCAGGGTTTGTTTTCTTAGGGATCCGGATGGTTGATTTGTTGAGGTAGATTTATGCAAAAAATCTTAAGCTACCAAACCTTAAACGAACCGGCACCACCGCTTATTTCGAAAACATCAGAGAGAAACATGCACTCACGCTCTGGCAGAGGAGAAGAATGATAACATCGAGGACGGCTTCTATGATCTCTTAGAAAGAACATACGATCGATATCCCAGCTATACCTGTTCAGGACACCATTGCATAAGGCTTCGACAAATACAAAACAGAATTCGCGAAAGCCACTGGCGCAGGGGACAGTAGTGAGATACCCCCGGATCTGGTTAGATTTGTATTTAAATAAACACATAGATGTTGCTCTCACCAGGGCTCGAGGCGTCATTGCAATTACAATGGGACAGTTTTACAAAGGCCAACTCGATGCAAGAGTAAAGAGAATCGTAACCCTAATCAGGCCAATGTTTACCTCTGGCTGCCCCGTGTGGTTTAATGTCTAAAGGAAAGAATGTGGTTGTTCGAGAGGGCGTGCCTTTGGGCCTGTCTTCGACTTTATTAAACTCCCTGGTCCGAGTGCAAGAAATTCTATTCTAGTGACGTATTGTACGAATTATTATGAGAAAATGTTTAGAGTGGATAATTTCATCCCAAAGCAGAATATATACTGCACAAGCAATGGACTCCTGTCACAATCTTATTTTAGATGCTTACTGTCCCAACACACAATATGATGAACGGGTGCGTCATCGGCTTCAAGGCAGCTCAGCTACAAGCTCAGTCGGCTCGGCATGCATAAATCGCTACTATACCTACTGTTTACTATACTTCCTGGCAGACGTTTCGTAGTCAAACATGGCAACGTAACTTCGGTGGGCATATTCCATGTTAAAAATGGTCTCCAACAGGGTGCCGTAAACTCGCCAATCCTATTTAACATTTACTTGACCGATCTTTTAAGTTCTCTTCATAATGCAATTGATAGTGTACAGGTCAGGTCCAAAGATTGCGGAAATTGCCACTCTCTTGCAGAATGACTTTGACTCCTTCAGACGAGATTGCGACAGCTGGAAGTTAAAAATTAATTTCGAGAAGTCGGAAAATATCCTGTTCAGGACGCCATTGCATAAGGCTTCCGCGGACACAAAAAAGAATTGACCTAAGCTCGTAATCATTGGACAACACGGGCAACCACTGACTCAGAGGACGGTAGTCAGATACCTCGGGTCTGGTTAGATCAGTATTTGTATTTTAACAAACATATAGATGCTGCTCTGACCAGGGCTCGATGCGCCTTTGCCCTTGCAAGGAGACTGTTTTACAACAGCCAACTCCATGCGACGGTTAAGGTAATCTGCTACATGGCCCTTATTAGGCCAATGCTTACCTATGGGTGTCTCGTGTGGTTCAAGGTGGGAGCTAGTCTGATGGAAAGGATGCGGTTGTTTGAGAGGGCATGCCTTCGGGCCTGTCTTCAACTTTACCGAATTCCTTGGTCCGAGTACAAGAAATTCTACTCTAATGAAGCCTTATACAACAGCGCTAAACTGATCAGAGTGGATAATTTCATCTTGAAGCTGATTCGGAGACATACTGCTAGAGCAATGGACTCCGATAACATTCTAATTTCGGGAGCTTACTATCCCAACAGACAATACCATGAAAGAGTGCGCCATAATGGTTTCGTTCCTCCAGAAGCATTCGCCTATTTTGATATGCTAGGTCGGTTACCAGACAAGAAAGCGGTACCGCTCATCTTTCATTTCGCCCGTTCTGCTGTGGATGGGCGGCGCAACTACGACCGTTCCGTTGCACGACGAGCTGAGGACAATTTCCTCCGCTTCAGTACAGCGGTATCGATACGGGATGTGCGGGATGTTGCCAAGCAGCATAAATGGTTCTGGTGGCTACGAGGCGAATCAAACTCCCTCGACGAACCTCCAAGCACTGGGCAGGGAATCCAACGGGGGCGGTCGGCTATTGTTTTCCAACGGAACAAATACCACCTGCAATCTTTGGCCGATTTACATATCTTTAGCTTTAGATTTTAGATTTTAGGTTAGAGTTAAAAAAATTATAAAAAAAAATGAAACAAATATATATGTGAGTGTATATTAGATTATACACACATATATACTTGTACATAGACGCACCTGTGCATGTATGCATGAACATATACCGATGAACTATATGAAAGTATACATGCACATGTGCGTACGTGGTTTAAGTTAGTAATAGAATAGTTTTAGTCCTAGTTCTTAGTTTTAGTTGTAGTCGTAGCTTTAGTTACGTTTATTTTTTTTTTAGTAAAATGGTTAAGCTTTTAAGTTTTTGTTTTTCTTTTCTTAATAGATAATAGGTGTAAGTATGTATGAATTAATGTTTTTATATAAAATACATAAAGATGTTGAAAAGCACATAAAATTCAGTTAATCTTAGAAAGCCTGCGAAGGGCCAGTAAGATTATGATCAAACAATGTTATGTAAACTAGTTTTAAGCATTTTTGTCTAGAATTTAAGTGTCCCTTGATTATAATAAAATGCAAACAAAAAAAAGGAGGGGTGCGCCATAATGTCTTAGTCTCTCCAGTAGCATTTATTTATTTTGAAAAGCTAGGTTTGCTATAGGACAAGAATTTTATTTGGCCCATTCTGCTGTGAATGGGCGACTCAACTACGATTGTAACATTGCGCGATGAGCTGAGAATAATATCTTTCCCTTCAGTGCAGCGATATTAAGATGGGATGTGCTGGATGTTGCGAACGGTTCTAGTGGCTACAGAGCGATTGAAACTACCTTGTCGAACCCTCTAAATCATGGGTACCACTGGGGGTGGTCGGTTTTCGTTTTGTAACAAACCAAATACCAGCTGCAATCTTTGCCCGATTTACTTATCTTAGCTTAACTTTGTAGTAGAATTTGGTTAAGTTTTAGTTTTAGTTGTAGCTGTAGATTCACATATAAATTTTTAGGAAAAAGTTATAGATTTTATTTTTTTCTAATTTTCGTAATAACAAATTACTAATACGTTGCTTATAATAATAAATAATGAAGATCAAAAACTGGCCTGCGAAGAGCTAGTGAGAATGGCTGATTTTCGTTGAAATTCGCTTATACTTCGACGCTGTCTGCACTTACGATACGAAGGGAGAGAGAACCGGCGTCTCACAAAAAAAAGCAACGAAAGATAAGTTGGCAGTCGAAAAAATGGGAAGGTGTTCTGGCAGAAACATCCATAAATCGACTCAAATCCCGCTGTTAGGTAGGTAGCCCTTTCAGAGGTTTCTGAAGTCTAGGTCATTAGTACTAGTCAAATTTGTTTAAAGAATGAACAGTACAGAAATGTAGATTTAGTTTATGATACTGATACTGACTCTGCTCGCTTTAATGTTTCCAAGAGTATATTCCTTGAAAAAGGTTACAGCTACTATTATCGCACTACTGCATATATCTGAATGTAGTGCACACACAAGTGCTGTATTAATAAATTGTTGTGTAAACTATGTTTATTTAGCTATTCAAAGCTTATTGAAAGTGCACTTCCTTTTTATGTTAGAATCCATAAAAGGTAACCGTTTCAGAAAGCGACTTTGAATAAACTAATATATTCTCAACTTCAAACTAAGCGAATGTATTTTTGGGGTGTGAAGGAGGAGGGATTTAGACAACTATAATTCATTACACTTAAACCATAAACATAATTCAATGGCCTCTTTAAGATGGTATTTCTTTGTATTAAACGAAACTTACTTGTTTCGTCACACCGAACCTACCTGCACCCTAAAAGAGGGTGCCTTTGTCAGCGGAAAGATACATATGAAGGGCAAAAAGACTTGCGGGAGCTAATAGCAAAGACAAGACAAATTCAAGTACATCGCCTCCATGATGCACACACAGTTACACAAACTGTAGAAGATACCAGCTAAGATAGAGAAATGCCCGCCTCTTCCAATTTCCTTTTCGTGCGCAAAAAAAAAATGCTTGGCTGTACGTTTGTGCCTGCGCATACAAGAATTCAAAAGAAGACAAAGATGAACATGCAGGAACGACGGAAGATAGGCAAAATACAAGAATGAGCGGAAGACGAGAAAATTCTAGCGAAAAGGGAAAAAAGATCCTCGCACGGTTTTCTAGACATTTACTCCTGAAAAACCCAAAACGGGAGTTTCTTTTGATTGGTTCGCGACATTATCTTTCTATCTCATTTTAACCTCACTCTCTTTCATTTTCGTTCACACATTGAACCGTTTACACACGCCATCCTGTTTTTCTATCTCTCTTGGAAGCATACATCTTTATGCAAGAGGATCCTTCCTTCCTCTCTAAAGAAATCCGGCGAAGGAACCAACAAAAAAGGAAATCTCGCAAACTTTTGAAGGGTTTTTCTTACTTCGAACGCGCCCGTCGTCGTTTCCGCGTGTTGAGTACCACATACAACGGCAAAATTTTCCAAGAATAAGGGCTGCCAGGAAAACACACCACAGAAGGTGGATGTGGGGGTGATTGTCGCGCAGGGGAACTGACAGAACAGTAAAAAATCAATGCTTTCAGGAGTTAATGGAGAACGATTACACGCGACTAACTATATACGCTCAATTTAAACTATTTTTCGTGGATAATGGCTACTGAAATCCGTAAATAAGGTATGGAGGATTGGTGAAGCTGCAGGGTTATGTAAAGATATACAACACTAAATTTCTAAATTTTATACCTGGGTGGAATACTTTCGAGAAACTGATAGTTCTTGGAGTTATTTTTTATTTTTTTTTTGTCTTCCAATTGAATCCTTTTTTCCGTTTCAATATTTGTGTGTGTCGCAAAGAAAGAGATAGAGTGCAAAATCAACGAGCGATGGCGAAGAAAACGAAGTAGTAGTGGAAATCTGGAAGCATAAATAATATGAAAACACGCGGAAAACTTTAACCAATAGGAAAATTCCTATAAACAAAGATTTCAATCTTATTGGCTACGCTTCTGGAACAGTTAAAACATTCCTCGAAAAAGCGAAGAGAAAAAATAAGTTTACCCAAAGCTAACATATGATCCCTCGCTTGTTTCTGCTGCTGTACCATTCTGTACCATTTAAGATTGTTTTTTGGGAAGGACTCATGTGAGTCCTTTGTTGTAACCATCTTTTGGTGTCAACTTATACTATATTCCTGTGTGGAAGCGTCTTTCAAAGACAAGAAATGAAAAGTTAATTTGTTTTGAAATAAGATGCTTGCGCTTGTAGGCATGTGTTTGGAATAGAAGGAAACCAAAGTAAAAAGAGGGAGATATATTGGAAATAAAGCAATGACAAGATATCCAATTAAGTGAATATAGGGATTTGAAGATTTAAGATTTTGATTGTCTTAAGTAACTTTTACTTTAACATCTTGCACATGAGCAGCCCTCAAAATACTGTAGTTAGATAACCGAGACTTGGCGATGGGTGGTATTCATTGTCATGTTTGACGTTTAAGAAGTATACATTGTATAAATAAAAGTACGGTTTACTTTCAACCTTACATATGTCAAATAAATTTAAAACATACTTTACATATACATATTTTGCACATAATAATAATTGTTGGCGCTACAGTCCAAAGGGGGACCAGGGCCTAGCTTGCTCATCAACTACTCGTGTTGTGCGCGCTAGTGTTCTCTCACGAGTAGAAGGGACCTACAGTTTTTTGCCGATTCCGAACGGCGAAATTTGAGAAGCTTTCTTAGACAGTTATTACTCTTTGAGTGTTGTCAGCAGCTCGAAAGAGGTGGTGCCGTGAAATATTAGAAAAATTGGTGTTGAACTGGGAGTCGAACCTAGACCCTTCGGCGTGTGAGCGTCGCACTCTACCCACTACGCCACGGCGACCATATTTTGCACATACCTTACATATCTTTGATTGCACAGCAGACACAGGGGATACTTGACATACTGCACAACAACAAAATAAGATGCATTCGACGACAACCATTTTAAAAGGACTTAACCCATTTCATCTCAACGATGTAAAAAACACTCTTTTTGGACCATAAAATGTACGTATGATGATACAACTAGTGAGGACAAAAACACCCTAGTTTTGGGCGATTTAAATTCGGAAATTCAATACTGATGCGACGCTTATATGAATACCAACTGTGCTATGGAAATTCGAAATTATTTATTTTTTTAGACGTCGCAAAATAGCTGGTGGACAAAAAAAGAATAGCAATTTGAACGATTTCTCATTAGCAACCACTTGCATAAGAAAATGCACTCAGAGTCTGTTAATATTGATTTTATTATACAGAAAGGCATTAAGTTTTTTGTTTTTTTTTAGCTGCTGACAACACTCAAAGAGTAACTGTCCTAGAAAAAGTTTCTCCAATGCCACCCAGCTGGGCCCAACAAGCGTCCACCTGTGTAATGTCGCCCGATCCAATATATTGTAATACTAGCCCAATCCTAATATTATTATGTCCACATATTCCTCCTGAGGCTTAGATTTGCAATGGCACGGAGTCACACATAAAATGTGTTGTATCGCACCTGACGGTTCTATATCTAATCTTATCATGCATAATGATCATTTTTTGTTTTTGTTTTTTCGCTTTGTACTATACTTATAAATAGAACTTCTACAATAAAATCTCTTAGAACGATTACAAATTTTAACTGCATGGCAAACCCAACTTACTTGAGTAAGTGTATATGTTTTCCCTTTGCAGTATAAGCTCTTGCAATATTATCAGTATTTCTCCTTTATAAATGCTTTTTTTGAATTGTATTATTTAATAAAGGGACACTTAAATTCTAGACAAAAATGCTTAAAGCTAGTTTACATAACATTGTATAGTCATAATCTTACTGGCCCTTTGCAGGCTCTCTAAGATTAACTTAATTTCATATGTTTTTCAAAGACTTTATTACTTCCTTTAAGAATATTTATTCATACTAAGACGTATTGTATATCAAGAAAAGGAGGAAAAAAAACGTAAAAGCTTAACCATTTTACTAAAAATAACTTATGTCTAAAGCTAGCGACTACAACTAAAACTAAGAGCAAGAACTAGAACTAAAACACTTCTATCACTAACTTAAACTACATACGCACATGTGCATGTATATCATCATATAGTATACCAGTATGATATGAGCGTTTTTTTTTTTTTAAATAAGACACTAATTATTAATGGGAAAGTGAAAACATTTTATTCAAAGTATTGACCATTGTTTTCTACACATTTTGACCACCTTTCTGGCAATTTGTGAATACCACGCCAATAAAATTGTTCGTCTTTTAAAGCAAACAGATCAGACACCCAATTTTCGACCTCCTTGTAGGAATCAGAGAGCTGCTCAGCCAATGCGTGTCCCATCGATGAAAACAAATGTTAGTCGGAAGGAGCCAAGTCTGGTGAATGCGGCGGGTGAGGTAGCTGCTCCCAGCCAAGTGTTTTGATTGATTCCTAAATCGGTTTTGCTTTGTGTGCAGGTGCATTGTCATGAAGCAAAATTACCTTGCCGCGTCTTCTGCCCCATTCTTATCGTTTCTCGATCAATGCATGGTTCAAATTGATAATTTGTTGTCGGTAGCGATCAGTATTAATGGTTTCACCAGGTTTTAGGAGCTCGTGGTACAGCACACCTTTCTGGTCCCACCAAACACACAGATGTGGGATTTGGTTTTACGTGATCGCCTACCTTAACGGCTTATATCACGGGGAACCTTTTTCCCAAGAGTCGTAAGTAACGCAAGACTAAACGCCTTAGTTACCCAAGTACCAAATTGGGATCATGCTTGAGGGGCAATCACCCCACCTTGGTTTGATGCGAAGCCTTCCTAAAACCTCTTCCGCTCTTTGGGTCGCAGCGCCCGGTTGAGAATGCAACTCCACACTGAGAAGGGATAGTCCCCTAACCGACTTGCCTAGTTTTGCTTAAACAATGGGCTAGACAAGTCAGGACAGTACACTATTCTCGACTCTACCCGCGATGTTAGGTGGTTAACCACAGCCACCACGAAACTCCCACAAGGGGGCCTACCGCAATGGTCAGGCTGGAACCGAAGTTCCAGGGGCCCCTGACCTCCCGTGGCACCAGAATATAGCCTCTGGTTAAGCTGTCACTACCAGTCAGGTTCCCTCTAAGCCTGGGTCTGTTAGCCGCCATCCCGCCACAGATGGTCTTTCCTCCATCAGTGTTTCCGTTGTCACTATAAATAGTGATACGGATGTGATTTTGAATCATGTGATTCATAAATCCAGTCACATCATCTGGACCCACCAAACACACAGCATTGTATTCTTAATGGTTGTCCCAGATTCTTAAAATAAATCCATTTTTCATCGCCAGTAACAATCTGATGCAAAACCGATTTTCTTTCGTGTCTTTGAAGCTAAATTTCACAAGTGTTTTTTCGGTTTTCCATCTGCCTTTCATTCAATGCATGTGGCACTCATTTTACACACTTTTGGATCTTTCCCATAGCTTTCAAACGGTCCGAAATTGTTTGTTGTGCAACATTTAACATTGCCGCCATTTGCTTTTGACTCAAAGTGTCATCTCCATCCAATATCGTTTGCAATTCGGCGTCTTGAAACTTGTCTTGTTGTCTTCCAAGTTCTTCATTTCTCACATCAAAATCATTATTTCTGAGCCGTTAAAACCATCTTTTGCATGTTGCTTCTGATAGAGCATGATCACCATATGCCTCGACAAGCATTCGATGCGACTCTGCAGCATTTTTCTTCAAATGAAAACAAAAAATTAATCCGTTCCGCAAGTCATCACTTTCTGGTACGAAATTCGACATTTTTAACACGATGAAAAAATATGATGTTGTCTGTTCAATGACTTGATGTATACTAAATATTTTTCACTGATGTCATAGCAAACAAACAAAAAAAATAAGGGCTCGTTCACAACAAATATTCCCTATCGAGACATTTGTATCTTGACGCTCACTTCATACGGGTATAACTGGTATGTTCATGCATGCATGCACAGGTGCGTCTATGTACACCTATATATGTGTGTATAATCGAATATACACTCAAATATATTTCTCTGTGTTTTTTTTTTTTTTTTGATTTTTTTAATTTTTTTTCTTTATTTTGTATTTTTGTATTTTGTTTTTAATTTTGTTTAATTGTTTAATTTTTTTTATATTTGTTATTTTAAAACCTAACTCTAACCTAAAATCTAAAACTAAAATCTAAAGCTAAGGAAATGTAAGTCGGCCAAACATTGCAGGTGGTATTTGTTCCGTTGGAAAACAATAGCCGACCGCCCCCGTTGGATTCCCTACCCAGTGTTTGGAGGTTCGTCGAGGGAGTTTGATTCGCCTCGTAGCCACCAGAACCATTTATGCTGCTTGGCAACATCCCGCACATCCCGTCCTCAGCTCGTCGTGCAACGGAACGGTCGTAGTTGCGCCACCCGTCCACAGCAGAACGGGCGAAATGAAAGATGAGCGGTACCGCTTTCTTGTCTGGAAACCGACCTAGCTTATCAAAATAGGCGAATGCTTCTGGAGGAACGAAACCATTATGGCGCACTCTTTCATGGTATTGTCTGTTGGGATAGTAAGCTCCCGAAATTAGAATGTTATCGGAGTCCATTGCTCTAGCAGTATGTCTCCGAATCAGCTTCAGGATGAAATTATTCACTCTGATCGGTTTAGCCCTGTTGTATAAGACTTCATTAGAGTAGAATTTCTTGTATTCGGACCAAGGAATTCGGTAAAGTTGAAGACAGGCCCGAAGGCATGCCCTCTCAAACAACCGCATCCTTTCCATCAGACTAGTTCCCACATTGAACCACACGAGACACCCATAGGTAAGCGTTGGCCTAATAAGGGCCAAGTAGCAGATTACCTTAACCGTCGCATCGAGTTGGCTGTTGTAAAACAGTCTCCTTGCAAGGGCAAAGGCGCATCGAGCCCTGGTCAGAGCAGCATCTATATGTTTGTTAAAATACAAATACTGATCTAACCAGACCCGAGGTATCTGACTACCGTCCTCTGAGCCAGTGGTTGCCCGTGTTGTCCAATGATTACGAGCTTAAGTCAATTCTTTTTTGTGCCCGCGGAAGCCTTATGCAATGGCGTCCTGAACAGGATATTTTCCGACTTCTCGAAATTAATTTTTAACTTCCAGCTGTCGCAATCTCGTCTGAAGGAGTCAAAGTCATTCTGCAAGAGAGTGGCAATTTTCGCAATCTTTGGACCTGACTTGTACACTATCAAGTCATCTGCGTACGCAATTGCATTATGAAGAGAACTTAAAAGATCGGTCAAGTAAATGTTAAATAGGATTGGCGAGTTTACGGCACCCTGTTGGAGACCATTTTTAACATGGAATATGCCCACCGAAGTTACGTTGCCATATTTGACTACGAAACGTTTGCCAGGAAGCATAGTAAACAGTAGGTATAGTAGCGATTTATGCATGCCGAGCCGACTGAGCTTGTAAAAAAGTTCGTCCAACCAAACGATGTCGAAGGACTTCTCCAGATCAATCAGCACCGCACCTGTGCACTGTTTCTTGCACTTGTTCCATTGAATGTCAGAAACTAGTTTCGACGCGGTATGTATGGTATCATACCGAACTGGTTATCCGGTATGATATTTTTATTCTCTACCCAGTCAAGCAGAGCTCTGTTAACCACCTTTTCGAAAACCTTGCTAATATTCGAAGGAGACTTATCGACCGAAGGTTGCACGGATCAGACGAATCTTTTCCTCTTTTGGATTTTGGTGCACTATCGCTGTCTTCCAATGCTTCGGATAATGTGCATTATTCAGGGCATTGTTAAACAGGACGTGTACATCCGTACCACTTCTTGAGGAAAATGTCTCAGCACAATATGCTTGAGATCCCATCAATTCCCACAGACTTTTTCTTCTTAAGTGATTCAAAGATCGCTTGAAGCTTCGTAACTGTAATGAATGGGGGCTGTACCTCTTCAATGGCGATGGCGTTATCTGCCATGCTATCATCACTGAACACGACAAAGCCAGTGTTTTCAGATCACCACTGTTGCAGATCATACCGGAGAACACGGTTTTCCAGATTGTGGTTAGTGCGGATGCTTTCACCTTATACACCTCCTGAAAAGTCGCGCCAAAAACTTCCACTTTTTCTTGCGGGTTTCATCTAGAATAGCGTTCTTCTGTTGTCAGTAGGTGTTCGTTGTCTGTTGTTCTGGGCAGCTTAAGACACGGAAGATCGCTTTGCCTGTTGCTCCTGAAGAACTTATTTATTTGAGCAATTTTGAGCAATTAAAAATTGAATGTTCTTGACAAGCGCCTTCAGCGTCCTAATCTCCTAATTTTGTCGGTCTGTAAAACGCCGATATAAGGTTTTCAACCTTGATAGTAGTCCGCTTTTACGTCGATGAAGTGCGGCAATTGTCGTACTGCGGTAGCAGTTCTCAATTTCCGTTCGCCGATACCGTGGTAGCGTGCAGTCCATTCGTTTAATTGAGTCGTCAAACTGTAGCAGATACATGTCAGTCTTCTCATTAGACAAGTTTCTGTTGGATGGTATGTAGAGAACGTTTGAGGAGATTGTTCTTAACAATTTTCTGGAGAAGCGTTGCCAACGCGCCCTTCGATAGTTGTAGGGATACGTTTGGACAAACTCTCCTAATTCTGCAATATCTTTGGGAACCTTTATTTCGGCACTAAGTCCGCAATGGTCGCTGAGATACACAAAGGTATTCAGGCAATTGACAGTATGTTCAATATTGTCGGTCATATGCAGTTTTGCGTCTAACAGCATGAGATCCAGAAACGAACCACTTCGTTGGAAAGATGAGATCTCGGTTGTTTTCAAATCGGGCATATACTCGACACTTTGAAAAAAAACCAACTGTAAAGCTGATCCCCTCGAGGATTGGAAAGTGTATTACGGCCAAGATGTAATCGCTTTCTTCCGAATCAAGCCTAAGGCAACGAAAGAGTGAATCGAGCTCTGAAATTGTTGATCTGGCGTGAGAGGGATCCGGAGGCATAGACCGACACCACGTACGATTTCCTTCCGCTACGTAGAGAGATGCACGCAATGCAGGCTTCTAACCCCTGAAACCGACGTACTTCGCTACTGTACACTACTTTATGTTTAATATTGTTGTTAACGAAAATCGTGACGCCGCCCCCACTTTGTGAGTTGGGCCGATCTGGGCTCTGGTCTGGGCTCTAGTCGTCCAACAATTTGAAGAGAACTTGTAAATTGCCCCCATAGGCGTACCCATTATGATCTAAGACGTGTTTGACTCCGCAGGAGCGCCAGAATTTGGCCAACCTGCTCCTTTAGCCTCTAGCGTTTAGCACCTTTCCATGGTGACTCTTCATACGGACGATGAATCGGAAGCATTTGGCCCCACAGTTCTTGAAATCGGAACCTGCGCCACTTTCAACTGTTGTTGGTTTGTCGTCGCCCTCCGACTAGACGGGGTGACGGGTATAGTTGCCCCGAGTGGATGTTTCATTGGGGGCTGCTTCTGCAGAGCCATCTTTGCTTTCCGCTCTTGCAATTTAGGGCAATCTCGATAATATGCGGTGTGCCCCGCATTCCCGCAGGTACACATTTGAGTTGATTTTTTCAACTTCTTCGCCTTGCGCCAGACAACATTTGTCTGCATTGTGGTCTCCACTGCACTTCACGCATACAGGCTGCATAAGGCAGTTCGACGCCGTGTTTCCGAACCTTTGGCAGCGGTAACACTGTGGTGTGCCCTCGCTTCTTCTTATATTTTCCCATGTACAATGCCAGCAATCTAAAGACCGAATTTTGTTTACATTGACGAGCATTATGTTGGGTTTAATCTATGCAATAAAGAAGGGTGATTTCCGCCTCTCTTTCTTGGTCCTTGCTGTGGTGAAAGGCTTGGCCCCTACAAACACAATTGCTCTTTGAGCTTTTGGAGAACCTCCTCCGATTCCAGCGGCTGAAGGAGCTTCAGCAGAACGGAGCATAGCTTTTCGCCTCTTGGCATGAATGAGAAAAAGTCCGTCGTCAAAATTTCCAATCACTTTTTGATTTTGTTATACTGATCTACTGTTTTGCAGTGGATCGAAAATGTATCAGAACCATTGCCTAAATTCATTTATTTATGGTACCCTGTCCTTATTTGGGGGCCGCTGCTGCTGTTGATGGGACATGTTCTGCTGTTGCTGGGCTGGTAGCTTTGCTTTACTGCTGCGGTTGTTGCAGTTTTTGTTTTTTCCTTTTTACTGTTTTGCACTTTTGGTGTGCTGTCCTCGTTCTTTTTTTGTTTTCTTCTCGCAGTTCTCTCAGTTCTAGTAGGACAGCTTTTGTCTTTTCTCTCAACGTAGAGACCAAGTTCCTTGTCGAAAATTATTTTTTCGGCCTCATCTTTAGTGTCTGTTGTTGCTAGTGACGCAAAGCTGTTGCTGCTCACCGCGAGAAGCCCTTCGCCACCATCAGACACATAGTAGACAATGCTAACCTCGGCTGCATGTGAAGTTGCTGCCGCTTCATCGTGCTCTCCTCCCTTCAGACCTTTAGGGGATGCCTTTGTGTTTCGGCGTTTGGTTTCCTCCGACTTTGTGCTGCTGGTGGAACTGTTTTTTTTCTCCTCCTTTCAACAGCGCCTTCTTGCACCATAGGCCATAGACCTGATTCCGCCACCGGTTCTTTATCGTTTTTTTTTTTTTTTTGGAGCGACCCGCGCTCACGCGTTTCCATTATTCTCACTCACTTCACTAATTAAGTTCTGATTTTTAGTTTCAGGAAAAAAAGAAAAAGTGTTTCCGCACTGGGGATCGAACCTTGGATTCTCGCGTCCCGAGCATTGGTCCTTTTTTTTGAGTTTGAACATGTATTTTTTATTAATCAGTTCATTTTCTTAAATCTAGACAAAATACTTAACTAGTTTAACATTTATATAAAACTTTCAAATCTATCTTACTGGCCCTATGCGGGCACTTTAAGCTAATCTATTCTTATTTTTTAGGGTTTTCAGCTTTTTTACATTTTTCTTTAGTAAATATTTATATGATTTACTTAATTCTGAATAGCTTAATACTAAGAAAACTTTTATTAAGAAACTTAGCAACTACTTACAATTTTTACCTGAATCTAATTAAAAGACTTAACCTACATACAACTATCTTGATCTAATTAAATTTACAAATATATATTTTTTGTATTTATGTGTTTTTAAACTATTGTATATCCTTACACTGAATATAGGTTTTCCGTAGGAGGACCAATATCGGGTTCAACTGACGGCAGCTGGGCCACCAGATGTGGCTTTAACCACCAGAAAAAGTGCCTATCGAGCATTGGTCCTATGCACAGAACCAAATGACTCTTGCAAGATCGTTTGACAACAACACTATTTGTCTTTGTTTTAAGGTTTCGGTTTTACTTTATGCACTCGCGTGAATTGAACCACACTCTTAAGAGGTCTATTAAAGACTGACCATTATAAATGGTTTGAAAACCATAATGTAACTTAAAAGGAATCCTAAATTTACCGGTAAAGAGGAGTTATTTAATTACACATAAAGGTGGATTTTGCCTAGATTTCGCAGGCAAAATTGTGAACACAACTAGCGGAAAAGCTTGCTATTGAAACTCACACGATTTGAAATCCGATTATATAAGTATATGTGATCTCGCAAATTGCTTATCAACGGGATATTAATAATTGTTGCTGACGAGAGGAGGATGCACTCCGATGTGACTCATTCAACGTCAGTCTTGGAAAGATCGTACAAGCGCACTCGCCAATAAAACATGCCCGATCTTCAAGAAATTCGTATGGTTCCTAATATGCGCGCACGACGTTAACGTGAATTTTCTATATTTGCTTTCTGCATACACTCTACAATTTTATTTTAAATTTAAGGAGATGATTGTGAACTTTTATTATATTTAACTCAACCCTTATTTTCATCTCTTATTTCTGGAATATACATATAATAAGCGAAAACAGTGTTAAGTGACTTAAAGAAGAACCAGTTTTCTAAATGAAAATGCCTCTCGCCTGTAAAAGGTTTTGTTATATTACATAGAGAGAATGCGAAAAAAATAATCATGTCACACGAGCTTTTAGTTGTCAGCTGTTATTAACAGTTCTGACTAATATGAATACGAACCAAAATGTTATGACGATAGTGATGATTCCGCCCTTTTGCAGTTGGAATGCCAACTTTCAGGAGGTGAGGTCGCAAACTGATGATAAAGAACGGAATGATAATTTCCATGAGATAAATATTATGAGCGTATTTAAATATGTTATTTATAAATCCTCATGGTCTTTTCCTTAATTAAGTTAGATTTACATATACACCTTCCCAGATTCTTGTGTCTCCTTTGATCCCAGTGACTTGCTGTTGCTGGCATTCATTTACTTCGCCATTCATAATTGGATATAAAATAACAAGAAAATCCCATGATGACATTAAGGGGATCTCCTTCGCCGTAAAGGAATACATTAAATATGCCTTAGATAGAACTAAAACCGTGTAAGGATTACGACTCAACGTCTCAGCCACCCACCCACACTTGTTCTGATTTTTCATTACACATATGCTGTCAGTCACATTGCATTGCACGTATGTGTAATGCGTTCTCTTTCTACTTGTACGCAAGTACACACTCGTTGCGCCTTTGGTTGGCATTTTCGTACATACGCTATTTAGAAGCCAACAAATCCAACAAATTGATGGGCGGAGTAAAAACTGTTTAAATATCCGTTAATTATATATTTCTTGGGAGACGCTTGCTTTTCAAGAATTCCATACGATGAGTTGCGGGGGAAAGCAGGCTGAGTTCATAAACTAAGATAGACTAAAATAATTCACGCAAGCGCTTTTGTAAAAGTGCTTCAATGCTTTTTACACACCACTTTCACGTGGCTCCATTGAACGCCATATCAATTCAGAAATAGTTGTCAGCAGAGAAATGACTAGAAATTACATATACAATAGAAAAACTGACGTTCTGTCTGCAACGCTCTTCATATCTTATATTTACATACGTACATAGCGATTTTGCACGAATAATGGGTAATCATCACATCAAGCTATTTATATTTTTACTAAATAGTTTGCTGCTAGTTTGAGGTGAACTAACATTTTAAACGATTTTACAACAAGCGTACTAATACAAAGTTGAAATAAAAAAAGTGTAATCTCTTTCGCCGTCTTTCTTCTTCTTTCTATATGTAGTTGTATCTAAAATTAATTAAAATGAATATGAATTTGATCTTACAATCATTTTTAAGACCTTTATGAGGATATTATTGTTAAAGGGGTAATTGGGAATTAAAAACGTTTCTTAATTTAATTTTTGTTTTTTTGCATATGTTGTTGTAACTTTTTTTAATGCATGTTTTTATACATTTACAAAAAACTCTTGATTTCCAGACAAAAATGTTAAAGACTAGTTTACAGTATTGTTGTTTCTATGCAGTGAAAACTTTCTTTCCTTCGTCGGTTATTTTGGTCACTGTCAATTTTCAATGAAACCAGCTTATTTCATCCAACGTTTCGGCAGGGATTGCTGCCTTCATCAAGGGATATTAATTGTGTTGTTGTTACAAGTAGATGTAGATGTTAGAATCTAGATGTTTTTTGAAATTATTAAAAAAAAAAAACTAAATTCACAAAAAACAAAATACTGAACACTTCCGTGTGTGAAGATCATTCTAGAAGTGCTCTCTATTTTTCCGCCCTCAAGTTGCACCCCTCAGATATAATACACTTGTGTCAGAGTTTTTTCCAATCCTGTATGCAGTTCTGATATGCACTTCTTGGTGTGCCCTTGAGCTACATATCTCAGCGGTTCGGTTTGTATTTCCTCCATCGTAACAAAACTCCGTCCTTTCATGGGCATCTTCAATCTTGGGAACAGAAAAAAGTCGCAAGTCTTTGTTTTCTTTTTTCGACAGCAGGAAATCGCAAAACACGCAAAACACATCTATCTTTTATGGATATCACAAGCTAAATAAATATGCTGTGTAGCTAAAACTGTAAACAAATATTCGAAACGAGTGCACCAAAACAAAATAAGAAAAAATTGATAATCGAATGTGCATTGTCGGCAAAATTTAAAAATCCACCTTGTTTTTTTGAAACATATTAAAAGACAGGAAGTAGGCTAATTTTGGAGCAGTACACACTTGACATTTTTTGTTTACGACATCTACAATTCAACGTCTAATTAAAAGAATATAATACACATCTACGTTGAATAAGTAAACCCAAGGTTCAAGTTAACACAAAACCCTTTCCTCTCTGGATGCCTTGTCGCGGCGGAAGGGCGTAAGAATAAAATATACTTGGCTCGAAAGATTCCAGTTGAGACCTAGAACCAAAGTCCTGATGCGTTTTGTCTTTCAACGTTTTAATAAAGTCATTATAAAGGAAAAACATGGGGATTTCAATACTCCAGGCGGTACTCGCTATCTTTTTCGGACACTTCTATTGGTAGCTCCTCCCGCGCGCATAATCCAAGTGAAACGAGTCCCGCAACAGGTACAGGTTGCAGTTCTAGTGGACGGAAATTGACCTGTGCAGGAGAACTCGATAAAAGACACATACTCCCAGCACGCGTAGAACGAGATGCGCAGCCTGATATCTCTTATTTGCTGTTGCGAATCGGGAAAGCTGGCAATGGCTCCAGTACGACCGACGCAGAGTGCAAACTCTGCGACGATCTGCTGTGGGAGTTAGCTAAAGCAGGGGTATGCTTGCTTCCAAGTGAAGGCCCGTGATCTGGAAAACAGAATCTTTTTTGTGAGGTGTTCAACACACCAGTTTCTTGGGTGGCTGGGTACGCCTGTAACAAAATACTCCGCCACTATTTACCCAGATTAACTTTATTCATTCTAGGGATGCTACTGCAATACTAGAACGATGAAGACAAACCCCCATACAATATCCATCTATGACTACTCTCCACTCTCCAACGATAACTTGTCTTGTTGTGCAAAATATTCTCCCAGTAATCAAACTTGGACAAAACGTGTTTCCCCTACGATTATGCGATGCCAATGTTAAGCACTTTTTGTGGAGCTGCAGCAAATGCAAAAAGAGAGTATCACATCCTCTAGGTAGATGTCGTACTATCGTCTGGTCTGAACTTCAGAAATACTTGCTACCAGCTAATCTTTTTTATGACAAAAAGATCGTGATCGATTTAACGCTATTCAACAGATATCTTAAGAAGATCATAAAATGGAAAGTCAGACCATAGATACATAATATTCCGAATCAAATGCGAAACCACAATTTTCCTAGAAGAACAAAGAATTTTTTGTTTTAGGGGAAAAGTTAGAAAACTGACCTCAGAACAAGGCATAAGGTTGAGGAAGCAGTTCAAGGTCTAAACTAACCAAACCTTCGACGTAACCAAATCCTAACATACCCAGTCCAAACCACCCCCTGCAGACACACTCTTCCGCGTTCACTCTTCCATTTGTTCATTATAAGTTACGAAGTAGTTTCTGAGAAAATTAAAAAAAATTAAACTACTTCGAAACATCCAGCACATCCCATCTCGATATCGCTGTACTGAAGCGGTCCTTTCATGGTATTGTGTGTTGCGATTATAGGTCCCAGAAAAAAGATTGTTAGCGGAATCCATCTTGCAGTATGTTTCCGAGTTTACTTCAGGATGAAATTAGCCATTCAGATCATTTTCGACCTATTTTATAATTCAATTTCTTGTACTCGGACCAGGAAGTTAGGTAAAGTGGAAGACAGACACTCTCGAACAACCACCTCCTTTTCATCAGACTAGCTCCCACATTGAACCACACGGGGCAGACAGAGGTAAGCATTGGCCTGATTAGAGCCCTGTTGTAGATTACCTTTATCTTCGCTTCGGGTTGGCTGTTGTAAGATAGTCTCTTTGCAAGAGAAAAAGCGCCTCGAGCCCTGGCTAGAGCAGCATCTTTATGTTTATTAAAATACAAATATTAACACAACTAGATCCCAAGGTATCCAACCACCGTCCGCTGCGCCAAAGGCTCCCCATGCTGTCCAAGGATAATGAGCTTACGCCAATTCTTTTTTGTATTTGCCGAAGCCTTATGCAACGGTGTCCAGAACAGGATGATTTTCGACTTCTCGAAGTTGATTTTTAAGGAAGGAGTCAAGTTACCCTGCAAGATAGTGGTAATGTCTTTGGACTTGATCTGCGTACGCAAGTGCATTGTGCAGAAAATCACCTTCATTCTATGGTGACTTTCCGATCGGGCGATGGATCGAGTGCACTAGACACCACAGTGTGGCATTATCATGGGTTTTTGTTACCGTCGGCATTCGACCAGCCGTCATATTGGCGAATTGAGGAGTGACGGGTATGGCTGCCCCGAGTATGTGTTCCACCGGAGGCTGCTTCAGCAGGGTCGTCTTTACTTTTCTCTCTTGAAATTTAGGTCAGCTTCTATTTGCGGAGTGCCTCTCATTCCCGCAGAGTGCGCAATTGAGTTAATATTTTGCAACTGTTTCACTACGAACATTTGTCCGCCCTGTGGTTCTATTTGGCAGTTCGACGACATGTGTCCGAACATTTGGCAGCGGTGACACTGGTGCGTCCTCGCTCCTTCTTAAATTTTCCAATCAGCAATGCCAGCAAACTGAAAACCATATTTTGTTCAGATAGTCAGCGTGCTGTTGGTGCCACTTGTACAATATAGAAGGGTAGTTTCCGCCTCTCTCTATTGACCTTTGCTGTGATGAAAATCTTGACCCCTACGAACACAAGTCCGTCACACACTTGCTCCTTGAGAATTTGGAGAACTTCCGCCAGTTTCAGTAGGACGGAGCGAAGCTTTTCGCCTTTTGCCGTGAATGAGAAAAATTCCGTCGTGGAGATCTCTGAACACTTTGTAATTTTTGTATAGTGCTCTACAGTTTGCAATGGATCGAAAATTTATCAGCACCATTGCCTATTTTAATAATAATATTCCCAACACCAATAGCCATCTTATACACTTTAAACATTTTAGCGCTGAATACATTGATAAATGGCACCTTATCCTTTTCTGTGCTGTTGTTGTGCTTTTGCTGATGTTCATGTTTTGTTTGCTGTTGCTGGGACATTTCCTGATGTTGCTGGACTTCTTTGCGGCTCCGATTAATGTCGCTTTTTCTTATTTTTTCGGAGTTTTGTTTTGGTTGTGTCTTTTTTGTTTTCTGCAAGCATTGGATTCTCGCAGCTCTCAAAGTTCTTGTATGAGAACTTCATCATCTCTCTCGATCTAGAGACCTCCAGTTCCAGTCGCATATAATTTTTTCGGCCTTATCTTCTGTGTCTGCTGTTGCTAGCGACGCAAAGCTATTGCCGCTGACCGCAAACAAACCTTCACCACCATCGGACATAGTTTCATCAACTGTGCTAACCTCGGCTGTAGCTGATGTTGTCGCCGCTTCACTGCGCCACCTCATTCCGGCACCGGTTCATTTTTATTTCCGTGCTCACTCACTTTACTTGTTGAGTTTTGTTTATATCTTAGAAAGAAAAAGAAAGAAAAATGTTCTCACGTCGAGAACGTTGGTCCAGCGCACTGAACGAAACTATTTTCAGGGAATCTGCTGTAACAGATGCTTTATGACTTTGTTTTATAGAATCCTGTGTTTCCTTCAGTATCAGTTTCGTCGCACTCCCGTGAGTTCAACTGTTCTTATCAGGGATCTATTAAAAATTGATCGAAACATTCGGTAAAACCAAAATGTAGTTATAACCAAATGGTGCCACAAACCGACAAGTTTGGCGAGCGTGGTATAGACCCTTCGAATGACCACCTTGTTCGTGTGGACACATGCCATTAGACTTCTTGAAGATTACATAATTAATGGTCTATACCAACAAGCCGTCAGTTATAAATGACGAAAATTAAAAAAGTATTATAAAAAAGTATGAAAACTTATTTGAACGACTAAACTTCTGCAAACGTGCCCGCAGTGATCAGTGAAAAAAATTTGAATTTCTAACTAACTGCCTTCTGTTCTTAAAGTTAGAGCGGCCTTAATTAAAAACCCTTATCAAATAATGAGAATGATGAAACCTGTCAAAATGAAAAGCAATCGTAAAATTTAGAAATTTATATAACTCACCTGAACAGCGTTTCAACGGGTAAGTAGTCGGTGTAAATAGGAACAAATTTGTATGGATGACCGAGGATCTTAATACGACTACAATGAGAGAAAACGAGTTTGTCATTAAAGTACTACGAATTTTGTATAAATTTTAAGCAAATAATATACATTGCGGGCAAAAAGTCTGACAAAACGATCAGGATGTGGGGAAGAAATTGAGTCTATTTTGTCCAGATATCCGTGTTAACAGGTGTCTTTTTAGAACGAATGAGAAGGATAAAATATTTCAAATAATGGTACGACGCAGGTGTAGGCACTAACAAGGAGTCGCTTAGGATTGAATTGAACGTCTTGCAATATGTTTCCATTGGTTGAGGATGTTGATTAAGCCTTTGCGGCCTAATCGTCTGATTCTCTCGCTTACCTGAATTTTGTAAGTCCACGTTCAATACATTGCAGAATTTTCTTTACTTTCTCACACTCTTCATGTGAGTAAATACGCCACAAACATTTTTATACTTAAATATTTTTTTTTCTGACCATTTCGATAGAAGAACTTTAAAGTTGTGACTTTAAAGTTGTGTGAGATTGCACGTTTTTTGCCACATTCTTCTTTTTTAACGTCTGAGCTTATTAAACATAATTAATGAAAATAGAAAAAAACATAAGCGTCAGCATAAGTGCGACTACTATGGCGTATGACATTATTTAAGAAAAATAAACATAAGAAACATAATTAGAATGTCAGTTTTGCTTTAAATCGTTAAATACGAGTATATGCAGAAGACGAACTTCAGTGTAATTCAAATTCGAATAACCAATATTATGACAGCTGCGTCATAAAAGTGTCACAAACAAAAATATAATCATCAGAGTACTATGACTTATAAACATTATTAAGCCTTGGAAGTTGCTGTAGTATATTAATGCCGGCGGAATATATTTTCATTTATTTGCAAACCGACTATATTACGTATGTACCAAAAGAAGCGATATACAAGATCGCGTCGGAGAGGATAGAATAAGTTTATAATAGGTATGAGTTTGATATTAAAGGAAATGCGCACGCTCAACGATTGGGCGCTGTAAAATTCGAACCACGCTGTAGCGACGGTATTCTAGTGTCATTGGAAAATGTGATTACTACTATTTGGCCTCGGATGGCAGCCCTTAATTAGTCAAATAAATTAGATTCTATATAAAAAAATAGAATAAATACCGAAGTAAATTGTTTTAATTCACTCACTTAACTAAATGTTCAATAAATAACAACATTTTATTCATTTTATCTTTTAATAGCCACTCAATCGCTAAAATTACATAAATCACGCACAGGATGAAAATAGAGTTGCAATTTTTATCACAAACTATGAAAAAAACATAACAGCGGGAATTAAATGCAAGAGAAAGAAAAACTGTTTGAAATAAAATCATACGAAAAAGCGGTGTGTTCTTGAGGTATGTTTGCCGAAAGGACATGAAAAGCAACTGACCAAGTACCTCCTCTGAAGCATTAGTAGCAGTAGCACCCCTTTTGACCTCTCTCCTCGCATACCGTCGTCCCTTTTCGTTCGTGTACATTCACGAAGTTACATATTTTGCATGCAGGGATACTTATTTGAGTGGACTCTCGATTCCTTCGTTCTAGTGTTCCCTATACGTTCGTGTCCGAGTGGTCATCTGTAGGCTGTTCACCATCTCTAACTGAGATAAACGGGATATGGGGGGGGTGGAAGTGAGATGCACAATCGGAAGAGACAGTAGAAGAGATGCAGCAATTGAGGTAAGAGAATGGCGACAAACCATTGTTGGTCAACGGTGGTACGATGGTGTCCAAAACGATTTCATGTTCAGTGATCACATACTCTTTCAACTCACCGACTTGTTGCGTTCGAGAATAATCCTGGACTGACTATTTAATCCAAGGATATCGGTTAACAGTATATGTGTGAGTATATGATTTGGTTAATCCTGGTCCGCGTGGAAAGTTGCATAGGTGGAGGTTTGTTGACTTGGTTCGGAAAGGAAATTATTAAATAACTTAAGCGATATAACAACGAGGACTTTAGCTTTGTTTGTTGAAATTCATTTCCCTTAACCGAACTGGTATATGCTTCTGAGGAAAATGGATTGATATTCTTATTACAAGTTGATATTGAAAAAGTGAATTCGATGCGTTCGACCTATTGTTTAAAAAAAAAAGTATTTATCTTAGTTATTTATCTTTGTGGCGGGGTTCATTGAATGTTGATAATTTTGATTACTTGTTTGTTGCTTTTTTTCTCACTGTTTTTAGACCCATTTTTCTACAGTGCTTCTTTACTGTTTTTACCTCCGGCAGCATCGCAAAAGCACAATCATCTCAAATCTTATTTGTTAGTGAAAAATCCTTTAGAGGTCATGCCAATGACATTTTAACCACTCTTTTCCGACATGATTCTTTTACTTTTTACGATGATATGCTTCTCAATATATATATAATGTTGTCATTGCAAGTCCGTGGTAACACATAATCCTTCTTACAATTCATAGCTAAAGTAAAAAAACCCCTTTCCCGCCACGCCTTGAACTTCTTAAAAGGTTTATTTCATCCATTTTTGTTATGTGTCTTATTCATGGTGGAGGCAACACCAGCTTGGCTTCTGTCGTGCGTGATTTTGCCTATAGGACGCTCTCTACATTTGTGGGTGGATGGTGATGGTGGTGGTTTTCCTTGTCCTGTTTACATGGGGGTTGTTATGGCGAACTGGCTGCCATCTTTTGTTAACAAAGTCGAGAAGAAATCATCACCGCCTGCGACAGCGTAGGCTCTGGGTGCTACGGTGCGGTATGATCTCACGGCTATGATGGTAGTGGTTCACCCGCATTTTATTTTCGCCATATAATGGCAGCGTGTGGACAGAGGTGGGAGCATAAATTTCACATTTTCTTACAAGAATACACGCAGGGTGACTGATTCGAACACAGTGCCTCACCTCCTTCTTCTGGGGTGGTTGGGTGTGTTTTCTTAAGAATCGCTCATCGTACCATCCAGAGCTTCACTGTGTAGAGTTGTGGTAGTAGAAAATTGGGGGAATTTAATGGAGGATGAGTTGCTCTAACAACAAGATGTCAGTTGTGGTTAATATGGGTTGCCGGGGAGCATATAAAACGTGAGGGTGTCATCAGAGAAGTATCGAAAAAAAGATGGCAGAACCTTGGGGAGTGTACATAGTTTTGCTAGTATATGTAAGTGTGCACGTAGGTATGTGTAAGAAAAAGGAAAGAATGTTTGAATATTTATGAGACACGAGCACAAAAACTTTGGCTAAGAAATAATGTTTCTCCGTTTGGGACTTTCAAAACTTTACAGAGCCTGATTTGATGCGGGTACGACAACTATTTGAAGGCTGTGAATGGGAGGTAATCCGTTTTTCCATGAATATTTACGTGCACCAAAAGGGCTTTGCATTAGATTATAGTTTGAAGTCACTATCCTAGATTAATTGTCCACAAATTTTGCTTGGTAGGGTGGGGTGGTTAAGATCTGAATCGGGTCTCTGATTCATGTGGGTTCTACCAACCCACACGGGAGATCTGCGAAAATGTAACTAGTTTAACTCGAGAAAAGGACAAAAAAATTTAAATTAAAAAGGTGAGGCTCATGTTTATAGTCACTATTCGACATGGAAGAAGTTGCTAATGCGAGTGCGTTTATGCCTTCACCACCATTGCCATAAACACAGTTGTTTTCAACAAAACTCCTGGCACAGCAGCCTTAGAGGTTACGAACCTTAAACAGGTAAACCACAACAGGTGATGTGAAGAGTGAACTGAAATAGTTGTCATTAAGTTGCCTATAAGTCTGTGCTTCGAACGAACTTCATATTAAAAGTATATCAATAAACATGACACTGCGCTTAAACTTCCCGCCTTAAAGACTAGTAATGAGACTTTTAACAATGAAGAAACAAGTCTCTTGTGTTTCGAGGTTAAAGCACGTTACGTTATTATTCCAAATAATTCTATCATCGTTATTAATGAATTGCCCTCAAGTAAGGCGTCTTAGAAATTTACTGCCTGCAAAAGTCATCTTTAAACTTATACTCATGCCTTCGACCAACTGAGTAAATGAGCTGAATGGCCTAAAAAAATGACCTGTAGTGTTCCCTTTGAAAACGAAAGTTGTATCCTTTTTTTGAAAAAGCCATCCTTTTGTGTGGCTTTTATGACAGTAAAATCAGGTGAAAGTTTTACATTCAATACTTGCACTTAAGTCTTAACACCAGCTATTTATTTAGCAGTTCGTGTTGCGTGTGTGCTTAAATGCGATTTGCACTTTACGTACCTATATTCTTATGCATTTCTGAGGCAAGATCTGAAAAAAGCCGAAATATAGATAAAGTGATCATTTGTGGGATCTGTAAAGTAAAATAAAGGCTATACAAATAATGTTCAGTACTTGATCAAGTACTTGCCTGACTATTTGGACCGAATTCAAAAAAACATGCGTGGTGAAGTTAAGGATTCAAAGTCCATTAGTTTGGGGGGCAGGATAAGAATCTTTAGCACTCCCTTTTGATATTTTTCTTTGAAATCTAACCTTTCTATTCGAATTGTTTTGTAAATTTTTGCATAAAGTTTCATGAACAGACGATACCCATTTTCTGAGCTCAGCTGTTAAGGATTATGTCCTGTGTATCGAAAACTTTACTGGACTTCAAGTTAATTTTAAATGATTTACCGGTTGATGTTTCACTTCGATGCAATTTACGATTTTGCCACAACTTTATGCTTTAAATTTATATATACATGCAATTTATCGCCAGATTAATTGCATGAAAAATCGAAGAAAAATACTTTCTAAAGCAGTTGATCCTTATCTAAACGAAATGTCTAAAATTTGAATAAAATTCTTAACATTTATTATCAACGCTCTCAGAATATGTAATGTAATAAGAAGAAATCGTGCAGCCGGTAAATCAAATGGAAAGGTTTTTCTGGAAATTGACAGATATTTGAATCCGTCTGACATGATGAGTTTGCTTACAAAATGGTAAATACGAGACAGATAGATAGATAGATGTTTATTTCGTTATAAAATGCTTACATTGATTTTAGCTATCGCACAGATATAATACAGAGATTTGATATATCATATATCTTACTTCAACACAAAAGAAAAAATAATAGAAATATATATATATATATATGTATATGTATATGTATATACACTACACTAACACGCATAGTGCTCAAAGTTTGTTGAAAAAAATATCTATTATTTATTGTTTTAAACAAAGTGCAAGGAATTATCTACCTAGTCGAGTAGATTTTTTACATCTACAGCTAAGTGTACAAAAATGATAAATAAAACAATGAAAAATATGCGTTGCTACAGTTTTGTACCATAGCAAAGAAAAAAATAAAAATTAAATTTTTAATAATCAGTCCACAGTCTTTTGGACTCTTTTTTAACGCATTAAGTCTTCGTGGAATACCATTGTATAATTTTAGTACGATTTCCGGTAGGATAGCGTACCATTCTTCTTGCACTCGATCCCATAACTCCGTCATTCTTTTACGCACATGGTCATACCCTGGCAGCCGCCTTTTCAAATAAGCCCAAAGGTTTTCGATGGGATTCATGTCTGGACTCTGTGCTCTGTGGACACTAAATAGTGTCAAAAAGTTGACTACTGAGCCAATTTTTGAAAATTTTGAAGCAATGTTTCGGATCATTGTCCTATTGGAAAATTATCCGATCTTCCTCCATTCTCATCATGTTTACTGCAACAGGCAAATTCTCCTGCAAGATACTCAGATACTCTTCTTTTTTATTACGCCTTCAATTTTTACCACTGGGCCGATGCCATTAGGCGTAATACACCCCCAAATCATCAAAGAACCTACTCCATGTTTAACATTTTGTTTAACATTTTGAGGTCTTAAAGGGCCTGAGGAGTTTGTCCAATACCATGAACCCCCATCTGATTAGAAACGGTTAATTTTAGTCTCAATCATAAATCACCTAGAAAACAAGAATCGGATTACAGGAAAAACCCAAAAACAATAACAAACTGAATATTACTCCTTTCCAATCATCAGAAGTTCAGTTTTTGTATGTTTACAAAAAGGTTTTTCTTGCACTTTATTAACAAAAATAAATAATAGATATTTTTTCAACAAACTATGAGCATTATTTGTGTTTTATTTGAATCCTGTAACATTGTTACCACTATTCCTACCGACACTGGATGTATACCTATTCCTACCACAGGGGGTCAAATTGACTTTTCTTTCAAATACATAAATAAAACATTTTTTCTTATATCATTTCATAGTCGTTTGTTTATTTAATTCATAATAGTAATAATACTAGAAAAAAAATAAAATAAATGAAAAATTAACTGTTCTTAAATACAAAAAAAAATTTATAAAATAAAATAAAAAGTTTACTCTTTTTCACCGCAATTTTTGCAAATAATTTGAATTTCGTTGATGCATTTTCCACACACGTATTTGTTGCATTGAAGACAGGTATTTGTGGATTTGTTTTTGTTGCAAAAACCTATTTGACATTTTTTTCGTACTTGGACACTTGAAGCTGTTGAAGTTTTCTTCTTTGTTTTTTTTTTCACCATGTTGCGCAAGTTGAAAATCTTCTGCAAGTTCTTCAGCTAATTGCAGTAAAAATTGTTGTCTAGTAATTTTTTCGCCGGTAGTTTCCCTGTACAAGACCCATGAGTTAATTCCAGCCAAGTCAAGAATATTGAAAAAAATCTGCGCCGGCCATTTTCGCGATTTCGATTTTACGGTGAAATTTCTTGCCATTTGGTCAGTCATGTCCACACCGTATTTTGTGTTATTGTAAAATCTTATTCTCTCAGGTAAACGTTTACCTTGTTCTTCAGTGCTTACAATTTATGCTGTGGGCTCAATAAAAGAACTTTCTTGGCTTGTTTACTTTTGTAAATGGTTAGTGTACAATGACTGCATTTATAAACTTTTGTTGAATAGAGTGGCATACCATCTTTCTTCTGCTTGGCGAATTGAGGAAGTTCTCTCTTGTTTGCCCGGATAGTTCCAACAATAGTTGTTTTTTTTTTTCCAGTAATTTTTTTGCTAATGATAGGCTTGTAAAAAAATTGTCGGTAGTGACGCTTCTTCTGCATCCTGTAAACGGTTCCATTAGTTTTAGAACAACATATTCTCCAAGCGAAGATGAAGAGTCTCTGTTTTCGTCTTTTCCCAAGTAGGGAAACCCATTTACAACGTATTTCGTGGTAACGTCAGATGCTAGCCAGAATTTGATGCCAAACTTGTCTGGCTTATTCGGCATGTATTGAGTAAATCTACATCTCGTTTTTGTTGGGAATAATATTTCGTTTGACGTATGCTGTCGGGCCTACAGCCTAGTTGAAAGTATTATATGTATGGGCTCGTCCAGATGTTGAACCTTGTTTTATTTCTTCCCCAATTGTACCATCACTTGCAGTTTCTATACATCCTTCCTCCACATCACTTTCACTTTCTGAGCTCAATAAAAATCTTCTTCTCTTTGTGACTCTGCGTGTATTCGTCCTCACTTTGATCGCTTGAGGAGTCGCATTCATCCGTAGTGTCATCAAATTCTTCTAAGTCATCCTCTTCAGCATCAGATAATTCTGAACGATCTTCATCAATATTGTTCAAAATTTTGAGGAATTCCAAATATTTGCGTTTCGACATTATTGGGGCAATAATTGTAATAAAATTGTACGTAATTCACAACACGCTCGCAAAGGAATAAATACGCAATTGAACGCTGAAGAATTTGAATATAATAAATAAAAAAAATGGTAATGCAATAGCAACAAACGCACTACGCAATAGTTTTTGTAGCGTTTGAACTAAAAATTCACACCAGCTTGAATAAAATCTTTGTTTTTGTAATACTTGTAAATTTTGAACTGGTACAGTAAAAAAATACGGCTAATATCTTTATGATATCTATCTATAGGGAGTCAAAATGACCCCTGTCGGTAGTTTAGCACAAAACCAATTTTTTTCCCTTATACAACAAACTCAAAAAACAAAGAAACCTGAAAAATATATGCCAACTAAGTATTAAAGAAAGTGATAAACGAAAAACATCAGTTTGTTAGCAAAATAACTGAAAATTTTGGGCAAGGAGTCATTTTGACCCCCCTCGGTAGGAATAGTGTTACACTTTTGCTCTTCAGTGTATATATTAGCAAAACAATATCTGTGCGGATTTTCCCCAAACCGTAAAGTAATATGGCTTGAATTATAGCCTTAAGTATGATTACTTTGTTGGAGAAAAATAAAAACGTTCTTCCACTCAACATTGATTCCATTTACCCGAAAGATGGATCTAGGCAGAAAACAAGCTTTTCTTTCTCGTATGAAAAATATCGCTTGTAACATGTCTTCATTGCACTTAACTTCCATTTATCAAAGTATGTAAAAATAATTTCCCTCGCATATCTAAGATACCTCTCAATGTTAAGAGCGAACTCATGTGATGAATATATAGCTATGTCATCGGCAAAGATAGCAGTTCCACATTCGGGTAATTCTGGGAAATCCGAGGTATACAAATTGTAAAGGGCTGGCGCCACGACAGACCTTTGGGGTACACCTGTATTATAATATATCAAATCTGAAACACCTTGACATGGACTTGGAAACAAAAGTTAAATAATAATTTTTTGTCATTTTTGATGATACCACCATACTTTCTTCGCATGAGTTCGATCTCGACATTGAAACGAGTTTAAAACATATGAAAATATTATTATTAATTCTCCAAGTGGAAAATAAAATTAAACATATATAAAATCCTAGCTATTTAATAATTACTATCCGAAAAAGATGGGCTTTTTCTCCAGGTAATCAATTAAGAATTAATAATAATTCAACAGAATGAAACCATTTTTTATATACCTATATATTCCTTGATCAATAACTTTCATTTAACAATCACATTTCAGAATCAAGTCATAAAGAAAATACAGCCATACGTATGCATTATGTTTTTAAAAAAAGGAAAAATAAAAAATATAAAACGATTTAAAATCTATCTTTCTATTCTAATGCTATGTTAGAACTCTTCAAAAATTCCGAAATAATAATAATAATTGTTGGCGCGACAGTCCACAGGGGGACCAGGGCCTAGCTTGCTCATCAACTACTCGTGTTGTGCGCGCTACTGTTCTCTCACGAGTAGAAGGGACCTACAGTTTTTTGCCGACTCCGAACGGCGAAATTTGAGAAGCTTTCTTAGACAGTTATTACTCTTTGAGTGTTATCAGCAGCTCGAAAGAGGTGATGCCGTGAAAAATTCGAAAAATTGGTGTTGAGCTGGGAGTCGAACCTAGAGCCTTGGGCGTGTGAGCCCCCCTACGCCACGGCGACCAGAAAAAAATTCCGAAATGAAATATTTAAAATTGATGCTTTAATTTCCTTGATATAAACAAACTGAAATGTAATATTCTCGGCAACGTAATGTTATTTCATGATATAATAAAATATCCTATCTTAATAAAATAATTTATTTTTCTAAGGGTACAAGGTAAAGATGTGTGAGTAATGTAAAAGTAATGTAGTATACCTACGATTTTTAGTTTTTTTTTTTCCTCAAAAACATACAATACGGCCTTTTTCGGACAGAAAATTTCTGCTTCATACAACAATCCTTTTAAGCAACAAATTGTTACATGTTTGAAAATTAAAGGAATGATAAAAAACACCAAATAAAAGCATCTAAAAGTGCATGGTGTCCACTTTCCAGATGATGTCCGGGCAGTGAGGAGCATTAAGTGAAGAACAAAAGAATCCAAGTTCAGCTTAAGCCAGATTGCTGACATTGTGGTGTAAAAAGAAATTGACTACTGAAACTGTTCTGGTCAAAGATGCAGAAAATTGTTAAATTCTGTTCAAATGAGAACATTCTTTCAAGTACACGTATATGGGCATATATCCAAATTATGTTTCGAATTCAGGTAGCTACATAAAAGATTAAGATTAGTGAAACTCAAATCCACCCTGAAAACGGCTTTTTGTGCAGGATATCAAAAGTTCTCACGATTAAATATCCCCTCAATACCATAAACTTGTTTTTCTTTCCCAGTTAGGTCCCTTCGCGGGACCTGTTGCAATATTTCTCACCGGCGGTCAAGTCAACGCCAAACAAGAAATCAGACAATTTGAAGAAGTTTTCCTTCAAAACCTTTTTCTTTATTTTTGTTATATTTTTAGGTAGGGATAAAACCTATATTTGGACAATGCAAAACCTCGTGGTAAGGGGTGGATTTTTTCTTGGATAATGGTCAGTCGCTTGGGGAGGGTTTATCGTATTCACTATACAGGTTTTTGAATGAATAAAAAATTGTTTTCAAGAAGAATGTGAGTTAATTCAGAGGAATTTTCTCATTCATTTCGACCGGTTTCTCTGGGAATTCGATCGAATATTCAAAAGAAAATATACCAAAAATAAGATGGAATAAGGGGAAGAGGGCACGTGGGTATGTATTTTAAACACGTTTCGCTTGAAGTTCGTTCAGGGTACCGCCAACATCTTCATCGTAGTTGCGCGAGACTGATAGTTAAGAGTCTGCAAGAAACTATGGGTACATAAATGTTAGCTTATGTAAATGTACATGCTTAGAACGCAGCTCTTTTATGTGGAAAAGCTTACTTTGGTGGAAAGAAGGGGTATGCAGAATAAGATTGTAGGGATTGGTTGGGATTCTAGTGAGAAATTTTCCACACTTTGCAGATTATAGTCGAAACAAGAAACCTCAAATTTCTATCGTTATCGTGGTTGTCGTTGCCGTAGTTTTACGTCGTCGTCTTTCCTCCTTTACATGAATCCATGCGCCGTAGTAGATGGATAATGAGAGAAAGTTGCGCGTTTCACCATCGATGATGGTGGTGGTGGCAGTCAAACAAGAACATAAGAAACTCTGTCGTGGTATGACGAGGAGAGGAAAGTCGAATAGAGCAAGGAGAAGAAGGTTTTCATTTAAATAATAATAAACCAAAAGGAACAGGATTTGAAAAGTTTTAAACTCAAACCGCGAACGGCGGCGGCGGCGGCGGCGGCGATAGTTTCGATAAAAGTTCACACTTTCCACAACTACTTGAAGGTGGCCATTTGCCATTTCCAAAATTGAAAAGTGTGGTGGAGGTGGAATGCCAAGCGGGTATGAAGTTTTCACAGAAACCTTCAGCATAATCAACAAAAATAGTAAAATGTTTGTTTTGAAAAGGCATATGCTTACATAATGCCGTACAGAAGTAGTCCTTTTGATTTTATCGGTATTGAGAGAAAAAAGGAAAATAGACAACTGTGTAGTTCTTGACAACATACATACATATACAAGAGAACCGGCGACGTGACTGTTGATGACGTCTAAGTTTGCAAAAGAGGGTGGGAGCGAGCGGCAGCGGGTAGCATTTTTGAAAAATAAAAACTTTAATCATGGAAGTAACTCCCACAATTAAAGAGTTAATTGTGGTTCCATTAGTGAAATTATTATGTTTGCATCTAGGAGGACAGTTTTACTAGCTGATGTTTATTCGCGGCATTATTAACGATATTGCACCAAACAGATTTGCCCCAGTTTCATCAATTTCCTTCAAACTTAAAAAAAAATCAAATTTACCAATAGTCTTAAGGAAAATAAACTTTGAATAACACAAAAGTGGTAATATAGCATGCTTGTGAGTCTACTTTGGGCACAGATCAACTTTATTTGAGATAATTCGATCCCATTATGTTGGAAGTGTAATCGCTGTACTTCAATTAGAAGATATTTTCAAAAACGTCCATATGAAATATTGGGACTACTTGTAGCCTTTACAAAATCTAAATCATGACAGCAATCTTGCATTCTATAATATTTTATAGATTTTATCCATTTTGTTTTTGTAGCTGCCTGAATGATTTCAATACATTTGTCTTCACCCGTGCAGCAAGTAATCCTTTAATTGCCTTAAATATTTGTGAGCGGCACAAAGGCGAACATTGTGGACTGAGCCAAGTCAGCAAATATTCCGATTCTTGAATTTGTCTGGGCTGACTTCTTCCGAGGTTTGAGATATGCCCGAAATTAGGTCTTGCCCTTATTTTAGATATTTATACGCCTTTTGGATATATTTTACTCTTTAAAAGAAAAATTCAACTTCTGGAGGCCAGGAGATACGGTTTTTATGTGCTGTTGCTCGCGAGAAGAAGGCGAAATGTTGAATGATGCAAAGGCTTAATTTTACGATTCACTTAACCTTCCAGCGAGATTGGTAAGTAGAGTGATTTTCAGAGCAATCAAGCAATCACAACTAAAAAAATAAAACAAATAAGGATTTTTAAAATTTTCATTCATAGTTGCAGGCATGTTTCTACGAAATCGCCATTTTGTGCTTGCCCGAACACCATCCTACTTTACCACCACAAGCATAAACAGTAAAAGCAGAAGTGGCAACGACGGCGTTCATTTTCTCATTTCCTATGGAGAACCACCCCGAATAAGTGGCACAAACTAATAGCAAACCAAGTAAAGGATGATGATACTCTCCTATTCAACCCTTGCGAGTGTGCTGTTTCTTTTTTTTATTTATGAAGTATGGCAAAAGGGAAACTGAAAAATGTACTGCTGCCTACCGCACCTTGTAAAGGTTTATTGGAAGCACTTATTAAAACCACGCCCAATTGTGATGGCAACTCCTTGTTCGCTCATGCGGCCCGTCATTATTGAAGATGACAAACAATATTTTTATTTAAACTTCCAATTTATGTAATCATTCGATAATGTTTTACTTACTCAGTACTTACTGGGCAGGAGAGAAATACTGTGTCAAGGTCATGACCATAAACATCATCAAACATCACCAATTAACCCTTGGTTAGAAGAGAATCGTAGCCAGGGACAGCAGCAGCAACCGTGTCAATTGATGATGCACATGTTTGTGTGGCAAGAAGGACGAAGAACATTTATAATTGTCTTATTGTGTTTGGAATTCCTGTGTTTAAGGTTGACTGGACTCCGTAACGAACACTTATAAAGGGTAAACTGCAGGTGCAATCTATGGACTGCGACAGAGCAGGATATCCGCACTAAGAGCTGTGCTTGTCCACATTGCACTCTCATATGGTCGAAACATTGACTTTGAAAAGTTTAGTGAGTTATGCGGAACGTATTGAGGATGGGACAATTATGTGCCGAAGAGAAAATGAGAACTTTACCGATATTCAATTTAAAGTGTGTGGGTGTGGATCTGCAGAATAATAAAATCGACTAATATATATTATACATGTGCTTTAATGCCGAAAATGGAAGTCAGTAAGAAAACATCACGACACACAAATATTTAAATAGAAATAAAAATAACTAGTATGCTGACTCGTCTGCTGCTATGTTTATGTGAATCTTCAGTACAATTATCACTTATTTTATTTGTTATTATTTTTGATTAAGTAATTTTTACTCTTTTCTTGGAAGCAACACCTATAGCCTGAAATACGCTTAAATAAGTATCACAGTCAGAAGAGAAGACCACAGATTTCGTGTGCGCAACTGGATGCATCCAGAAACTGTGCTGGTAAAAGAATCTTGGCACGCAGATATTGCCTGTTGCGTCATGTCAGGAAACAGACATACCACAGTATCCTTGGTTCCAAATTCGGCATTTTTCTGCATCTACATGTTCTTAAAGCTTTTTGAATGGGAATCCGATTGAAATTATATGAATATTTACTGCGTGTGGCTGTCGTACGTCGTTTTCTTTGTGGGTTTCTTTTTTCTAAATTTTTGGTGAATTTTTCAACGCCTTGTGTAGATAAAACAAAAACGTTGCATAGCCATTGGGCGCTTGGTCCCTTGGGCGTGTGTTTAGAAGAAACACAATATGGTTCCATTCACAAAAAAAACATTCTTTAAAGGCAATCAAATAAGGTACTAAACTTAGTCCGATTTTTTTCCTACATTTAACGTACCCAAATCGCTAATTGACCTAACAAAATTAAGCAGAAGGCGAAAATCACAGCTCTTTCTTTAGTGGTTTGGGTCGAAATAATAAATTAGGGGTAATTTTACGAAGGGCATTTTTAATTCGAAATAGCGGGGACTCTTGGAGTTCTTTTTCTCATACATTTTTGAAAGTATCTGTTGTTACTATTTGCCGCTAGAGGGCCCTGCACGGATTTTAGTTGGAATTTGAAAAGAAAGGAAACTGGAAGTTTCATACATACATACATGGATCTGCATGAAACCTGATTTAACTTTCTTTTGTTCTGACTGCATTCGAAATTGAGTTTGATTTCCTCTCTACTCTTTGCAAATTTTCTAATTGAAGATTTTAACTTTAATATTACGGCAACCGAACTTCGATCCTCGAACGCTAAACAAAGTACACAAATGATAATTAAAATATGTGTTTGCTTTGCGACTGTTATTGCATATATGTACCATCAGTGCATGAAATCAAGCGGATTCATTGGGAAATGTATGTACACTTATTGGGGTTATACATAATTTGTAAAACGGAAATTTCCGTCTGGTTGATGTGGAATTGTAGGCGACAATCCTGTTTCTCAAAATATAAAGAATACATTTTTAATATGTGTCCTATTATATGTATTTTGTAAGCAATGTTTGTAAAGCAGTTTTACAGAAAGTTTAAAGAACGATATTAAGAACAAAGGGAATCATTCTTTGAGTATTTAAGTTTGTTGCAGGGACGAAGTTCAACTACATGACTGTGATTTGATTAATTCGATTCTGACAAATGTGTGCTTTAGTGATTAATAAACAATATATTTTGAAATCTCAGCAACTTACGAGACATAGAGAAATTGTCTTTTTCGGTTGTTTATGCCAACACTAAGGAAGTGCTGTGAAAAATTCGAGGTGTGAAATCAACAAAACTCTGACAGCCCTGGGTGGATAAACTATACCTTGCATTACGCTCTTATATTAAGCTTAAGCGGACACAAAAAAGTTCTGGCGAAAGTTCCGTATCGCTGGGCTGCACGGTCAACCACTGGCACAAAGAACTGTTATCAGATACCTTGCGATCTGACTGGATCATTATCTATACTTTAATAAGCATTTAGATGTTGCTCTGCCCAGAGCTCGAGACTCCTTTGCCCTTACAGAGAGACTGTTTTACAGCAGCCAACTCGATGCGAGGGTAAAGGTAATTTGCTACATGACCCTAATCAGGCCAATCCTTACTTATGGCTGTCCCGTGTGGTTCAACGTGGGATCAAGTCCTTGACATGCCCGAACTACATGTTTTCTTTTCGAACTCCATGGTCCGAGGACAAAAATTGCTACTCCAATGAGTGAGTGAGAATAATGGAAAAGCATGAGCGCGTGTCGCTCCCAAAAAACGATAAAGAACCCGTGGCGGAATCAGCACCATTAAAAAGAGGAGGAAAAAAACCAATTCCACCAGCAGCACAAAGTCGGAGGAAACCAAACGCCGCAACACACAGGCATCCCCTAAAGGTCTGAAGGGGGAAGAGCAGGATGAAGCAACTTCACATGCAGCCGAGGTAAGCATTCTTGACGAAATCATCGACTATGTGACCGATGGTAGAGAAGGGATTCTCGCGGTGAGCAGCAATAGCTTTGCGTCACTAGCAACAACAGACACTGAAGATGAGGCGTTTTCGACAAGGAACTTGGTCTCTAGGTTGAGAGAAAAGACAAAAGCTGTCCTACTAGAACTGAGAGAACTGCGAGAAGAAAACAATCGAAGAAAACAAAACGCGCAAACATAACGAGGACAGAGCACACCAAAAGTGCAAAACAGTAAAAAGGAAAAAACAAAAACTGCAGCAGTAAAGTAAAGCTTCCAGCCCAGCAACTGCAGGAAATGTCCCATCAACAGCAGTAAAAGACGCAGGAACATCAACATCAGCAAGGACAGGGTACCACCAATCAATGTATTTAGGACGGATATTGCTAAAACGGCTAAGGTATGTAAGTCGGCCGAAGGTGTAGCCAATTTCGTTATCAAAAAAAGGCAATGGTTCTGATAAATTTTCGATCCACTGCAAAACAGTAGACCAGTATAACAAAATCAAAAAGTGATTGGAAATTTTGACGACGGAGTTTTTCTCGTACAGGTTGAAAGGCGAAAAGCTACTCTCCGTTCTGATGAAGCTCCTTCAGCCGCTGGAATCGGAGGAGGTTCTCCAAAAGCTCAAAGAGCAAGTGTGTTTGTAGGGGGCAAGCCTTTCATAACAGCAAGGACCAAGAAAGAGAGGCGGAAATCATCTCATCTTTCCCACGGAGTGGTTCGTTTCTGGATCTCATGCTGTTAGACGCAAACAGCATATGACCGACAATATTGGGCATACGAGGGGCCTTCAATATATTCTCGGTATCGGGGTGAAGCTGTGGTTATTTATATTAATTGACTTATTTATCAAGTAATACTATTATTTTAGTGCATATATGTAAAATTTCATATAAATGTGATTATTAATTCACGTTTTATCTCTAGTTAAACAGAATCATAATGGCAACTGAGACGATGATGGTGAAAATTGGGCATCGCGCTGTAATTTAATTTCTCACTAAGCAAGAAGAACTATTCGTGAAGAGATGGTGGCTGTTTACCAAGATTCCGCACCTTCATTATCAACTGTGCAAAAGGGGTCAAGTGAGTTCAAGAGAGGCAGAGAGAGCATTGAAGACGACCCCCGCTCCGGCGCCCCGGCTACTGCTTGTACGGGAGAAATCATCAAAGAAGTCGAAAAACTTATTCTTGAGGATGCCCGAATAAAGGTAGAAATGATGGCAGAGATGGTTTCAACTGGTGCCATTCAAACCATTCTTCATGACAATCTTATGCGTTATGGATCGAATTGTTACTGGGACGAAACATGGGTTCACCACTATGACCCTGAAAGCAAACAAGAGTCTATGCATTGGCATAAAAAAGAAAAGACCCCCCGAAGAAGTTCAAAGTCACTCCGTTTGTCGACAAGTTCATGCTCACAGTTTTTTGGGACTCAAGGGAAATCTTGCTCATTGAGTACAAAACAAAGGTGTAACCATCAACGGCACATCCTACGCTTTCACGTTGCATAATTTGCGGGAGGAAATTAAAAGAAAAGAAGGGGTAAACTTGCAGCGGGTGGGTTGCTTCTTCATGACAACGCTCCTGTTCACACGTGGCAAGTTTCCAAAGCTGCTCCGCGAGATTGTGGTTTCGAAGAAATCTAACACCCATACTATAGTCCAGACCTAGTGATTATTTCCTGTTTCCGGATTTGAAAAAATGTGTTCGTGGAAAAAGATTTTCGGGTGATGAAGAACTCAATTCGGCAATAAATGGGTAGTTTGCAAATTTATTTTTTGAGGGTTTAAAAAAGCTTATCTCAAGATGTAACAAATGCATTGATGTTAGGGGAAATTACCTTGAAAAAATAAAAACAATTAAAATTGAATCCGTATATCTTCATATCGATACCGAGAATATATTGAACGCCCCTTTGTGAATACCTGAATACCAGCGACCATTGCGGACTTAGTGCCGAAATGAAGGTTCCCAAAGATATTGCAGAATTAGGAGAGTTTGTCCAAACGTATCCCTACAACTAATGAAGGGCGCGTTGGCCACGCTTCTCCAGAAAATTGTTAAGAACAATCTCCTCAAACGTTCTCCACATACCATCCAACAGAAACTTGTCTAATGAGGAATTGAAATGTATCTGCTACAGTTGGACGACTCAATTAAACGAATGGACTGCACGCTACCACGGTATCGACGAACGGGAATTGAGAACTTCTACCGCAGTACGACAATTGCCGCACTTCATCAACCTAAAAGCGGACTACTATCAAGGTTGAAAACCTTATATAGGCGTTTTATAGACCGACAAAATTAAGAGATTAGGACGCTAAAGGCGCTTATCAAGAACATTCAATTTTTAATTGCTCAAAATTACAGACTTTCTGTAAATTCGTATTGGAACAACAAGGTTCGGGCTGTGAAGACTTACAACCCGAGCATGTTCCTACAAATAAATAAGTTCTTCAGGAGCAACAGGCAAAGCGATCTTCCGTGTCTTAAGCTGCCCAGAACAACAGACAACGAATACCTACTGACAACAGAAGGACGCTATTCTAGATGAAACCCGCAAGAAAAAGTGGAAGTTTTTGGCGCGACTTTTCAGGAGGTGTATAAGGTGAAAGCATCCGCACTAACCACAATCTGGAAAACCGTGTTCTCCGGTATGATCTGCAACAGTGGTGATCTGAAAACACTGGCTTTGTCGTGTTCAGTGATGATAGCATGGCAGATAACGTCATCACCATTGAAGGGGTACAGCCCCCATTCATTACAGTTACAAAGCTTCAAGCGATCTTTGAATCACTTAAGAAGAAAAAGTCTGTGGGAATTGATGGGATCTGAAACATATTGTGCTGAGACATTTTCCTCAAGAAGTGGTACGGATGTACACGTTCTGTTTAACAATGCCCTGAATAATGCACATTATCCGAAGCATTGGACGACAGCGAGAGTGCACCCAAATCCAAAAGAGGAAAAGATTCGTCTGATCCGTGCAACCTTCGGTCGATAAGTCTCCTTCGAATATTAGCAAGGTTTTCGAAAAGGTGGTTAACAGAGCTCTGCTTGACTGGGTAGAGAATAAAAATATCATACCGGATAACCAGTTCGGTTTCAAGTCGGGGCATGATACCATACATGCCGCGTCGAAACTAGTTTCTGACATTCAATGGAACAAGTGCAAGAAACTGTGTACATGTGCGGTGCTGATTGATCTGGAGAAGGCCTTCGACACCGTTTGGTTGGTAGAACTTTTTTACAAGCTCAGTCGGCTCGGCATGCATAAATCGCTACTATACCTACTGTTTACTATACTTCCTGGCAGACGTTTCGTAGTCAAACATGGGAACGTAACTTCGGTGGGCATATTCTATGTTAAAAATGGTCTCCAACAGGGTGCCGTAAACTCGCCAATCCTATTTAACATTTACTTGACCGATCTTTTAAGTTCTCTTCATAATGCAATTGCGTACGCAGATGACTTGATAGTGTACAGGTCAAGTCCAAAGATTGAGGAAATTACCACTCTCTTGCAGGGTGACTTTGACTCCTTCAGAAGAGATTGCGATAGCTATCCGAACACTCAATATCATGAAAGGGTGCACCATAATGGTTTCGTTCCTCCAGAAGCATTCCACTATTTTGATATGCTAGGTCTGTTACAAGACAAGAAAGCGGTACCGCTCATCTTTCATTTCGCCCCTTCTGCTGTGTATTGGCGACTCAACTACGACCGTTTCGTTGCACGACGAGCTGAGAACAATTTCCTCCGCTTCAGTTCAGTGGTATCGAGATGGGATGTGCGGGATGTTGCGAAGCAGCATAAAGGGTTCTGGTGGCTACGAGGCGAATAAAACTCCTTCGACGAACCTCCAAAACGAACTGGGTAGGGAATCCAACGGGGCGGTTGGCTATTGTTGCAATGGAACAGCTGCAATCTTTGGCCAACTTACATTTCTTTAACTTTGGATTTTAAGTTATAATGTAAGAAAAAAATAAAAAAAAAATTAAAAAAACAAAAACAAAAGAAAAATAGAGAAATATATTTTGCATATATTACACACAAATATATAGTTGTACCTAGCCGCACCTGTGCATGCATGCATGAACATATATGACTTATATGATGGTATTCATGCACATGTGCGTACGTAGCTTAAGATTGTAGTAGAACAGTTTTTGTTCTAGTTCTTAGTTTTAGTTTTTTTTAGTAAATTGGTCAAGTTTTTAAGTTTTTTTTTTTATTTTCTTAATAAATAACATGTCTACGAATGAACCAATATTCTCAATCAAATAAATATAGTTGTTGAAAAACACATAAAATTAAGTTAATCTTAGAGAGCCTGCGGAGGGCCAGTAAGATTATAATTAAACAAGATAAACCATCAAACTAGCTTCAAGAATTTGTCTAGAATTTAAGTGATAGTTTAATAATGAATAAAATGCAATAAAGAATGAAAAAACAATTTTCTAGTGAAACTGGTTCAAAATAACTCTGCAAGATCAATGAACTCTGTCAACAATCTGATTTCTAAGGGTTTTTTGGATATTTTGACCACTTGATATAGAACAAGAAAAAAGTTCCCCTTAACCATCTCAACCGTGGTCGCCGTGGCGTAGTGGGTAGAGTGCGACGCTCACACGCCGAAGGGTCTAGGTTCGACTCCCAGTTCAACACCAATTTTTCTAATATTTCACGGCACCACCTCTTTCGAGCTGCTGACAACACTCAAAGAGTAATAACTGTCTAAGAAAGCTTCTCAAATTTCGCCGTTCGGAGTCGGCAAAAAACTGTAGGTCCCTTCTACTCGTGAGAGAACAGTAGCGCGCACAACACGAGTAGTTGATGAGCAAGCTAGGCTCTGGTCCCCCTTTGGACTGTAGCGCCAACAATTATTATTATTATTATTATTAACCATCTCAACCGTAGATGGGCGGCTCAACTGCAACAAGAACTGCGTCATCGAACCCATTCGTTGTCGGCAATTTTTTTTTATTTTTTTTTTTTATTTCAAATTTGGTTTAGTTAAATTCAATGCTATTCTTATATACTAGACACATTTCCTTAAAACTAGCTTAGCATTTCCGTTTCTTATATTTATCTTACTGACTCTATGCGGGTGCTCTAAGTTAACATTAACTTTCGACATCTTCGTTATTTTTCTTCTTTTAATCTCAATCTAAACTTATACTATACTAAGAAAACTGTAAAAACTACATTTCGGTTTTTTTGTTTTTTTTTTCTTACTTACTATAATTAAATAGGGCCGTTCATGCACCAAGGCGTATTAGTCATTTATATGTCTAACATATATAATCTGTATGCCGTGGTGCACCTTTGTTTTTTGTTTTTGTGTTTGTTATGTATATGTATATAAAACTATAAACCTAAAACTTAACTTAAAACTTAACCTAGAACTTAACTTAACCACTAAGAAGCTGAAAACAGACTGCCCAGCTGACAATATTATGTACACATCACATAAAGTATAAAGACAATTTAACGGTGGCAGGGGCCGAATTTAACACAGCCACCAGTACAGGTGACGTTCTTTACCAGACTCCCTCCTGTCTCGGGCGGAGATCGCTCTACTGAACCGAAGCAGATCCTCGCGGCTGCGAGTGACGTTCGGTTCATAAAGAAGTCGCCGGTCCACTGTTCCCTCCCTGCCCTGAACTAGACCCATCATATCTAAATAAAGGAATACCTCTGGTGGAATATGGTAAAGCCAGTCTGCCGTACCTTCTCGAAATACAAAATTTTGAGGTAGTAGGCCCCGAAGATCAGGCTGTTGGTAGAAGTTGCTGTCCAATCAATTTTATTATGAAATTATCAATCCTTATCATTTTTGCCTCGTTGTAAAATCTCGTTAGGATAAAATTTCTTGCACTCGGATTCGGGGGTTCGATACAACCTGAGACAAGTCCTGAGACACAGCCCCATCAAGCGTACGCCATCATCGACCGGACGAGTGCCATATATCACCTTTAATCTGGAATCAAGTTGGCTGCTGTAAAGCAACCTTCTTGCCACAGCAAAGGCTTCCTTGGCTTTCGTCAGAGCAGCATCTACATGTTTGTCAAAGTACAGATACTGGTCCAACCAAAAGCCTAAGTACCTCACCAAGCCTTTCACAGCTAACGGTTTTCCCCGTGTGTACACAATGAGGAACTTACGCCAGTTTAACGTCATGTCCCTTGAGGCCCTGTACAGCGGGGTCCTGAAAAGGATAGTCTTGCATTTATTGAAATTAATTTTTAATTTTCAGCTATGACAATATTGCTGAATCTTTTCGAAGTCATGTTGCAGCAGGATGTTAATAACTTCGACCTTTGACCCTGATCTGTACGCTACCAAATCATCGGCGTACGCTATAATGTGCGGCATCGAGTACAAAAGATCGGTAGCAAATATAGCGAACAAGGTTAGAGAACCAGACCGTTTTTAATGTCGAAAACCATGGTAGACCTCACGTTGCCATTTTTCACAACGAACTTCCTACTTGTTATTATGTCATGGATCATGTATAGTAATGGTTTACTTATGCCAAGTCTGACCAGCTTTAGAAAAAGTCCTTCTAACCAAACGGTGTCGAAAGCCTTTTCCAAGTCGATCAGACATGCACCCGTACATTGACTCTTGGATTTGTTCCATTGTATGTCGGAAACCAACTTTGACGCGGCATGTACAGTATCATGCCCCGCTCTGAAGCCGAACTGGTAGTCCGGTATTGTATTATTGCCCTCATTCACTTTTTTAGAACTGATATAACAATTTTTTCGAAGACCTTGCTAATGCAAGCAAGAAGACTGATCGGTCGGAGATTTGTTGGGATGGATCTTGGTCCCGTTTAGGGATCGGTTGCACCACAGCTGTCTTCCAATGCGACGGGTAATATGCATTACTCAGCGCATTGTTGAGCAGTGTCGTGTAAGTCTCCACCGCTTCTAAGGGTAGATGGCGTAGCACAATATTGGGTATACCATCGATCCGTGTAGATTTTTTCTTCTTCAGAAAGTTCAAGATGCCCTGAAGTTTTTCTTTTGAGATTTGAATGACATTGTTTCCATCTATGGCGATGACATTATTAGCCACATTCTCGTCATTGAACCTGGTGAAACCAGTATTCTCAGATCGCCATTGGCTTATCTCTTCCCGAAAGTAGAAGTGGTTCAACTGAGCTATGTTCTCCAGATTATGGTCTGGCCTACGGGACTTGTTAACCGTATACACTTTCTGAAAAACATATCCCAGTATTGTAACCTTCTCATGAGGATCTTCAACTACGAAGAAGTTATCATCAAGCACTGCTCTATCCGGATTGGTGCCCACAGATGTCAGTTTGTCTGAGTTTTCTGTCGTCCTTTCCAGCCTTACGGCCTGAATGTCATTCTGATCTTTCCTCCTTAATATTTTATTTATTTGCGGGAACATACTCGGGTTGCTGGATTTTACAGCCAGGATTTAACTTAATTTTAAAAAGCTGTTGGAGGTTTTTGATTTCTGCTTTTAAAGAACGGACTTCAGCATTCTGTGGATCTATGAACCGTCTGTGCAAGCATTTAAGTCTTGACAGCAGTCTGATTTTAGGTACGTGGAGTGCGTCGATGGTAGCATTTCGATATACATCACTGTCATCGGTACGAGCTACCTTTGGAATGCTCTTGTCCATAGTTCGTCGTATTACGACGTCCATTTGTACGAGGTTTCTGTGAACCTCTTCGTTCGTCAGGTTTCTGTTCATTGGCGGATTGATCCTACGCGAATGTAGTTCTCTGGATAAGGCCCTAGAGAATCTGGATCACCGCACCGAGTCCGCAGTGATCACTGTAGTACTCAAATGTAGCTAAACAATTCCTTGTGCGTCCATCTAGGTCCAGTATTGTTAGTCGCCTGTCGACTAGCATCACATCGAGATAGGACCCGCTCCTAGGAAACAAAGGTCTATCGGTAGCACATATATCTACCTTGAACTCTACAGTATATATCGCCAGCCAACCTGAGAGTGCGTTTCCCCTGTCGTTTGACATCCTGTTACCCCAATCGCTTTGTTTCGCATTCAAATCACAGGCAATGATGAAATAGTTCTCTTCCTCTTTCAAGCGAAGGCTTGTTAAAAGACTTTCAAGCTCTGAAATAAAGTGAATATTTCGAAAATCCAGTGCGTAGACAGCAATATCAAACATCTTCCTCTCGCCTTGGAGAGGGATGAGTACGATGCATGCTTCTAGCATTTTGAACCTACTTACTTCAGCGCTATTACCATACATGACCTTGTGACAAAGGTCTTCTTTTATAAAGAGAGCGAGATTAAGTCCACTCATGCCTCTTGTTAGAATAACTTCTGTTGCATCTCTGTCGTCTGTGCTTGCATCTGTGCTTGAATGGCTTGCACTTGAGTGCGCAAGGCTTGTTCACTCCGCAGCACAGACTTTAAAATTTTTCTTCTTCCGGTTGCTTAGTATCAGGAACCCGGCTACCTTCGGAACTGTCTGTCGTGCCAGATGTCAGATGCGAAGGAGAGGGCCGGTGTAACAGCGGTAGCTGGAATGCGAGGAACGGGCCACGCTGCTACCGTTTTTTTTCCTCTTGGCCTCAATTTCTTGCTTTATTTCTTGGACCTTCGGACATCCCCGGTAGTTTGCCGGGTGTCCGTTTGTCCTGCAAAATGAACAGAAGAGTTGTTAACTTTTCCGGTCCCTAATGGACATTCCCCGGAACTGTGGTTTTTAGAGACACCATTTTGCAGTTCGCTGCGGCATGCCGGCAATTCCCTTGCAGTGGATCAATTGCCAATAGCAGGGACCTATGGCAGACTTATATAGCTGTAGGTAATTTCAAGTTATTTTTTAAGTTTAAATAAAAAAGAGAGCCCGCGGAGGGTTAGTAGGTTAAAATGAATTTGAATTTGTTTATATAACTGGGTTAAGTATTTTGTCTAGTATTAAGGAATATTTAATTGAAGAAATAAAAATGCGTGAAACACTTTGGCTGGATGGGAGCAACATATTGACAAAAAACAGCTATTCGTATACAAGAACAAGACCTGCTTATACTCAAACTAATGTTTTGTATTTAATTGTATATTTATATGTTCCATTTTTGACGAGGATTTGTTGGACCAATATTTGAATTGACCTACTTGCCACCTTAAAGAACCGCTGTCTCGTATGGTTATTTCTATCACATACTACCGGTGCTTTAACTTTGCGCCATATGCCAGTTAATTAATTAATTAATTTAAGGTAGAACATTGTCTTTATTCACACGAATGTGAGAGCTGTTTCATAAAATTACAAGGCATTTAACTCCATGAAAGCTTGTAAGACAATGTTATTTGTTTTTGATTAAATTAACTCTGAATTGCATGCAAATTAAACTGTGGTAGCATTTTAAATCAAGTAAATCATAAGGGAAAAATGGCCAAGCTATGGATCGTTTGCGAAAGAAAGGGACACTTTAATTTTATTATCTAAACTCGAGAACCTGGAGCTATGAGCAATTTAAAAAAATATGTGTATATTTTAATTCCCATTAGGAAATCGAATCAACCCACAACAGGCGTGGACAAAGTTAATAATGCAGTCAAACGTTTAACGTAGTGCGAAGCGATTTAAATATGTCCTGCTTCCGCAAGTTTATCTTAAACACTAACCATTACGATTTTCGGATTCTGAATCACTTAGTTTGAATTTTAAACCTTACTTTGTCGATTTCGCGTTGTGGATAGCTAAATACCAGTACTGACTCAAGAGCAGGTGTTAGTTACCGTTTGAAGTGGATGTTCAAATTACAAATGTTGCCTGCTATCGAGAGGGAACAAAATTGCATAAGACGCCAAGAATTTCGATTGCTTTTTGTCGAGACTGATATGAATCTCTTGATTTCCTTAAGTCAAAGTAAACAACGCTGCAGCATTTTTCATTTGAAATGAATTATTTGTTTTAGGATCTGCCTTTCCTGTAGTATCCCTTAAAATTTTTCTTGTTACGACACCCTCGCATGCATATACATGCACATATATGTATCCATATATCTACGAAACCATTGCCATCATCGCCACATAGATCCCCTTTAGATTTGTACAGGCCAACTAGAAGATTCCATTGAAGAAACGAAAGTAGAACGTTAGTACTAATTTAAAAAAAAATGAACACACTCCATACACATAACAGTTACATACATTAACGCACTTGATCGAAAAAAAAAAACATGAAAGGACGTCTTATCAAGGCTTATGTGCAAGAAAAGGGGCGTTAAATTCCATTGAAAATTATGAAAACGAACTATTTTGGAATAATGATAATGGCAGCCGTCGATGTTCAATGTCTACTGTATGCTGGTGTTGATGTAAGAAGCTATGTTATAACCCTTTCTTTTTATTTCACAGTCGAATTCACCAACAAATCCCCAAAGGGATACGTTCATCCGTCATCGGTTTAAAAGACGAAAAGACTTGGCAGTTTCTCTTGTTTTGTTTCTATCTTTATTACATCATTACAGTATTACGTAAATTTTTACAGAGATCATCCTTTTTTGTACGGGAGCATGTAGAAGGAAAAACTTTTCTAAATGCATACGTGAGGGTCTTTTCCCCGCCAACGTCCCGTAGCAACTTGGCTCTTATGGAAAATCCCCATAAAGAACACATAAGGGTGTAGCTGAATGGGGAGGGTGTGATTGTCGAAGAAATAGCTTCAAAAAATTTCTGCAGTATATGCGAGGCACAAGACGCGTTAAGAAACTGAACACACACTTATACATGAAAAGGGTTACAAAAAATTATATTGTACATATAAAAATTATCAGGATAACCCCCTCCAAATCGACAAGGGATGAAAGTAAACGACTTCACTACTCTGATGGTGAATGTGAATAGGTGAGGTGACGAATGAGGTTCCAAGGAAGGATGTTCAGATGAAAGTAGATGAAGGTACACTTTAAACTAAGATAAGACAGTGCCTTTGTGTGTGTGTACGATAATAAGAGACCATCCGATCTAAGAAAACTTAAGAGGAAGCGTTGGGGGTATTTATGTTTTTCCTTTTCGTATTTTGTTGTTTTGCTGAAGATGGTCTCGAATAGGCCTTGTTTTGCCGGTCGTATCGACTTCCCACATACACATCCATAAACACACGCGTGTAGTGGATTTGTCTATAGGATGAAACCCACTTAAAGAATACACACATTGCTCGAAATAAATAAGCTTTTTCTTGGGAGAAAGAACAATGAAAATGACTTTTTGGATAGCGAAGGGGGGATTTTAGGGAAGAAGGTAATAGGGAATGGCATAGCAGAGCCCAACCACGACCCAATGTAAGCAGTAATTTATTTTAAAATATTCTATGTGCGCGCGTGGGTTTAGATAATTTTTTACATAATTAATTTTAATCACGAAGCCATAATCGAGTGGAAATGTGTTTGTTCTCTGGGACAAATTTAAGGTCTAAAATTTATAAAGAATACCAGAATATTTAATGTGTCAAGAAAGTATAAGGAATCAGTGAATAAAAAGTTTATTACTTAATCAAACTCGTTCTATAGTCCTCAAGGCAACCCATTTTGGGGTAATTTAATAAATATGTCACTTTCCTTTGGGCAGATTTACGGTAAGCGAGATATTTCCACTGCTTTGATGAAGGTATCACTCCAGGTGAGCACGATGATATCTTCCTTTATCACGTTGTCATTTGTTTACGGGAATCGGCCATCTAACTCATTTTTTCTACTGCATTGCAAGGTAGGGATTCACACAGTTAAAGTCTTGAAGAGAGGGTATTTTTTAATCGCTGTATAGAACCAAAGTTGGAGATTGAGAAATCACCACAATTGTACTACCACCATAAGTTATTCCGAAGAGAGAGAGAGAGATAGATTTAGAGAGCGAGAGAGAAACGAACGAAGTCTTCTAATGCATAAATTTTGTCAGTGTATTGTGTGAACAACTGGATCTGCTGCTCCAATTTTGATATTTAAAAATGTCCCATTGATGACCGCATTACAATCATCAAAGTGGTTAGGCTGATGTTGATATCATAGATGTTTAGGAGCAGTGAGACTTGCGGAAGAGAGCGACCGCTGAGTTTGTAGAGATGATAACGATGAACTTCTGTTCTGACATTCCGACAACTCACACGGTGAATAAGAAATAGAATATACACAAAAAGTATTGTAACAAATACAGAAACATGAAAGAAAACCTTCATAATATCAACATAACTTTATCCATCTCTCACCGGCATCCGGATGAACATTTTAACTAGTTTCACGCGGAGAGCACATTTCAGTGTCCCCTCCTATTCCAGTCCGCAGCGTATCACCTTCTTCATTACTTTCATCTCTATCGCTTACCCTACCCTTTTGTCTCCCCAATGCGAGTCCCCTGTTAGCAATCATTCATCCCAAACTCTCCCACGAATGTATTTTATTTATAGGTGCGCGCAGGATAAGAAAATTTTCATATATTTACATAAACCTTCACTTTGGCAGGGACACCTTTCGCAACCCTGACTCCTCAATTTCGCTAGGCGCCTGTTTCACTACTCATTCGCTGGCGACGCATGCATAGAATTTCTTGTTCGACGTTCGTCCCCGCGTGATGTGGGTAGCAAAAAAGCGACTGAATAGTGCCACGAAATGCATGTGTTGTGGGGGTACGACTCAGCCTCAACGATAGAGGAATACTAAAATTTTGTTCACTGGAAAAGTTTTCCTTTTCGCCATAATAAAATCATTTTTGCCTTCCACATTCACATACTACGACGACAACCACGGGGTGTTGGCGAGGTAGGTTGCTGGTGAGTGAGGTATCTTGTAGTGCTAACTTCCATCCCGTATGGAACTGGAGGCTTCGAAAGCAGCCATCTTAACTGAAGCCACCACCATCATTATATAGCAGCTGCCGACAGTGAATGCGGGAGAGCGCAGAACAGCGGCACTGGATTGGCGTCGGTGTCTTGAAATGCCCTTTCTAGGTGAAGAGATTGGGTGTTGGTGGGTGGGTTTTGCGTATTTCAACCAAAAATTAGCAATTACCCGAAAAGTTCCATTTCATCTTCTTCTTATTCTTGTCATATACTCCCACATAAAGGAGTAAGCACGCACACACATAGCCACACAACAAAAGGATGTCTGCTCATGGGATTGCTTGCTACTTTATGCCGGTGGGCTGACGGGAGTGTGAGCGCTGATTAAAATTTTAAAAAGAATCAACTAGTATGCACATATATGCATATATATGTATATATATATATATATATATATATATATATATATATATATATATATATATATATATATATATATATGCTTCAATTTGTATGCCACCAGGTCACAAGCAATATATTTTAAAATTCAGTAACGGAATAAATTCGTTGTCCCTTTGAAAGGTACACTATCGGTACGCGGATCAGAATACCCCGAAGTTAAGAGAGGACATCGCTAAATTGTAAACATTTATAGAATTATGTAAGGCAATTGTTCATCCGTCAGGCCTCTGTTTTGGAGCCTTCAGCTATATTATATATTATATATAGTCTTAGATTTATTAAAATTTTCATTTTATGTTGTTCAAAAAAAATTAAATTGAAATTGAAGAGTTTTCAAACATTGTACGACGAGTTCCTGCGTTGTTACTATACGTTCACAGTATGATGGAATTGTCTCTATTTAGAAAACATCTACCTCCTTTCCCTTTATTTCTCTATACATTCGGCCCGTCGTGTAAACAATCCCTTTAGCGCTCGTCAGTTAAAAAAAATCTAACTATTTAAATTTGTCAAGTTAATCAAAACTTTAATTTCACCCTACAACCATAAAGTAAGGAATACAGGATGTCTTTAAAATATCGCCACTAATTTATGTTTAATAAGTAATTCGAAAGATGACTTTGTCGCCCACGTTAAAAACGCTTCTGGTTGGGTGCATCTTGAAAAAGACATTATCGACATCTTCCGAAAGACATCATCTACACATGTATATTGAATGTGGCGCGTTAAGTTGGCGCCTTCGCTATACAGCTGTCTACTTCCTTGTTTAATCTCGCATAATTAACATTTAGAACAATTAAGGGCAATGGCGTCAAAAATTTTTTACAGTGCTCTTTGATTTCGTCTATGTCCTTGCTTTCGTATATACTTTATACGAGTATTCCATACAGAGCATGATTGGATTGGGGAGGTCGAAGGCAGGCTATGGTCAGCGCGAAGTTGGAGAGGGACAGAAATTAATTTACTATAATTGGACGAATCGAATAAAAGTTACATTTGCTCTGGAAAGAAATATTTGGATCTGTTGTTTTCGAACCATAGTGCCCCGTAGAAGGAGTTTACTTCCGAGAAGAATATAAGCAATCGAATTTAATGTGAACGGGAATGAGTCACCAAGATTCCTTGCACCAATGGATCGATATGTACATACATCTGAGGTTTGAAGACACAAGGTCAAATAACACGAAAACAAAGGCGTTTCTAATACGGAAACTTTTATTTTATTCCCGATTGTGGAAAGTGCAGTTTCCTACACAGTTGACATTCCCTGAGCAATGCAAGTAGGGGACAGGGACATATGAAGGAGGAACCAAACATTAATCCCAACTAAAAGCCTATTGTACAGGGTTCAATGAATTTACTACTTGCCATTGAATTGTGTACAGGACTGATAACATAAGATTTATATCAAAGGCATTTTTTTGGCATAACTATTGTGCCACTTTAAAAAAAAAATAAATATTAGCGAAACTATAATTTATAACAATAAGCAGCGTGAGTTGCAGGTTGAAAGTTTGCATTTTCACTGGTCTAGGTAGGCTTAAATGTACCGAGACTACTTTCACTTACATTCTCTAAAAATACTTCCACTTAGTGTACCCGTGTTCTGTTAAGATCAGTCAGTCGTTATTGTACTTTACGTTATTGGATGCTTTCGTCCTCGGCCTGAGCTAAATTACTCCTACGGAAGTCTTTAAGAGAGACGTGATTGTCAAGCGCAAATTGAGTTGGGTTTTTGGAAAAAGCCTTGCAACAGAAATTGGGACCTTCATGTTTTACATTTTAAATATAGATTGGATGTTGGAGCATTGCCGGGGCAGGAACCGTTTTCTATTAGAAGATTTAAGGGAAAATCATCTTCTTTTCCCTCTGGATAAGTTTGTGTTAGCGAGCTCAATATTGGGGAGCTTCTTTTTTTTATGAAAAGAATCGATGGGTTTTCCACGTGGGTTAAATGTTCCCTTCATTTCGACTTCCTGCGCTTGCCTTAGATGCGGTTTCATCATGTAGGCAACCTCTCGCTAGGCCTAGGGGAGGTAACTTGGTCAACTTCATAAACTCGCTGGAAAATAGCGGTAGATGGAAATGGCGGTAGATCGGGCTACCTGCTGCTCTCTCCTACATGCATTGCCCCCTTGACTGCCTAATTCCAATATGCAGGAAATTTCGATAAAGTTAATCATTAGGCATTTTATGAGAATGACCAAACTAATGCCTTAAACACTGAGAGTGTGCTTGCATGATGGTTTTTTATCTAGGACAATTTCAAGGGAAGTGACAACTTCACGGATGCTGATGTTTCTGAATATGATGAGATATCTTGAGCAACAATAACACGAATGACTTTTAAAATAATTTAGTAACAATCCAATGAGTCAAGGGTTAGTTTTCAAGGTGTCTTGTTTAAAAACGAGCCATGATGCATTCTCTGATGCCGAATGAGTTCTCAGTATCAAGGATGTGGTGAGTCTATAGGAAAAATACCTTTCTTATACGGATATTAACGCAGTGAAAGTTTTTCTTGATAAATGTTGAATCCTGGCAAAGGTCCAACATGCTTATAATAGAATATGAGAAAAGTTATAATAATATGGGGTGAAATTTGTTATAGTATCGAAATTCATGGCTAGACCGGTGCACCTACTATATTATTTCTTGTAATAGCTGGGTATTATAGTAGAAGTAAGTAGGCAGATCTTAAAACATCGGCTTCATCACTGATTTGTACAGAGAATAGCATGGGATAGGATGTGGTTATTCTTTGGCGAATTCCCTATTAGTGCAGTAACACTAGTTTTCTTCGCTAAAATTCAGAGCTTCTTAAGTCCATTCGGAATACAGTTTTGTTTTTTAAAGTGTTCAATACTCCCTTGTTTATTCCAAAACTGTTTCCTTGTCTTCTAATCAATCTATGCACATATGTTGTGCAATCCATATAGAAAAGTTCCCCAGATGTCTATCGATTTTTCTGGCTTTTCCAGAACGAACACCTTCTTAATGCCTCAAGTACTGTATAATCTGAATGTGTCTGCATTTGTTTTATTTTCGATTATTGTTGTACTGCTGTGCTTTCAATTTTGTTGTCTCATTATACTGAGGAATGTTAAAACAACATCTTAATCCTTTTATTCCACCGCATACATTATTCCTCATTTTGACCCAAATATTATTTTCAGATTGGCATATGCGCTTGAGAATTTCTTTTTGATATTAGACATCAGGTTGTTATGTCCCCCCCACTTGCAGCTTCTCCAGATTTCCCTTGTTTGTTGGTGTATGTGCTCTGTAAGGTTAGGGCATCTCTCCCAGCTGTAGCCTTTATAGCAGTGTATAGTTGGGGAATTATCTCAGGGAGGGGGATCATTGTTGTATTAATGGGTTAGTCAACAAGCAAAATGTTAGAAATTCGACAGACTGTAATCCACATGCGCTTCATTAGATACAATTCCATCCCGAAAAAATGACTTTTTAGTGTATTACATGCCGGAATTTTTTTGTTGATGATACTGATCGTCACGTTACTGTGAACATAAATTGCACCATCTTAAGTGATTATTTTCGGCCTCAAGAACTACTTGCCCAATGTGTAGTTTAGACAGGATAGTAAAACAAATCACACATCATATATTATAATCGGTTAAGTCAAGTGTAAAATTGGCGAGCGAGTTATATATCCACCCATTCATGTGGTTAAACGTATTTAGTTTTTTTTTCTTTGAAGCTACGTTCTTAAAGATCCAAGCCCATGCTAAACACATCGCAGCCACCCTTAGGTAGTAAGGATGTAACTGTCAAGTGCCGTATCTAGTAGTGTATTTTATTAATTTATTTTGTAGTGTTAAAAGCTCAGTTTTAAATTCATCTGTAACGATAATATTAAAAGCCAGATTATCTAAAAAAGAGAAAAAAGCATTAGTTCTAATCAGATGCATCGAAAAAGATGTCGGTTAGGTTGAGTTTGCTTTCTTAATCAAATGTATTTACATCTTTTCTCATAAAAAAATGTATTTTCCTTACCCCGCCTTTGTTTCGTTCATCCAGCTTTTTCCATTAACTCTGTGGATCCCTCGCCGTTTTTCTTTGTCGACTAGAAATGCCATCTCCCCTCCTTCATACATCGCCTCAATTGTTCTAAGTCCGTACATTTTAGATTCAAACGAACATAAAGTCGACAACGACAGCTCCTCCACCTCGGCGCCCATGTGTCTTCATTTAAAATGTCTTTATTCGTTTAATACATAGAACTGTACACTTTAATTATGTACGAAGCCTTTTATACATGTACGTATATTTTTATATAAATAGGGCGACGTGTATTCTTGTTTATGCGTATGTGAAGTGTGTATTTTGCTTTCGATGTTTGAAGTGTGTAAGTCCATTCATCATCTTAAAGAGTTTTAAACAAAAATTGAGCCTGACAAAAGTATTACATCATATGTTTCTATTCCATTTTTTATTTTATAAAATTTACTTTGGCTAAGATCTGCTTTCATTCTTTATCCAAACGATTGGCTCACAATTTGAATGCTAAATTCTAACTCGTCTTCTATCTCAGGCAGGTATTTCCGCCTGCTTAAAATATGTCGAAACCAAATGTAGTGCGAAAAGGAACACTAAGCGTATTACAACAAAAATTTGGGCCCTGCATTTTTCCGAAGAAATGAAAAGAATTTGCCATTCGGAGTCTGCAATGTTTCTGTACAAATATTGTATTTCACTATTTGTTTGAAAACATATAAAATGTCACCATCCTAAAGAACTGTAAACAAATTCCCAACCTACTTTCATGTTGGATTTAAATTTTCATAGTAAACACATTTTAAAACTTCTGTAGGCTAGAAAAAAAGAGGCCACATACTGCTAATTAATGACATGAAAACTAAAAGAAGGTGATTTGTTTTTTTTTTAGATTTTAAGAAAGACTTAAGGTAAAAACTAAACATTTCTTAGTAGAACCCACACCTCAAACTAGTAACAGAACTAATTTAAAGACAACTTTCACATTTCTGTAGTGTAGATCCGAGATTTAAATTTGTATAGTTTCCATGCGGTTATGAGAATAAAAGCGGGACTCGCTGTGCCGTAGGGGTTAGACGACCCCATTCAGATAATTAAAACTAAAACTAAAGCTAAAACTAAAACTAAAACTAAAACTAAAACTAAAACTAAAACTAAAACTAAAACTAAAACTAAAACTAAAACAAAAACTTAAACTAAAACTTAAACTAAAACTAGAACTAAAACTAAAATTAAAACTAAAACTATGTATTAAAACACAAATACTTATTAAACCAAGGCTTAAGGTACAATTTCACTTACAAATTTGTAAGTTTTACCCTAAGAAAGTACTTTTTTTATTAAGGCACGTTCCTCGGGAGTACAACGCACAGCACGGCCCATTTTACTTATTAGCAACCTTGCACCTTGAAATATTATCTTTTAATAATTACAATAATATGTGTAGAATTAGCTTATAACCAAAAACAATTCAAAAGACTGGTGTACACTTCGAAAACGCTCCTCAGAATGACTGGTGCTCTTATTTTGCACATTTAAATTCGGCTGCGTTTCCGGTAACGGGATCTTTTTTAATGACAAGCTGCATTTTTTTATTATCTTGTTTATGGATTTTATGACTGATATAATAATGTTGTTGTGCAATAAATATAAGGCTCTTGCCTGTCCATAGGAAAAAGTAATTAGCATAATAGTGACAGAGTCGAACACAGTGGTATTATTTTGCACAGTACTGTATGTATGAATCTGACTTGAATTCTGCGCCCTAGTGGTTCCCTGTGTTGTCCAAAGATAACGTTCTTTTAAGCTTCTCCAAAAGCTAATGTAACGGCGTCCTGATCGATTGGAGAGTGGCAATATGCTTTATCTGATTTGTATCACAATTGCCTTATAAAGTCTACGGACTACCGTGACGTAGTGAGTAAAATGCAACACGCACATGCCGAAGTCCGCAGGTTCGTTTCCTGGACTGAACACTTAGCATTTTTCGCGGCACCACCCGATAAAAGCTGCTAACTACAATCAAAGAATAAAAACTGTTTCTAAAAATATTTGCACGCATAACACGAATGGAAGAATGTAGGCCCTGGTCCACTTGTGGACTGTTGCGCCGTACAATACATGTATATATGCACAACACAACATGCTAAAGCAATTTAAGACATTTGCCATGATCAGAAGAAAAAGTTAACGAAGCAGCCCAAAAGAAAACGAGAAAATTGTAGGGAAATTACTACATTACTTACATATAGGAGAAGAAGGAGTGAGAGGAAGAGGTCAAATATGGATTTCCTTTAACATATCTAAACAAAAGTTACATTTTTACATAGTACAACGTTGCTGCTTTAAATTTTTCTTCGGCGTAAGCTTGTTTTACCAGCAATATTCCTCCCTCCATTGCTGGTACACATCATTCGTCTTATGGCACCCCATGCCACCCAATACTACCTAGAATCGTGCCACACAATGTTACCCATGCAAACCCTTGTCAGCATCTTGGAATATTTTTCAAGTAGCACCCTAAAAGACTCCTGTCCCACAAAAGGAAAATAAAAACCCCATAGAAACGTCTCCACTCGAACCCCAATACCATATTCGTCTGGTGATGTGTGCTATGCTACCATCTTAACGGTGTAAGAGGGTGAAAATTTTAAGATGAGTGCGCGCACAAGTCGCCATCAAAAACAAAAAGGAGCAGAAAAAATAAAGGAAGAGAAACGACGAAATCAATGAAATTCTTTACACACACAGACATTCTCTTAGCCTGAAAAAGTTTGAAGTGAACGGTGGCGCGGTTTTAAGCATGGGTGGTGGAAAAATGAAAAAAATGAATGTTCACATACTTGAAGTCAAACAAGAAAATGGAACGAAGAAGGAGCGAAGGAAAACTTGCGAAGAAATGAAAAAGAAAACTTACCGCCATTCCTATAGTGAAATTATCCACCATCCCCCAAATACCCCCGACACACACGCGGGTGTATTTAAAGAGAACTTACGCGCGGCGGTAACATCTATAGGAATGAAAGAGAGAGAGAGAGAGAAGAGAGAGAGAGAGAGAGAACAAGAGGGCACTCAGTGAGAGAGAAAATTATTGTGTTAACCAAAGAATGTAGTGAAAGAGAGGAGAATCCAGAAAAACACTACGAGCGAAAACGAAATGGAAAATACGCGAGAGGAAAAAATAAAAGAAATTAAAAAAGGAAAGCATCTGGCAACCAACCAACCAACCGCATACAGAACCCCAGGAAACTATGCACACTAACACCAATCAACGGTTTTTAAGGACTCCTCATGTAAGGGACACCCTGGAATCCAATAATCCCCTATCCCCCAATCTTCTCAAGCTTTTCATGGAAACTCGCGCCCATTTCCCAGAGGTGGTATATAAAGAAGACAGTATTTTTCTTCTCGGAATAGAAATGTTAAAGCATGTAATTCTTTCCTCCTGCCCTTGTCACCAGACTTCGACACTCAAGCCACCTCATCTCCTACCACATACATCACCATTTTCTTTCATCACTAATAGCGAAGTGGTGAAAGGCTTGAGTCTCCCAATCTTCCACCTAAGTCTCACAAGAAAATATTCACCGTGTGAAGACAGTTTTTCATTTTTCCCACACACCTTGCGCGGCAGCACATCGTACGTTATAAACCCACAAAGACGTTCGCACATTCACCTTGAGATGTCCATCTTGTCTGGACAAGAGATGCAGAACAATGCGGAACTTACATTTGTCATGGACATCGTCTTTTTAAGGGATGAGGGCAACATACTTCTTGTACGGTCTTCAGGTCAAGAACGAAAAGTATGAACAGGAAAGCAAAACAAAAAAGGGGTTGCTCTTGACCAGTGGTCAGTTGTGATTACTTCAAGTAGAAGAAAACCAAAAGACAATAAATTCGGACGCACTAACCGGTTTTTCATTTTCGGACACAAAAACGCCTATACACCGGTTTATATGCCTCTAGGAACAGAAACCTGATTTATGTGACTGTTTGTAGCGGTTATACGTGAGAACTAGTAACAAGTTTTACAAATTTGCTCGGTTTTAGTGGACTGGACACTCACCAACAACCCTCCTAATCGGTCATCGAAATTTCCGTGCATTTCGGCTGAGTTTTTGTTTGAAAACGCAGATGTTTTTGATATAGGGATTGCATATGTGTCCGGTTTTTTACCTTTTTTGTATTTTTTAACGAAAATTCTGTGCTTTTGTTAAGGGGTGGTATTTTTTTAGGGTGGCTTTTGAAGGAAATTTAATCAAATCAACGCTCAGGTAGCAACAGAACTGTCTGAGTGACATCGGACAGTCGAAGTGGGGTGGTGGGACAATGCGTCGTCATTAAATTGAGGTCGTGATGTGCATGTGGAGGGCTTGGGTTATTTACCCTTAGTGTGTGCCTGGGGATGGGAATTTTTATATATTTAGTTATTAATAACTTTATGGAGTCTCGGAAACTAAACTATCTGAAACCTTGAAAAACAGCCAAACAATCAAAAAATCTTCATCCACACATTTTAAGGACATGTCAATTCTGAAAGCTTAATCATTTCTGTAAAACATTTTGCTTTGTCATCATCATCTGCAGCGTTGATTCCACATTCGTCAAAAATATTGCAAGTACCCTTTAATACTTGCTCCACTTTCCCAAATCCATACCGCAAGCGCACACCTTTGTCAGCATAGTTGAAATTAATTAAATTAATTAAACAATTTCCTGGCAACAAAAGCAAAAATGTATTAGAATTCAATTTGTGTCGCAGCTGACCCTATCCCCATAGTCCTACTGCCAACGCTACAGGCATTATACGCTGTGTCACCGTTTTTTTCGTTTTTACTTTTAAGCCACCCTTTATCACATTCACATAATTTCTCCTCTGAATAAAGTTTGTATATGGTACACACGTATGAACAAACATACTTTAGATCCCTGCGAAGTCTTCTTTAACGACCCTGCAGATGTATCCCGCTTCCTGATAATGCCTTCACTCCAGCGAAGGAGTGGGCTTTATTTTTTATTGTCGCTGTATTCCTTTTTCTATGCTTATCTTTATGTTTATCCTCCGCTCAGTGCACCACACAACACACAAAAAGTAGGAAGGCATTGAAATGAAAAAGGAGCTGTACGTGAGTTTTCCAAAATACTTTTGAAATTTGGGATTCATTCGAGGGCTATTCGCCGCCAACTCACACATCGAGAAAAACGAATCCGTGCTGTTCTTAGTCCTCTTGGGAGTGGTTTTGTATATCCGTATCCTAAGAAAATGTTGTACTATGTGCAATTATTATGGTAAAGTTGTTCGCGGAAAAAAGGGTGCAAGTCTTTGCATTGCTGTACTAGCATGTACATATATGAATTCGGGTAAGGAGCCTGGGTGAATGCTTGAACCACTCTTCTAAAAAGTGTGACAGGAACAAAATGTTGTTTTTTCGATTAATTGACTGGTTCTAAATTTAATTTTGACAGAAGTTACCAACTAAACGCTCTAGAACAAGGTAGAATCATCGCAACTTAAGTGGGCATTGATCTGCTTCCTTTTATAGAGCTCTAGGCTATCCTCTATTCACACCATCATAGTTCATGTCTTTAAAATTAATGCAAGAACATGCATCTTTATTCTGGTGATAGTATGGAGAAACTACAAAGTGGACAAGGATCAGTCGATGAAGTGCAATCATGACGTTGAGTTGATATCGATTAGAAGTGGGCTAAAGTTATTTATTTGTGTAAGCTCTCGTTTGATTGCTGCTGTCGAATAACGGTTTGAAACAAAATTTCATCTTCAGTTAATTTCTTTTAGAATGTCAGTAGGCAGTCAGTAGAATGCAAAGTAAACTAAGTATCCAGTCTTAACACTTCGAAAGTAAGATACCCTTATAGCATAGATTCGTCTACCGCTTATAGTCTAAGCTCCGAGGTTTGCAAATGTATTTTCAATTTCAGGTTGAACACCAATGTAACTAAAAGGTATACAACCAAATATAAAATGCGATTAACACTTTTAATTAAAACAAGTTTGGGAACTCTAGATCATACAGTTTATCTGAAATTTTACTAAAACGGATTACATTAACGAAAGCGTATGTAAATAGCACAATAATTCAATGTATCGGACATCAAATAATCTGTACACATGGTTCGGTAAATTGCTGTATTGTAATGTCGATTAATGTGCGTTATGTTTAAACGTGTGTTAGATGGTTTTCATATATTACTTAATAATAATAATAATTGTTGTCGCGACAGTCCAAAGGGGGACCAGGGCCTAGCTTGCTCATCGAGTAGAAGTGACCTACAGTTTTTTGCCGAATCCGAACGGCGAAGTTTGAGAAGGTTTCTTAGACAGTTACTACTCTTTGAGTGTTGTCAGCTCGAAAGAGTTGGTGCCGTAAAAAGGCTTCGCATTGAAATTACTGAATAGGTAATGGACATACAAATTATTACCTGTAAGTCATTCACATGCGATCCGCCAGAGGCGTAAACAAAATATTTATTCCTTGTCTCCTAGCTTAACATTATTGGTAAAAAATAATAAAAAAAGAAATCTCGTATGACTGAAGAGGCTCAGGATGAAGCGATGCTACGCTACGGTTAAGAGCAACATAGAGAGATGAGCTAAACAAGATCACAATAAATCACACAATAAAATGAGAATTAAAAAGCGTTTGTAACACGTTTTTTGGGGATACAGAATTTATATTAATAAAAAGCATTTTAAAAACAAAATTACAAAATTTTATCCTGTACGTCATTTTTTCTCATTACTTGAAATTTCAGATATAACCTAAACACATTTCTTGAAAATTTGTATTTTGTAAAACAAATTTAGGCGTTTCTAAGGCCTAAAGGTGCTATTTTCAGCAACTTTAATTGAATGGTTTGGAAATTATCCATCGTTGTTTTATTTTCAGAAAAGGCCCCTGTCGTAAAACTCTTTATAAGGAGCCAAAGAGTTTTATCTGAGTACCCGTTGTCGTTCCAGTTTGCTACGGACGTTGCCGTTAATTTAAGATTAAATCATGGGATTTATAAACATTTAAACCTTATTTCTATCATTTACCTAAACGCATTTTTTGCTGAAACTGCTTTGGTTTCTAAGCCTTTATCGCGCGATGAACAAGCTCCGAGTGGATATTTTGTTCTTTGTGTGCCAATTGTGACCTTACTTAAATCTTTTATGTGCTGTTGGACTCATTGAAAAAGTGCATGTCAGTGTTTAAACTTATTGGATTTGTCATTGGGTTCTAGCTTATTATTATTAGATTAGAAAGTTCTTCAGAAATGCAAGCTACTCTCGCAAATAATTTTCTTCATAAAAAGAAAAACTACTGCATATCTATTTATTTTTGTGTTTCCAGTATCTGGAGACCCTCCTTTTTATAAAAAAATATAAAAAACAACTACAAAATCAAAAAGGAAAAACGAAACACATTTCTTGGATTTTGCGAAACAAAGATGAAACATGGCCGCCGCCACCGCTACCACTTTGTGTAAAGTGGTGGATGGGTTGTGGGGGTTGCCTTTCCGTTTTTTCTCTCTATATTTGGGTAGTTTCGCTATATGGGACGCTTTTGTAGTTCTGTATGGGTTATTTTTTTTTTTGAGTGCGAGGGAGAGATATACACATAGAAAACACACACCAAGCCAAACACGCTTTAAGGAAAGAGTGAAAGAGAAAAGAAGCGACTAGAGTGGAATTCGAAATTCTTCTTTCAACCGGCCGTCGTGCTTGACTTCAATTCTTTTATGGGATATATGGCAAACTTCAAGCACCCACCATCTACAGCTACCGTTGGTGGCTGCTGCCATCATAAACTACGGCAACGCTGGAACGTTGCTCTATCTGGAGGAGATGTTTGGGCGATGGTGGGGGTGTTGAATGAAACGGCAGCCATACTTACTACATTTGAAAGTGGGATGCGGAAACTAATGAAATTTTAGAAAATGCTCGGCTGCGGGATTTCTTTTCCCTTTTCCGAAGTAGAAAACCTCACCAAGAGAAGGTACGCGGTAGGTGGATGGAAGGTATCTGATAAGGCGCTGTGAGAATATGGGGTTCAGGGGTTGAAAAAAGTGTTCTAAATAAAGCATAAATCAGTAGTTTTTTTATGAATTCACTTCTTCGTTTCTTTAAGTTATATGGCTCCCCGAATTTTAGCCTTTTTCTACACTTCTATTATTATCATTGGAGTTGGGTTGAAGGGTCGAAATTCTATGCCGTTTTATAATATATACCGAATACCATAAGAAGGACCCTGAGAGATTTTAATTTAATTAAAAAAGGTTTTAGAAGGCCGAAGAGTTGTGAGAGTGTAATTTGGAATCCCCTTAACGTAATGTAAAATTCAGTGTAGATATAGATGTAGTTAAATCTTCATCGAGCTGAAAGGCATTTTCTATAATTTTTTTATTTGTTTGTTTTTTCTTTTTCTACACTGCAGGTCGCTGGTAAAAACAACTACAATGCAGAACATTTGTCGATTTTCGGCAAAACTACTGCCTAATCCACACTAAAATGCTTCGTGCAGTCAAAACTAAAAATTGTTAGTTGATAGTTTAAAACCTGTACCCTACTTAGTACATTTCCATTGATCTTATCCCAACGTTTCAGCTGAGATTGCTGCCTTCATCAGAAGAATTATGTCCACGCATTGTTAAAAATACAATTAAAAAATGTGTTACAGCCTTGCAATAAATTTGGCTTTTGTGTTTTTTAAATTGTCAAATTAGTCAGTAAGTTTAAATAAGAGCATCTGTAATTTAAACTTACTGACCAAAAAAATATTAAAAAAATATTGCACAAGCTGAGCACTTCTTTATAGATAGTTGGAAATTTGATTTTAATTGTCTGAGCCGTTACCGAATATACGACAGATGTGTTCTGTGTGTCCTGTTTACAATTAATATCTCTTAATTATGTGTACGGTTTTCAGGGTGTGCCTTTTGCTCGTATGTTTTTTCGTTTGCAGGATTTTAACATCATAAAGATCAGATAGGTGGCTTGTTTGAACTGAATGATTGGCCAATATTGTTTTCGCTGAGTTCTTTTTGTTAATTTCCGATTAATAACCAGTTAATCTCGGTCGAAAGAATTCGACATGATTCATTTCCATTGCTCTTGCAGCTGATTCTGTACACAGTCGGTTTTTGGTTGAAGTTTGGTGAATCAACACAACGCCCAATGTACCCGAAGACTTGAACGTTAATTTTATATTTCTGCATAGACCAATTATAATGTTTTTGGAAATTTTTTCGATAATTTAGCCATGTTTTCCACTCCGGTGTTTATTGGTATTTCATTGCGTATAGCGTTAGCCTCATTAAGTTCATAAATAAGTTTGAAGCCGTGGTGATACATAAATGTTTAGCTTGGTTAGAGTCATAGTTGACTAGTTTCCCGCATCCGTGTCTCGTTTATACCAGTCGAAACAAAGATGGTCATGTTTCATGTGAATTTTTACGTCAAGAAATGACATTGCATTCTGTTTTTTGTATTCCACTGTGAACTTTTTTGTCATCAAAGTTGTTAATAACTCAAAACAAACTATCTGTTTGGATACTATCGGTTACAGGAAATATGAAATCTACTTACTTATATACAATTTGAACATTGCTTTCGGCTTTCTAAAGATAGTACAACACGAAATCGACTACGGTAGGTAAAAGTAAAGATCGTGCCGTGTCTCTGTTTAAAGGTATTGTCCTTGTATTGAAATTCGTCGTTTTATTTTCTTTTCTAGTTTGTATTAAGTCTAATGATATCCCATCGTTTTTAATGACGAGTGAAGTGATGTTAGTAAAAAGCGCCACAGCATCTAAATCAGGAAGCCATTTGAATCACAATTTGAAAAACTTTGTCATCTTATACAGTGCATGAAATATTTGAAAATATTCCATTAAATTATCGCAAATTATTTACTTATACAAAATTTCTGTTTGAAACTGAATCTGTTTGTCTTCACTTTTTTTAATCTAGATTTAGTTCCCACCTGATTGAAATTATTTGCGTGAAATTTTCTCCCTGTGCATGTAGCTTGTGGCAATTTCATTTTTCCTTAATGCACTCACACATCCGTAATATAACTTCTTATACTAGTTTATCATTAACGCAAATAACTCTGACTGATTTTTTGGTGCTGCAACAGTAGCATTGTAAACACATCTGCCTGATATAATTGAATACAGAGCTACATTTGTCTTTTTGGTCCGCTTCAAGCCACTTTCTAAAACAGGCTTAACTTATGAGTTGTGGACTATCTGCAAATTAAATAAAATATCTTGACAACACGCAAAACTTAAGCAGTTCAAACTTTGCCGAGATACGATTTAGACTACTAGCAAAGCAATAAATGTACAAAATTTACCTATGTGACATGACGGGTTTTTTGTGTAAATTAAGTTTGCGTATCAAATGAAAGTTTTTTTTTTCCTAAACATAATAAGTTTTTTTAATTATTCACTTACATTTATATAATTTTTTTATAATATCAAAGTTGAAACAACAACCCTCTCAACATCCGCATTAATGTGGATAAAAATCAGAAATTTGTTTGGTGTCATTTAGGCTCTTTTGTTCAGTACACCGTTGCCTAAGGCTTCGGCAGATACAAAAAACATTGACGAAAGCTAATTATTCTTGGATAAGACAAGGAGCCACTCGCGCAGAGGACTGGTTGGAATCAATACTGTAGTAGTGCTACATTGGCCTAATCTGGCCAATCCTTAGCTATGGCTGTCGCGTGTGGTTCAATGTGGGAGGATTTTGTAAAATTCGAGGTGTTCAGCCGGGAATCGAAACTAGACATTTCGGCGGGTGAGCGTCGCACTCTACCCACTACGCCACGGCGGCCGCCTTTGGTCGACTAAGTAAAAGTTACGTGTTAAGGTAGTAGGAAAATAAAAAAAAAAATAAAATAAAATATTGAAAAGAAAAAACGTATACGGTAGTTTATACCTGTATATACACATATGTATATGTATAAAGTTGTACATAGAAGCACCTGTACATGAATGCATGAACATATATTGATACATAATATTTATACAAATGTGTGTACTAGTTTTGAGTTTTAATTTGTAGCTGTAGCTTTAGATATCTTTTTTTAGATAAATGGTTTCGTTTTGATGTTTTCTTTTGTTTGTTTTCTTAACAACTAAAACGTCTGTTAGTGAATACATGCACCTTTATAAAATAAATGATGTAATTGAAAAACATATTTAGACTAAGCTTATCAATGATAGACTACGAACCGGGAAACAAAAACAGCAATCTGGAAACGAGTTATAAGCAGTTTTGTCTTGAATTTAAGAGCTCCTTTGTAAATGAAAATGTGGTCGCCGTGGCGTAGTGGGTAGAGCGCGACGCTCACACGCCGAAGGGTCTAGGTTCGATTCCCAGCTCAACAATTTTTCGAATTTTTCACGACACCACCTTTTTCGAGCTGCTGACAACACTCAAAGAGTAATAACTGTCTAAGAAAGCTACTCAAATTTCGCCGTTCGGAGTCGGCAAAGCACTTTAGGTCCCTTCTTAGACTGTAGCGTCAACAATTATTATTATATTATATATTATTTGTAAATGAATAAATTGCAAAATAAGAAGTCATTTAGGGCTTCTATTTATAATCTTCATGGGTTATATCACATTTTTTCTTTAAGTACATTAAATGAAAAGAAGTGTATACAAAACAGCACTGAAGCCTTACCTTGCCTTAATTTGCCTTTAAACAGAAGTGTTGGAATATCTTTTTAAAGAAATAGTGAAAAGTACTAAACCCGCTTGACATGAAGAGTCCATCTACATCGATGCATCGAAAATTGTCGTGTCAAAAAAAGTGGTAAGGGGAATAAATAAGAAAGCTACTACTTAAGGGAAATAAGCGTTGCACCATATCAATCATTCCTTTTAACAAAGATTTTATCTTTCTTAAAACATTAACGGTTCGGAGCCGCAATGTCGAACGGTTAAACGTAAAACACGGTATGACCGAGCAAATAAGATAACTTGTGTACGCATCTTAACGAAGCTTAGACATCTAATGAAAAATTAGTAAAAACTTGTATTCTTTTAGACATATTTTATTAGTATGTCCTGTGAGTGTAAGAAACTAGGACTTTTAGATGTGAGTGTTGCTTTTATCCGAGTTGCATTCTTTGGAGCTATAGGTGTCAACCGAACAAAATATTACGGACACACCACAAACTCTGGCAAGTAATGGGAATGAAGTCGTTAATGACCATTTCAAGCAAAGTCGCTGTCGTAGAAAGGTTGAGCAATCAAATCATAACCTTAACACTAAAGGTTTCAGTGCAGGCATCGACAATCATCATTATATTTTACATTGTTGAAAAACGGAATGCGCGGGGAAGAAGATAATAGTAGCAAATTTCTACTTACCTGTCCAGATCGGTTTGGGTTGAACGAGATATAGATGACACACCAACCATCATCGGGACGTTTGCCGCAATACGGGTAAATGATGGAAAAAAGATAAAAAAAATACTCTGCCTACATTCACACTTTTTATTGGTATTTCCCTCTCTTTCGTCATGTTTTTCTCTCTTCCTCGTTTCGCCCCGTTATGTATCACCGGATCTTTCTTCTGTGATAAAAAGAGAAAAAGAACGAGTAACAGAGACGAGTTTATAGGTAGCGTCGCAAAGGGGAGGGAAGTGTTTTGTTTTTTGAAAATTATTTTCCACCCCCATCTGGATTTGTTCTGCGGATTCAGCGTCATTTTTTCTACACTCACACAACCGTTCGCTAACACAGGCAATACGTATACATCTTCACACAGGGGATTCCTTGGCATTCCTATACTTTGCGCACATACATCCACAACAATTCAAGTAAGAAAACAGCGAGAACGCTTATCATTCCACCGCCGCCGCCTTCGTCTTCATCGTCGTCGTCCTCATCTTTGAAGTCGTCGTCATAATGGTGTAGCTGTTGCTTACGAGGCCCGCATTTACTTAAACTCCTAAGAAGGATAAACAAAAAATAAATAAAATTCCCCCTGAATCCTAGCTCCGCCCTTTCTTATATTACAGCCCTCGCCCTTGATTCCTTTCTGTTTTTTCGTTTTTTTTTTTTTTTTTTTTTTGAGTTTTCAGTGCGCTCCTCAAGTCGACGGCGGACGGGTTGAGAATGCTTAGAGAGGTACATACATCCTCCGTATATGGCTAAGACTTCGCTTACAGGAGATCCTGTTGTGTGGGACCTTTTTTGCGGGAATACTGCGCCTGGTGTCAGTGTCTATTCCTTCGGGATTTTTGTTGTGTTTATTTGCTCGATTTCTCTATTTTTTGCATTTTATAATGGAGGAGATGTCAAGAACAATAGAGATTGAGTTTCTTTATTTAGTATACATACATGCATTCTTCTTGTTGGATCATAATGTCTATTAGACAAGATGTATATGAACACGCACGCAGAGTTTATTATATCTTGAGATGAGTAGAAAATGCATTCCTTTCAAAGAAGAATTCATTCTAATGTCGCGGTTTTAGTTTGCGTTTCTCGTTTACATTTGGAAAGCGGCCATTATCGACAAAAAAAATAATCTTTTTGATGTCGTTGATTGAAAAAATCTACATAAAAAAAAAGAAAAAAAAATGTCCACAAAGTTCCTTGAAACAAAAATCGAGAAAAGACGATCCGAACAAATGTCTTCTCTACATTATTAAATGGTCTTCCTAAGAAGGGGTCATGCTTTATGTGTGAACAATAACAACAAAATTCATCCTGCTTTGAGGGAGCCTGTTAGCTTAAGTAATGTCTTTGCCTTGTTTAAGAACCTCTTGCAGACTTATAGTGTGCCCTCATATTAGAGATTAGTCCTCATCTAATTTACATGAACAAAATAAAAATCTTGTTTCCTTTGACAGTCTAGGAAAGGTAACCCTGCCAGTACTACAGCCAGGTTTGGTTTAACTTTCTCTCACAAAACACTTATAAAACCAGCCTATTTTTTAGAAGGAATTTTCAACTACCGCACCAAAAAGATCGAACTGGGACATCCAAGTCGCTGAAACACCAATCAAATATCTCCCTCGAATGACGGATTTCTCTTAAAGAGATGGCAAATATTCTTATTATCCACCTTAAAATAGCCGATGGACTTTTCACGTAAGATACCATATCCCCAATATCACCCAAGGGTGACTAGTTCTCTATTCCCTGCGACAACCTAGGTGAACGTAGTGACGTTAACGTAGGACACTTTAACCACGGAAAAGCTAGATCACAATGGTTTTTGGGAACTATTCACGAAGCCTTACAATGGCCATTTTAAACGAAAAATTCCCAGGCTATACAATGCATGCAATTGGCTTTCGAAACCTTTCGTTCAGATGTTGTTAACTCAAAGATGACCCAACTAAGCACTAGTTTTCTAAACCTTCTTTCCAACTAAGAGGTTCTAATTGGAAATACGTTAAATGTGGATGATGTCTTTGGTTGAATGATCAACTCAAAAATGCAGATGGCGCTGATAATGAATATGTGCGGGGACTCAAATATTACAATGCATCAACGGGGCATATATGTGTTAGTTAGCTATGAAATTTCGATATTATGTTAGGATATTAGAGATGGACGTGGCCGGCGTGGCCGCCGTGGCGTAGTGGGTAGAGTGTGACACTCACACGCAGAATGTCTAGGTTCGATTCCCGGCTGAACAACTCGAATCTTACCTAACTGTCTAAAAAAGCTTCTCAACCTTCGCTGTTCGGAGTCGGGAAAAAACTGTAGGTCTCCCTTCTACTCGTGAGAGCACAGTAGCGCGCACAATATGAGTAGTTGATGAGCAAGCTAGGCCCTGGTCTCCTGTGGACTGTCGCGCCATACAATTATTATTATAAAATTATTAGAGATGGAGAGAGGTTAATTGTTTGCACCTAAGAATGGAAACAGAAATTTGTTCGTTCAAGCTGTTGTAAGTGAGTAAGCAATAATTATTAAAGCTTTATAAACAGCAGTTGACTGTATGGGTGTTTCAAATTGAGCCAAATCCAACAAAAGTTGCTCGCGCACGAAGCACTTCCAAGCAAGTGGTCGCCTGTTTTACAAAAAAAACTGGACATGTCGCAACCGTACCACTAGAGCAACGCAGAACAGTCAATTCTGAGTGGTACACAACCATTTGTTTGCCAGTTCTCTTCCAAGAAATCAGGAAAACCAACCGCCGAAGATGGATCACTCTTCACTACACATCGGCTCAAACAACTGCATTTTTAAACACTCAAAACATCGATTTGATGAGTCATCCGCCGTATAGTAGTGACTTGGCACCGAATGACTTCCTTCTATTCCCGTACGTAAAAAATAAAATGAAAGGTCAATGTTTTTCGACACCTGAAGAAGCGGTTGGTGCGTTCAGAATGCATGTTTTGGAGATACCTCAATCAGAGTGGCAAAAGTGCTTCGACAATCGGTACAAACGCATGCAAAAATGGGGAATATTTTGAAAAACATTAAAGGTACTTTCGATGATTAATATTTGTTTTTGTTCTCTAATCCCGAAATATAAAAGGCAAACCTCGTATCTCAGTTGAAAGTGAACTGAATGAATGCTTGCTTGGGGTGAATTGAATGTAAAAGATGAATAAACTGATATTTTATTAAGATCACTATATGACTTTGTCCGAAAGTTGCGGAATTGAGGACTATTCGGGCATTGACATCCATTCGCTATACACGACTTTATTATCTTGGCGTGCTACACAGCCCGTACAGATTTAAGTTGAATTTTTTTGTTCAAAACACACAACAACCTGTTCCTCCGTCTGAATACAGTACATCCATCAGCATGATCTTGGTACACTTCTAAAGCCCGAATAAGTAGCAATTGGCAAAAGTAGTTCCGGCCTTGATCTCGGAACAATAACTGCATAGGTAAATACAATGGCAAACATATACTAATATAAATGGACATGAACACATGCAAGACTTAATGTCTTAAAAAGGGGTTTTCGGAAGTTAAGCCAAACTAAATGTACTAAATTTTGCAAGCGTCGGCTCAACATATAAATAAATAAAAACATACAGTCTTGTGCAAATTAATTGGGACAAACGAAAATTTCAATATTAGAAAAAAAATAACACAGGTAAATTTTAATACTTTATATGGCCTCCCTTGGATTTTATGAGCGCGTTGAATCTTTTTGGCATTCATGAAACATTGGCATTCCTTGTCATGAAACCAAATATCAATAATTTTGTGGTGCAGTCTCTCTTCCTGAGCCTTCCTTTGGTAATTGCCCACGTATTCTTAGTCAGGGGAGTTGCCAGGACAATCAAGAACATCAATTTTTTGTGGTTTGAATTTGCTACGGAACGTTTCCTTTGAATAGTTGGAAGCAGTATTTGAGTTAAAACTTCTGCCTATTTGGTGCTGTTCATCATACCTTCTATTGGCTTAAGACACGGAATTCGAATGTAAAACAGCCCCAAAACATGATTTTGGGAGGGTTTTTTGGCACTTGAATAAAATGTCCGGTCGGAGCTTTCTTTTGCTCCCGACACTTATCCGGTATCCTTGGGCCTCAAAGTGATACTCATCCAAGAAAACAACTTTCTCCCAATTATCCACTGTCCATTTCTTATGTTTCTTAGCCCAATTTAGTCGCTTCTGACTTCCAGAAGACGCCTACGGACTGTAGACGTATCTATCCGAACGCCAGCTGTTGTCCAATCCCTTTGCAGTTCAAAAATTTTCTTGCCAGGGTTCATTATACTATTTTTTATCAAAACCTTATCGTCATGTTTTGTTGTTTTGCGTTTTCGCCTGCAATAACCCTTCCGCTTGGATTCAATTGATTCAGTGACCTTGTGTTGAGCAATAATCCTTGAAACACTGGATTTTGACACTCCAATGTCAGCTGAAATCTCTCGGATTGTTTTCTCGGTGTGTGCATGTAACGCAATGACTTGTGCCCTCTTTTCTTTTGAAATAGCCATAATGATGAAGATTTAACAAATAATGTTTGAAATTTTATTATTTCATTTTATTTGTTTCCTTAAAAAACAGCAATTTACCTCTTAGAACAGCCAAGTTAATATAAATGACTAATAAAAACATTTAAAAAAAGGCATATAATCCATAGCCTACTTAAACTAACCAAAAATATTTGAAAAAAAACATACAAACCATAGCCTACTATCAATAAATTAAAAAAAATGCTTGTCCCAATTAATACGCAGACGACTGTATAATTAAAAATTTGTAAAGACTGTCATATTATAAGTGGTGCATCTTATTTAATTTTTCTTAGTCTTGGTATTCCGCAAGGGTCTGTTTACAATATGTATATCTCTGATATTGAATGTGAAACAGCTGTTTTTTCATCCCATGAATCAACTCTTCAATCCTCAATATGCAATGGAAAAAATGTTAGATTATTTAGATTAGATATTGAGGCAAGCTTTTTTTTCGATTAAAAAAGAGAGCCATGGAATGTCGAAAGTTAGTCTTTACATAAATCGATGTTTCACATTTAGGTATCTTTGGAAAATCTTATGTATATGTGACGTACAATTAGGGCCCCAATTTCGAATCTTGTGGTCATTTCAATTTAAATTTAAATTTTAATTTATTAACATTAAAATTATAAATAGATATTGAAATAAAAAATGGAACAAAAATCCTTAGATTTATCAACAGCCCAGCTCCCGATGGGGTCCCACAGTTATATTAACAAAGTTGTTGCAGTTCTATTTTTAGACCGCTCAAAATTATATTTAATCAGTCACTTTCACAGGAGGAATTCCTTAATGAATGGAAGTATGCTTTTATAATTTCAATATACAAAAACGGTTTAAAACAGAAAGTACAAAATTATGCGCCTATACCAAAGCTCCCAAAAGCCTTGTAAAAACCATATATTATTTTATAAAACAAATTATATCGAATAGACAGCAAATTTATCTCTATATTCAAACTATATACTTGCAAACTTAGAAAGTCGATTACAAGTTGATTTACTTTATACGGATTTTTCGAAATCCTTTGATAAAGTACATCACACTTTACTTTTCAACAAATTTAAGTCGCTGGAAATTCACTCAACAATGTTAGAGTGGTTTTACAATTACTTAAATGGGAGATAGCAATCGGTAAAAGTCTAAAGTTATAAATCACGGATAATAACGGTAACATCGGGAGTGTCGCAAGCAAGTTATTTGGGTCCGTTACACTTTTCTTCTAACGTTCGGCTTCAAATTATATCTATCGATAAATAGTATAACCGACTGCATTAAGTTTCAGTCGGATATACAAAAACTGCCGGAATGGTGTAAACATTATGGTTTAGATCAAAATATTTTTGAAAATGTAAAATTGATTATTTCATAGATATCATTACATTATGATTACACAATTGCGAAGTCTAATGCACTGATAGGATTTTTCGAAAGAAATTGTAAGGATTTATTTTGAATTTATCTAGTCTAAAGCGTGGCCGCCGTGGCGTAGTGTGTTGAGTGCGATACTCACACGCCGAAGGTCTGGGTTCTATTCCCGGTTGAACACTTCGATTTTTTCACGGCACCACCTCTATCGAGCTGCTGACAACACTCAAAGAGTAATAACTGTCTAAGAAAGCTTCTCAAATTTCGCCGTTCGGAGTCGGCAAAAAACTGTAGGACCCTTCTACTCGTGAGAGAACAGTAGCGCGCACAACACGAGCAGTTGTTGAGTAAGCTAGGCCCGGGTCCCCCTTTGGACTGTAGCGCCAACAATTATTATTAATTATTAAACAGAATCATAATGGCAACTGAGACGATGATGGTGAAAATTGAGCATCGCGCTGTAATTAGATTTCTCACTAAGCAGGAAGATCTATTCATGAAGAATGGTGGTTGGTTACCAAGGTTCCGCATCCTCATTATCAACTGTACAGAAGTGGTCAAGTGAGTTCAAGAGAGGCAGAGAGAGCATTGAAGACGACCCCCGCTCCGGCGCCCCGGCCACTGCTTGTACGAGAGAAAGCATCAAAGATGTCGAAAAACTTGTTCTTGAGGATGCCCGAATAAAGGCGGAAATGATGGCAGAGATCACCAAGCTTTCAACTGGTACCATTCACAGCATTCTTCATGACCCTCTTAACCTTTCAAAGGTCAGTGCAAGGTGGGTGCCACGAATGCTCGCAGCGCCTCAGAAAATTTGAGGCAAATTAAAAGAACAAAAAAATATTTGATAAGCATAACAAAAGGAACAATGAGAAAAAATTATTTCTGACAACAAAAAAATTCAGATAAGAGCAATGCAAAAGAAGAGAAAGGGAAGTATACAAAATAATTAGAAGAATGAGAAAAATAGAGTGCAAGAAGAAATTGAAGAGTTAAAAACATTAGAGAAATCTTAGTAGAATTAAAAGTATCCGAAAATTTAAACTCTTCAAAACATTTCATTAACTTGATCTGCTTAAAGGTGGCCTGAATTGTTGATTGGAAATGACCTCCTATTCGCAATTCTAACGTACACTTGCCACTTTTTAGTACGCACTGCTGATATAATATTTTCTGTTTTTTTTTTAAATTAAGAGTATTCCGTTGAAGTGGCACTTCTGGCTTGTAAATTAAGTTTATCAAGTACAAACATGAACTTAAAAACAAAGAAAATGTAAAAGGGGGAAATCAGGTCAATCATTTTTTTAATCAGTCCGTAATGCCAAACACTATTGAAAGCTTTTCGATTTCAAGATCATGGCAGTTGGTTTACTACCTGAACGATTCCTTTTGACGTGATTGCACATTCTCTGTACTTAATAAGAAGTACTATGATAGGGTCTTAATCCAAAACTGTTTACTGAGAAGGAGGTGGAGGAAGGATTCTCGTCAACAAATTGCATGACCTTTTTTTTAGGACTTTTCATATAATTTTAGTCAGGTTACTCAGTAGGCTGATTGGGCGGTAGCTATCAACATTATCTGGAGATTTAGCCTTAGTCTTGGTATGTGTAAAATGATGGCGTGTTTCCACTTAGGTGGAAAATACTGTATCCAAAGGCAAGCACGATCTGAAGTTTTGGTAATTTCTTGAGTTATATATTTTGAACTATGTTGGAATCGGTGAGTCATTCTTGGATTTCTTCAAAAGATTTGAGCCGGTGACCTAAAAATCGTTTGGCTTCCGTCGAAAGTGCTCGTAGTCAGAAAAAGCAAGGTGGGTGGAGTAAGAATGGTCTTTGGTTCCACTCGCACTGGAGCTTTTATGACCTCGCACACCGCATCTCCTATGATACTACTCTCATGGACATGCCGTCTGATGCGAGGTCGCCAATAATACAGTTGCGACACTTTTACAAAGTCGACTTTCCACGCGTCTTGGACTGGCTGTGGGCCGAAACTGAACCGGGAAAGGAATGTAGTCGGATTTTCACGGACGGCTCCAAGACAACGGAGGGTTCTGGAGCTGGGGCCTTCGTCGAAAACGACAACATTAGACTTCACGCCTTTCGCGTCGGTCTTCCAGGCGGAAGCTTTCGCGATCCTAATGGCCACCAAGAACATTGTGAAGAATAGGTGGAAGGGAAGAAGTATCTGCGTCTGCAGCGACAGTCAAGCTGTGCTTAAGGCCTTACTCAACCCTTTAACCTCTTCCAAGATAGCTCAAGAATGCAAGTCTTCCCTTAATTCGGTCGGCAGGCTGGATGCGCTAAAACTTTCTGGGTCCCGGGTCATCACAGGATCCTGGGAAACGAAACTGCCGATGAACTAGCTAGGCTAGGTTCAGCAGAGGCATTCGTAGGGCCCGAAGCCACCTTGGGATTACCCGCGTCCCTTGTCAGGGCCTCCGTCGATGGTTGGGTCTCCCTACAGCACAACCAGAGATGGCGTGACTCTCCAGGATGCAGGATGATCAAGAGTATGCTCCTAAACGTCAGCAAGAAATCCGCGTCTTTTCTGCTACCTCTAGACAGAAACGAGTGCAGACGACTTGTCGGCGTACTAACGTGACACTTTACCTTCGCTATGCACCTGAGTTGGCTTGGGCTTAGTAATGTCACACTCTGCGACGCCTATGGAGAAGGTGAAGACACTTCAGAGCACTTTCTCTGTCAGTCTCTTGCTTTCGCTCGTATCAGGTGGCGGCTTTTTGGCGCTGATGTGGTGAGAACTGAAAACCTAAGTTCTATATCACAGAAGCGCATCTTGGTTTTTCTTCGGAAAACCATGAAACTACATTAAATGAAGGTTACTGCCTGGTAGTACAATAGACCAGTATTTGAGTCTGAGTGCTCCAGTGTAGTTGATCCCAACCTCCAACAAAAAAAAAGACCTCCTATTTCAGTAGATTTCAACGATAACATCCACATAGGGGGAGCATTATCATGCTGCAAGATCGCCATGTTGTTGTAGTCGACGACATTTTCCGTCATTGCTTTCGCCAGGTTTTAGCATTCATAATACACCACAGCCGTCAGGTCCCATCATATGCAGAACATAACCTTTGAACAGTAGATGTACCCGATGATGGAGCGGTCTAACAAGGCTTTGCATTGTGTTCACATTCACTTTTCATCTCTAGGCACGATCTGGTACAAAAATTTCTTGCTTAATGTTTTTCCAAATGCAAGATGAAAAATCTACTTCGCCTCAAACTCACTTCAACTTAAATCAGCACTCAAAATTCTTGCTTTTGAATAAATCCAATTTTATATTTAAACGTTTGTTTACTGAGGCACTCCCAACGATTCTGCTTTGCGTTTGGCACGGATTTTCATCCAGCGGAACCTCCTATTTTTCATTTTCAAACTTTACGGGCTGAAAAAGAAGCTTTGAAAACCACTCTTCGCATGATTAATCGGTCGGAGCAGATTCACCATAAACATATCCAATCATTCGAGGCTTTCGATAGTCTTGAGCTGGCTTTTCGTTCAATTAAACAGACGAACAGACGCTGATGCACACTTATTATTGCTGACAAATGGTACACGTTACCAATAAAGAAGGTAATCGCACACAAGATCAGCCACAACATGCATGTGGCACCATCTCTGAAAAACGAACCGAAATAATTTGTACCCCCAGTAGAAAAACAGTTGTTTAAATATTTATCAGCCATTTCAACATATGCTTCAAAAGGAACACAAAATTCTATATTTGTTTAGATACAATTTAACGATGGGAATGTTACTAAATTTGTTGGAAATGACTGCAATCTAAAGCATATTTTGTGACACTTTTTGTTAACCTGCGAAATTTAAAATAGTTATGCCTTGACCAATGCCACACAGTTTTCTTGGTTTGTATCGATGTCACGAAGGAACTTCTACTTATCTCATTTTCTGTTTGGAAGACGATTTAGTCGTTTGAAGTCGGATTTCCTTAATATTACGTGCTTTATTGTGATTTCGACACAATTGCCTTGATTTTTTTTAAATGTAACTATTTGCCAGGATAAACTGTTCAATTTCGTTTCATCGAGTAAAAGTACCAAAAATATCCCTTAAGAGAACTATTCATCTGTATTAAATCCATTAGGGAAATGTTTTCTCTTTTACCCGAAGTTCACTCATTGGACTTTCTTGAGTGTTGAGTTTTCTTCAGGAACTCTTTACTCAAGAGAAACTCAAGCATAAAGAGATTTTCGTGCAATTTAAAACCTTTGTTGATGACCGTTTCAATCACAAGTCAAATTATTCGTTATTTATATAAAAAATAAATCCTGTCAAAATAAAAATAATGTTACCCCCAATTTGCTTCGGTGCTGTACAAATTCTGTTCTCTTTCCATATGTCAAAATCGTAATTCATCACTCTCAAAAAACAGCAGTTTAATAGCAGGTGGGATATTATTCATTCACAAAAATGGTTATATTCTGTTCTTTCCCTAAATTCATCCCCCTTCTGCTCTTATTTATTTCTTTTACTACGAAGCGAAAGTAAAGTCAAAACTAAACATGAAAAATTTCACTTTTGCCACCCACAGGGACATGTTGCACACACACGCTCGATCCCGACACACATGTTCACTCGTCATTTGTGTGATACTTGTTCGTAGTGAGACGGAGCTTCATAAGAGGAGCATCGGGACAGGGGAGTATGTGTAACACGTTTGCATGTATGTTGTTCGGAAAGAAGAAAATTTTCTTCGTTTTTCTCTCCCATATTGCCATAACCGCCGACAATGTCACTCCCTTGCCCACCCCATTGCAGTTATCACACACATATGATACTTTGGCGAAAAGGAAGAGGGAAAAAATGAGGAGGAGGATAGACTTAAAGCATACAGTGCGGTCGTCTCGTTTTCCAGTCGAAATCGTATTTGGGAAAAACTCGCATTTGAAATGACGACGACTTGTGAAGTGATTTAGTTTTTTTGTCTTAGCCCTTAAATCGGTTTCGTAAGAAGACAAAAAAAAATCTGACCAAAAACAAAACATTAAGATATAGAATTCGAATGTGAAAAATTAAAAAAAAAGACTAGAAGTGAAATTCCAACAAACAGTCCACCAGCGAAGTGCATTACGTTTTTAAAAACTAAATGAATTATTTTTCACTGTGTTTATGTGCGTGTGGGCTGTGTATGAGTGGAAACTAGATGGACGACATCTTCTGGTTAGTAGAAAGTTTGGGTTCTGTCGGTAGAGGGGGCTGTAAAAACGATAAATCCTTTGAATATTTTCCCGTCGGCATTTCTTTTTTAAGATACATTAAATAGATTTTTGACTTATTGTGTTTTTATTGGAATTGAGAGTTTACACTTTCCTTTCGTTTTATCGTTTTTTGAAATCACAAAATTGTTACTTGATATGATTATATTTTACCTGATTACAAATACTTCAAGTTATAGATCGTTCGCTTATTTGGAATTCATGGTCCCATGGACCTATAGGCATCTCTGATTAAGGTAAAAGTGTGAAAAAATCCAACGGTTACCGAATGAAGAATTGAGACAATAGGAATACTTGAAACTATCTAATAAATTCGCTTTCGCAACAGGTTTTAATTTTTCTTTTTTTTTGTGGAGATTAAACCCAGTGACCAATGATCGTTAATAGAAAGGCGAAAGGAATATGCTAATTCCACAGAATAATCTAAGAAATATTAATTAGTTCTAAACGTAGTTTCTAGCTGTACTTTTTTAAAGTAAATTTTTGGCTTTTCTGAACCACTGACAAATTTGAATGCATCATTGTTGACTACTTTTCGGATCTGATTCGTTTGAATTCTTTTGACATGCTCTTAGGACGGAAACAAAAGTCTCGAACTATCTCATTTCATCTATGGAAAGGAATTAAAGAAAACAAGAAAGAAGGGAAAAAAGTCTTAATCCACATGTATGAACTTTCTAGGTCGCCGATTTCTGTCAAGTGTTTTCCAAAAGTCCTACGGTACAAATTAGTGACTCTCCACGAGAAGCGCTATTTTCAAACTAGGGCGGGCTCGAATTTGCCTTCATTTCGTAAACAAAGAGGAGACTTTAAAATTTAATTTCGGATGATGGTAGCTAACCAGCACACTTGTGAACTTTCACAAGAACTTGATTAACGTGGCTAAGCATAAGAAATCCAAAAATTAGTACACCACCCTACATGTTACCAGGAATCGGTACGTTAAGGGTCCTAATCTAGCCTGTACAGTAAATTTTTGTGCCCCGAGTTCAATGGTAGAGCGATTTGGAAATGTATTTTTAACTCCTTACGGTTAATTTTGTAATTTTTTTCTAGACATTGGGCTAAACATTGCGTAGTATTTTCAAATCAGGTAACATACATATGTTTGTATGTGCGAGTGTTAGGAAAAATGCCTCTGTGCAAAATGCAGCACATGACAGAGCGATTTTGTCTGCATCACAATACAGAAAACCCATCAGAAACGCAATAGAGAAGAACAAACAAATTTAAACCCTTTAAGCCCCCCCATCTATCGCATTGATAGATATGTTCATCATCAGGACACCATTGCAAGAAAGAAGACAACGAAGTTATTATTCAGTGCGGTGGAGAGGCGCAGAGGCAGGAGATAAGGTAATACAGAGTTATAAACAGGACATTGGGGAAAAAGACACTCCTCCGGGTGAAATCGCACACAAATGCTCGTTTAATTGTGTCTGTGCATACAGGTTTTTTTCTTATCTCCTTAACTTCTATTGTTTTCATTTATTTTTTTTTTTGTCCTTGAATATAAGACGAAGACGATGGCTCCGAACAGTTGTAAACTTTTTTGCAGAGGTTGCCCATTTTATTTCTAGCTTAAGAGTATATGCTGTGACCGTCGCTGCTCTAATGTATATGTAAAAAAAGGAAGTAGAATTGTTGGCAAGCAAAGCAAACAACCATACCGCACCGAAGGAGAAGAGGACGGTGGACGACCAAAAGGAAATGAAAATGGAAAAAATCGTCCACGGTTGGCTATATTTCTGTGAAAGTCCTTACGGTTGGTTAGCAGAACGAGAATGATGCCAGTGGTGGTTGGTTGGCTGTTTGGCGTTTGCCGATAGCAGCCTACACAGACTACGATGATTCTGCTGGCCCTTGGTATAGGATAGAGGAGCAAGTAAGGTGAAAACAATAGGAAGTGCGGCAGTGTTGTGCACACAAATACCAGGGCATAAACGACGTGGGTGTGAGTGTGACCAGATGAATGAAATCGAAAGAGTTTACAGTGTTTTCTTCAAGTTCTGATTATCTATAGTTTGTCTTTTCTTTTGTGTCCCGTCCCGTTGAGATGAATTTGCGCCGGACTGAAAACGATCTGTTTACGATTAAGTGAAGTCCACTGTTCGTGCTCGTGCCTAAAGTCGGCCACAAGATATTTCGATAAAAGGAAGCTTGATACAATAAGTAATCGGCAGGCAAAGGATTTTAATAAAACGAAAGGCAACAATATGAAACAGATTTTGTTCGGTGCGCTGGCATTTATCAGTTGTTTTTGACAAGATAAAGGCTTGTTGTTTGAATTTGAGCGAACCACTCATCTCTAATACAAAATGAAGGAAGATTTGATGAATTTGACATTATACAAGCAGTCGACTTACAGTGACAGAACTGTTCATTTAAACTAGTACGTTAATATCCGAAATTAAATTTATATCACACACCGTTGTTCTTGAGTTTATATCTGCTTCCATTTTGAATTCTTTTTCGAATTTTTCTCCATCCTTCACTAAAGTTGCCCCTCCCCACTATAAACTCCATCACATACCACCATCCAAAAAGAGACTTTAATTATAATTCATTTCCTTTTGCTCCTGTCGGTCATAGCCATTATTCATGTACATTAAGTTAAAAAGTCACTTATGATTTGCACCACCACTTGTTCATCCCATAACCGAGTGGAAACAAAGAACAGAAGATATAAATCTTACAAGAAAAAAAAAAAAAAAATAAATGAAAATGCAGACACCTTACTACACTCTTTCTTTGCAGTAATATGCCGAGAAACGTATAACATTTTGCCCGGTTTAATTGCTCTTTTCCATAACAAAACCTTTCTAGTAGCCGCCAGTTCATCATCGTATTCGCATCCACACCAACACGTCTCCACGACGTCACCCACTCGATGTAGTCTTGCTCCTGTTTTGATATGCTCTTCCATGCTGAGGTATATGTTGTCCCTAGAAGCACTCGGATGCAACTTCTTACAACATCATCAGTAACTTGTAATCGCGGACAATGTTGGGCATGGGTTCATATAAGAGCGCATCTCAGATCTAAGAAAGTAATTTTTTAAATCGAACCAGGTGCTTGGCCAAAGCCGAAAACAAGTTCCATTGTACACTGTGTTCATCTTGCTGAATAATAATTTGCGCTAACCAAACGATCCCCTGATGCACGGGTTGAACTTTTTCGGAGCGTAGAGACCGGTTTGGTCAGCCGGCGTTCTGCAGCTGCACTCAAAATCAAAACTGACCATTGATTCACGCAAATGGTCAATTCTGTTGGTTCAGTGTCGTCGCTGACCAAGAGGGTGTTTTTTTTAGTGTTGTTTGCCCTCAGGGGATAACGAATTTACATTCTCTTATCGAACCCCAGGTAAATCATAATGAAGACTTGATAAGCTACGGCACGCCCGTTGTGAATGGGACTTCATAAGAAGGAATTAAGTCATAAGTGATGTTGTTTCTAGTGTAAGGGAGTAACCAAAGTAAGCCACTGTATAGGATATGTCCCGAGGTAACAGCGGAGTTTTTGGATTTTTTTTTTTGTTTATCATGGACAAATGATTTATAATTGATCCTGCATGCAAGCGCACCTCTCCACAGAAACATTTTACTAATTTTCTCTCCGATGCCGATTTGCATATGACGATTAAGAAATTCTTTTATTTTGTTTAGTTTCATCGTCCTTCAACCTCTCGACGTGACATACCCCGTCAGGACGAATATTTAATCAAGTTAAGACAGCGCAATAAGACGTTGAATCGATAAACGGGGACGTGGTTTGGGCCCCCTTTTTTTTCTTTTTTCTTACTGTTTTTTTTTGTTTTCTTTTTTTTTTTTAACTGTAATCTTTAAAACACCCACATCGTCTGGGTGAGATTGAGAATCCACACTTTCAGCTTCCACAGATTTTTTTTTCTTCTCGTCGACGGCGGAGGATGACGAAGGAACTGTAGATATGGTTGCTGGAGTTTAAGTGAAGTTTTATAGAATGGACTTGTATACTCCACGTCATCCCCTTAAATCTTGCTGAGAAAAAGTCAGTAGTAGGAAACGGAGAAGATGAAACATGGAAAATGTATATGTCTCAATTTCTTTGTGCTTGTGTGTGTGTTTCTCGTCTAAGCGATAGTCACTTTTTATACGCTTTGTTTAAATTTCTTGGTCGATTTTCCTTGCACAGTGTGCTGTTGCCGCGACACCATTTTACGCCATGGCTGCAGTGGACTTAACTTAAATTCTTGGAAATGTTTGTCCTGTTCTGTCTTGAATGTCTGATATCTCGCTCTCGCTGTCTCGCTTTATGAGGACTTTGTATGTAATTTTGCTTAATTAATATTTACTCGGTGAGATGGATTCTGTAATATTTTTTCTTCTTTTCTCAGAGTACATAACTTTCAGTTTTGAAGAGTAAATCCATTATATTAATGGTCAAGTATGAGTATTTCTTCTTAGACAAGCAATAAAGTACGTAAATTTTTTTCAACTTGAAGATATTTGTGTGTGTATGAGATAAGGTTGAACGTAGTTAATTTAAATTTCGCTTTACTTCTGCGCAACATAATACAAATGTTGTACAGTACAATTCCTTGTTTTAGGACAAGTGCAGTACAAGTATGCCTATGCACTTACTGATGAAAGAGTGCATCTTACACATACCGATTTATTCAGTTTATATTTTTGTTAAATTTGTAATCCTTTCCCGCTGATAACTCGTACAGTAAAATTTAAAAATTGTGTCAACCTCGCTTACCTACGATCTGTCGCTTCTGACAGTATTCATTTAATTAAGGAAAAAACCTATATATGGTATCCTCAACCACTTCCAACCCGATACCCAAAATCCACCGCAGAAGTACATAAAATCGACCACAAAAAAACATACAAATTGACCCTGTCTACTAGAAAAATTAACAGCGGAGCGCCTTGAAATCCGATTACCAAAGGCACCCCCTCTCTTAAAAGAAAATTTGTAACCCAAAAAAATCTCCCCCAAAATAGCGAAAAAATGCAGAGGCAAAAAAACAGTCATAAAGGCCACTTAAGTGGTGTAAAATGACCACATGCGAGTGACAGATTGCCTCGTTTACAGTCCCAGTCTCGACTTGGATGAGTTTGAGTTTGGGGACGAGCAAGTCAATTCAATCCTGGAAAACTGACCTGTAGTGCCCTAAATTCGTTTCAAATACAAGTGTCATCTCCCTCTCGGAGATGTGTAAGGGAAAAGACCAACAAAAAATCCACTTAGAGGCAATTTTAAGGCCATTTGCTTAAAAATCCATTACAACCCCCATGTAGGATGACCAACCAACAGCCAGTGAATCCCACAGATTCGCACCATCATCTCCAGCATGTGTCAGCCAAGTGTGGTTATTTTTATTTTTTCGGTGTTTCATTTTATTTTTCGCTCGTCCTTGACAAGGGTTTGCCGTCAACAGCACCACGGGATCGCTCCCAGGGGGTTACACACGCCGAATTGGGTGGACATCAAGTGCAGCAGCAGTAGCAGTAAAAACCACCGAAAAGAAATAAATAAGAACCACTCTCTTACTTTTTGGTGGACCCTTTTCAATTTGGCAGAAAATATTTTTTTGCGAAATCGTCAAAACGAACGACAAAGCAGCGCGCAACAGGACTTGGCCAGGCCCGCATGTGTTGGCATGTCGTGCTTTGTGTTATTGTATGTTGGACACTCTGGCAAAAGACACGTCATTTATTAACGAGGACATCCCTAGTTCACTGTGATGGGATACACAGACCACGGTTGAGGTATCTGCACGTACCGCTTAAGCTTGATCTATCTGTTTCTTTTCCGTCGGCTTGATAATGTCCTTGTTTGTATGCCGCAACATTCGGCGGTGGAACCGCAGTGAGGACATTGGTTTTAATTCAACCAGTTGCGGGTCCTCTGGTGGATTGTTGCTTCTATTGGGCGGAAATGGGGAGCATTTAAGAGCATAAGCTTGTTGCGTTGTTGATTGATAAATAGAAACTAATTGATCAATTTAATGATGCGCAGGCTTTATTTATATTATTCGCCATTTCATGCTTGTTGAACGTATGTGCGAAATTAAGTCATGGTGAAGTTCTTCCCAAGCATATGTAATTGAAAAGAACCAGTACATAAATTTCTTACACTTCTTTACAGTGCTACACTTATTACCCTTCATGTAAACTCATACACCCTCCCCTCGTTAATTGTAGCCACAATATTAATGAAATCAAACCCTTATCATTTTCCATGAAGCGCTGAATACACCTACCCGGTTCCCATCCACCCATCTACCTATCTACTCACATGCCCACAACCACGTATAGCATAAGCTCACTACCAGGAGTTTTCAACATCCGTGCTAGACTCCACTCGTCTAAAAAGGTCTCTGCCGTCGCTAACTGCTGCAAATCAAATTTATTATCAGCGGCTCATGTCCTGCTTAGACCAGAAAAAGACTCATGCTTGAGCGGTGACTATCAGTATTTAGAGCTTTAATGAAGGCATAAACAACAACACAGCTGGACTTCATCCGAAAAAAAATGTTTCACTTAATTTAGCTCTCTTTGGGATATGTGCTGACGGTCTCCGAAATGTACTCCTCTACTCGCCTGACTCTCTTATCAGATTCGCTTTGATTTAATGTGTAATTTTTATGCATGTTGTTGGTAGTTTGGTGTCCTCAGTTATATTTCGTTTGTACAAGAGGTGTGGGCAAAGGTAGGGTAAGGACTTCAACGGAAATGCTATAAGGAATTTGTGAATTGACTAAGAGGCTCGTTGCAGCTTTAATCAAACGAAAAATTTTAGCTAAAAGTATGAACGTTTAGGAAGGAACCTCCAAAGCAGCACCAAAATAAAATAGTTAGACTGCACTCGAGGTATATAAATGGACTAAGGTCGCTCTTGTACCTGCATCTTTGGTAGAGTATTCCTCTAAAACTAAATATTTATTTTTTTCGATTCTCTCTTTGTGAAAAATCGACCTAATGGCAAATGAAAGTGAAAAACATAAACTGACTCGTTTCGAGATTGCACATAAAAGAAGAGTGTGTGAATGGAAAGTACGCAAGGATATTCTACAAAAGAAATCTCATATGTGCAATATTTCCATCTACGTAACCGATTACAGTATTCATTTCGCTAAAATCACAAAATTCCTCATCGAGTGGCAACATAAATTTCATCCCTTCATCGATAAGAGTGAATAGTCCTTTTTTGGCGAAATTAGACTCAAGCAAATTCATATGTGTGTACAAGTATTAATATTTACGCAACAACAGTACCATTGTAACACAACCTGGAGCCTTGGGAGTCTTGAAAAGTGTTTTTCTTCGAAGGAAAAATGAAAACGAATCTGACTGTAAAAAAGGTTTTTATCCATTCCACGTCACAGAACTTGCACATTAAGGAAACAGACACGCACACTTGCACGTCGGGTCGAAAGGTATTTTTTCCTTAAATGATAAATATCGTATATAATCCTTGAGGGTAAATCACTTCCCGCAAAAATAAGCAAAAAGGTAGATGAAAAAAACAAAAGCGCAATTATAAAGGCGTGATAATAAAAGTAAATGACTAATTTCTTAAACTAACACTATGAAGCATGCTCACAATTCATTCACACATCTCACTTTGACTCTGCGAAAAGACAATTTTGACCTTCATAGGTACGTCATATTCAATTAGGGATATAAAATGAGGTCCTGAAGGCGATCTGCATTACAGCCAATAAAGTAACGAAATCGTATTCAGCGTCTCCAAAATATGTAACACTCGCGTGGCGTATGTTACTAAATTTTTTGATCTATCGCATAAATTTATTGCTCAACCAACCAGTCATATCAGCCGCCTATAAATCCTTCAGCAAATCAGTAATGTGCTTTTTATATGCATTGTTTCAAAGAAGAGAAGGTTTTTCATAGCTTAGGTACAAAATTATTCGACAGAAAGATTGATTTCAAACTTATATAGTTATTTCTATCAACTGCGGAGCCGAGCTAGATAATACATTGTCACACTCAAAATTTCGGCCGCTCATATCTAATACGTCCTTAACGGCAAGCCCGCTGTAGAACTGTATTCAAGCGTGTTAGCCACATAAGCTAGCAGTTAGAATGAATGCTGTGAGTTGCTTGAGATTTTAGATGGGAGATGGTGCGAAGGTGGCTCTACATCCATTTTCATTATCTTTTTTAAGAGGCTCAACCTATACGCCAGCCATGTGCTGTAAGATCTGTATAACCTGCCTTCATTTACGCACCCTATATTTGGGTTATGTATTTCTTCATATAATATTTGCATCATATAGCGCACCTGCGTTGTTATAACACTCAGATTTAAGAACTCTGAATATGAAGACGCTTTGTTAGGATCATAGTGCCGTACAGACTATAGAGTCTGTCGTTAAATGGCACCTCCAAATGTAAACCTAAAGTTTCCCTTCGAAAAGATGGTGAAGTTATACTCCGATTTCTTACAACTACTAAGAGGACTACGACCGACAACAACAACTGATCAAACAGATCAGGAAATTTCTTGGGAAAACTGACTTTTAAAATATCTTTATTTTGTATCGGCACCAAGCACATCATCAAGGAAATAAACACTATCCGGTTAACCCGCAATCATGCGTTTGGCGCCTACATCAATCTAGCCCTACTGACCTGATAATTCCATTCAATGAGATTGAAACAAAGAATATCTTAACTCAACAAAAGTCTCATCGATATTGCTACTCGTATCTCAAATTCTTGTAAGTTTCACCACTCAATCTCTTCGACCGAACGTTTCTTATTGCCTGTCTTTTTCCTTCTGTGAAGCGTTTTTTCTTCCCTTATTCTCTATTCGTGGGTCTCACGAACAGCTCTCGTTGTTCCATGCAGCGTTGCCATATAGGCGTCTTGTTTGGCTTCATGTGCTTACCTGCATTCGTCATCAAATCTGGGTTTCTTCTGAATGGTGACGTGAAACCCAGCACATCAGTGGCAGATTCTTTGATGGCTTCTTGACAATGTTCTCTGTTTCATTCTATCGTTAGTAAAGGCATCGTCGAACTCCGAACTAGTGTAAGGGAGACTCAGTCGGCAAAGTTCCCACAGTTACGGTAATAGCTTTCAAACGTCAAATGTATTACCCTGTCTCGACTTACCTTTGATACAACAAAGAAATGATTCGAGTCGATGTTGGCACCTCGGAAGGTTCGGACATCGGGAATATTGGAGGAGTGTCTGACGTCGATCGCAACATGATCGATCTGACTGATGGTTGATTGATTAGGAGAACGCCAGGTTTCTTTTTATTAAATATATTTAAGTTGAGGTGTGGGACCGCGTTCAAGCCACAGAAAGATCCGGCACGAGGCATAGTCGTAAGTCCGTTTTCGGATGTGATGTTGTGCAGGCTGTGTTTTCCGATAGTTCCCTACATAGTATGTAGAGGGTTCGACGGGGGAGTTTCATTCATTCTGTAGCCACCAGAATTGTTTATATGGTTTCGACTGTTAGCGGAGTCCATTGCTTTTATATTATCCACTCTAATAATTTAAACTCAACGATGTTGAATGACGGGCGCGTGCAAACATCTTTGAAATAGTTGTTAACGTGTCGTTAACTTATATATTAGATGTCGCGACGGTCCACAGGGAGACCAGGGTCTAGCATGTTCATCAAATACTAGTTTTAGAAGCTTTTCCTTAGAATCGAACCTGGACCTTCGGGATGCGAGTGGCACACCCTTCCCCTCTACGCCACGGCATCTTTGTGTTTATTAAAATACAAATACTGATCCAACCAAATTCCAAGGTATCGCACTACCGTCCCCGCTCTAGTGCCTCCCCATTTTGTCCAATGGTAATTAGCATACGCCTATTCTTTTTTGTGTCTGCCGAAGCATATTGACCATGTCTATACTTATCAATTGAGACAAAGTGATTACCATCCCCAACAAAAAATATGGTCCAATAACATCTCTTAAATGTAATTTACAGTACACTTTTCAGGATTTAATTATGCCACGTGAAGTACGTTTGTATTGCAGCCTATCGAATAAAACTTATTTTGCTTGTGGATTAACTCATGCAGCCAGAAATAAGCCTCATTGCTGAAGATAATTTTTTCTCTTAAAGGTCCTATAACTGAAAGCGAATTTCAGTTATAAATTTGGGTAACTTGTAAACGTTTTTCTTCGATGTTCCGCCAACTAACACATCACTCAATAAGTCCCGGGATTGACATATAGGGCGCCAGTAAGAAAAATATCCATGTTATTTTTAGAAAGTACAAACAAATGATACCTGTCAAATTTTCATGACAATCTGATTAATAGCTTACAAGTTAGTTACAAGTGCTTTAAGTGACAGAGAATTTCGTGTGTTGATTCTTCTTCTTCTTGTTGTGGCGCTACAGTCCGGGGTGGACCTGGACCTCAACCCATATGCCTCTCCAGCCAGCACGATCTTTCACCAGCTGCATCCAATTACCTCTTAAGCCCAAGCGATTGACAAGAGTGATTCTGCGTTTTATTTCGGTGCTAAAGTTGTTGTTGTCATTTACCGCGGAGCCGAGGTAGACGAAGTCCTTGACTACCTCGAACTTTCTGCTGCCTAGTGAGACGCTTTGTCGGAGACGTCGATGTTTTGTGTCCTTCCTTGATGACAGTACGTACTTTGTTTTCCGCTCATTTACCGCCAGACTCATTTCAGCCGCTCCCTCATTGACGGCTCATTGTGATCGTCCAATCACGGCAATGCAATCAGCGTAAGCTAGCAATTGAAATGACTTTTGGAAGATCGTGCCTCTGGTGTTGACTTGTGAATTACGCACGATTTTCTCGAGGATAATATTGAAAAAGTCAAATGACAGTACGTCGCCTTGTCTTAAACCTTTTTTGACATTGAAGGTCTCGGTGAGAAAATAACGTGCAAGCTGACCAATGGCTTGAATAGTGTTACAGAAACTCTGGTTGGTCAAAAACAACTATTTGTGGGTGGTATGTTGACTATAAACGTGGCCGTACAGACACCAATGGTGCTGAACGCTTTGGAAGGACAAAGTGAAACGTCAAAAAAGTACACAAAATTGTTTTGGAAAACCGCAAAGTAAAATAGCGTGAGATAGCTGATACCTTAAGGATATCAGAAGACAGTGTGTACACTATTTTGCATGAACATTTCTCCATAAAAAAGCTATTGTAGAAATGGTTTCCGCGTTTGCTTACAACAACAACGTATCAAAGAATCTGAGAGCTGTTTGGAGCTGTTTCGACAGAATAACCAGGACTATTTGCGTCGGTATTTTACACTGGAGGAAACATGGATCCAGCCGTGGCAGCCGGCGAGCCACGCGCAAAGCTTGGGATGCGCATGGAAAGAAAGAAAAAGCCAAAGGATCAACAGCGAATACTACATACCACTTTTGATGCATTTGAAAGAAGAAATTGCAAGAAAAACAGTCCCACCAAGTCAATGCACCGGTTCACAAGTCGTTGGCTACCATGGCCAAATTGCACGAATCGAGCTTTTAATTGCTTTCGCACCCACCGTATTCTCCAGATCTGGAAAAGATATGGCTCGAATGAGGAGGTGATTGCCGAAACTGAAGCCTATTTTAAGGCCAAAGATATAAAAACAAATCAAAATGTTGAATTGTCATGAAAATTTGACAGGTAACATTTGAATGTTTGTACTTCCTAAAAATAATACGGATTTTTTGTTAGTGGCCCCCTTTATATGTCAGTCCCGAGACTTATTGAGGATGTGTAACGTCGTCAATGACAGTTTACAAACCTCTTTGTTGTACATACAACCCGTATGTAATACACAATATTAGTTACAAGAAGGAAAAAAGACAATGTTCAACACATCACTTTACATTCATCCTTATGCATTTTTCAAGTCTACAAAAATTTTACTTTAAAAATCTCAAACGCTAACCGCAAACAAATTTAAATTTTTGAACTTTCTCAATTTTTTTCTAATCAAAAGAAATTAATTTTGTAACGTTACTCTTGTTAACTAACAGATTAAAAAAATATGCGAAAAGTAGAAAAGTGGCCGTTGTGGCCACGACAAGTAAACAGGAATATTTGACTTAACTCAGTTAAAAGGAGAAAGTATGACGATGAGGATTCCATCATAGACTCGTTATCGCAGCGACTTGTGTACGACCAAGTACCGCTATCCCTTAGATCAAAGAAAATTATGAGAAAATTGACCGAAAAATGTTCCAAAAAGAAATTCTATCAAATATATGTAATTTAAATGAAATGGAAAACCCGTCTATTCTTTTGTATGTGTGCTGTGCATATAACATATATATGCAGTTTAATACACTCGAGAACATTTTTCAAAGGACAATTATGTTGATTATGGTTGGGAGAAAGGGGGAACGATAAAAGAACGACAACCAAAAGCCGACCACCCATACAGACTTGTAGCCACATCTTATACAATTGTGTTTTTTTGTTCTCGACTGACTGTGTAGAAATACCCGAGATTTCAATTCTGTTCTACTGGAAAGGGCCAAGTAAGAATGAAAGGACATCGAGGAAGGTACAGAAACAAACATATGCACGGCAGGAACTTAAGTCTCTGTCCGCTTTATCTCGTTTTCCCCACTTTCCTTGCAGTCTCCCCAATTCAGTCTCTTCGGAATTTACCCATTTTTCTCCTTTTTTCATACACAAAGCACCCTTCGCCAATCTCCCACTCACAAATAACAAAAAATCTATTCACTGTCTCAAGACCTTGCTGGAGTGTAATTACACAGAAAAAAGAACGAACGGAAAATAATATGCAAAAGTAAAACTGAAGGGAAAAAACAAACCGGAAAAGGGAGAAAAATCACAAAAAAAGAAAGGCGAAAGGAATGATATCTGCAGGTTGAGGGAGTGTGTGCGTGTACAGGAACGTCTGTTATCCCTGTGCCTTCATCGTTTTTCATAAATTTCATTTATTTCTTGTTCTTGTTCGTTCCTCTTTGGATCCCTTTTTTGCTGACTTGTTTGTATTCTTCTCCTTGCCAAAGTTCCTAGTTAAATTGTGTGCGTTATTCGTCCTGTTTTTCCTCCGTCTTGCCCGGGCCTATTTTTGTAATGTAGCGCGCTGCCCGTCTATTATTATGTTGGTGGAATACTTGTCGTCGCTAATGTCGTCGTCGCGAATCTAGAGGGGGACTGCAATAAATGAAATGCCTTTGGACTTCATGCACACATTCAGTCGCAGAAGTGTAAGTATATTCTACAAAACAGATATCCTCTAAAAATCCTCATCTTCGTGGAAAAGTCATTGTATCGTGGTGGCAGTGGGGTAATGGTTGTGAGGCGGTGGTTTGCTGAGTTTATATATTTTCTATATATTTTCCTTTTTTTTTTAAATAGGACCTAACACGGTGGACCACTTGAACGCCATTTGCGTCCACAAATACAAACGTAGTCTGCAACCGATTCACGTACGATAGCTCTCTGTCCTTTCCCTGTTTCAGTTCTTTTCTTCACTTAATCCCATCGACCCTCCCCCACACCTGCACAGCTCACACTCATTTCAATGGCCAGATACCGGTGAGTCTAATTTTCCGCTTCAAGATGACTTGCAAGTCGGTTGTTTTTTTCTCCACAAATATGAAGGACTCCTGCCACGTTATTCTCGGTCTCTCTCGTTTTCTCCTTTGCCCTCTTTCACACCTAAGCGTCCTTCATGGCGTGCCTGTGTGTGACTATGTACTATGTCCCGTCGCGTCAGGCGAAAAGGGAACGAATTTTTCCAACCATTTGATGCACATAGTATGTTAAAATAAGATTTGGGTACAATAAGGACATTGTGGCTTGTACGATGATGTGATGTGATGTGAAAGAGGATCGCTAGCCTATCGTATGCAGGGACTAGTCTAAGCAAGCACAACGAGAAAAGGAAAATAGGAACGTTGTTTTCAAATAAATTTGGATTCTATCGTATTGGAATTTTTGACGAAGGACGAAAAATAGGAAAAAAAAATTACGCAGAGAAATGGAATCGAGGGGCGGATTCTCGAAGTGGAGATAGTTTTCATCCATTCGGTAGAGCTACGAGTATACAACTGATTACTCTTGAAAATAGAAGTGAGTTTACAATCATCTCTGTTTCCACCGAAAATTAGGCAGATGGTAACAATTTAAAAGGCAAGCGGCATCAGTATTGTCCAAATGGTTCAAGTGAAAACATAATCATTTTTGGTACTTACCTTTTCCTTAATGAGGTTCTGCCAATATGGTATACGATTTTAATTTAACTTAGTAATGTGCGGAATATCAAAACTGAACTTTTTCTCGATTGCTGCACAGTTTAAATCCCAATTATTTTGTCTCAAGGAGATACTTTCATTGCTTGAGAACGCCGAAGTTTGTCTTCGATACTACTTTACTCATCGAATCTTATTCATCAAGGGTCACTATACGGAACAAGATTTTGAAGGTAAGCACAGAACGGAACAGCAGTCAGCCTTCACGAAAGCTTACAAATCCATCTGATTCGTAAGGAATTGCAAATCTCTCCTCAATCGCGTCCGTGCGGACACATCATATTCCTGAATCTGAGATGACCTATGCCGATTCGGAAAAGGGAGAATAAGTCTTTGAGTGTTTTTAGATGTCAATATGTCACTATTAAGGTTAGCAAGATGGCAGACATTTCCACATCTACAAGAACACCGCACTGTTTGTATGTCCATTAGGAAAACGTTATAACTTACAAACTGCACTCAATAAAGACAAATTAAGACAAGTGGTCTGATCAGTTTTAACTAACCTACAATACAATTAGTAATAAATAGATTTAGAGTGGATCGACATCATATTTTTATTTTATAACTGACGCGCGAGTTATGTGCATAACGCATTATGTGAAGCAACTAGCAACAGAGTAGGATCAACCCAAGGCGACCTGCTATTAACGACATGGTTCAGGATCCAATCAATCACATGAGCATTAGAGAGAGGAAAGAAAAGAGGAATGTTTGTTATTGTTTACATTGTCAATTCGTTTCCACTGTTCCACTGAACTGTTATATAATAAGATGTTAAATCATACGATGTGAAAAGTAATGTTTTGTAAGAAGCAAACTAATATCAGTTATTCTTTTATTTTCTTTACAAAAGCCACGAAACTTTAACTCGCGCTTAAAAGATTATTCGGTTCCCTTAAGGGACCAGATTCTATCTAGTAGGTGCAGAGAGGTGCACCAGACCAGATAGAAGCGTTATACTCAAGCTTTAGTCGAATATACGTCTTATATATTGTTGCCAGGTCAAAAGGAGTGAAATATTGTTTGCATCGCATTAAGAAACCTAGACATTTTGCTGAAGGATGGAAAGTCGTTCGGTTTTAACAACGCAAGAGTCATTTATAGATGATGGCTGGTTATTTTTGAGATCGCTTGAGTGACAGTAAACAGCACTGAGTTTTGGAAGCATTAAATTCCACTTTATTCTTTTTACTTGGTTCGAAGGGTTCGAAGGGTAATTTCTAATCTATTGAAGAAGCACGCATTTTCGACAAGAGAGCCTGATACCAGACTCTATCGAATGCTTTTGAAATATCAAGGGCAATGATTGTGCAAAGATAGAAAAATAGAGCCAATCTCTATTTTTCGATGAGATATTCCATCAAATCACAGTTTCCGTAAACACTGATGTTCCATCCGCTCTATAATTCTCATCTCATTACATTCTTCTAAAAACTTCTCATTTAGAATTTCAATTCTTTTGGAAACTTAAAGTATACCAGGTTGTTCGTATAGAACAAAAGTCAGCATTAGCAATGGAAATTCAGCGTTATATTGAGAATTTTTTTTATTCAATGTAAATCCGAATCTTTTAAAATGTGTTTTTGCGCATTTTCCTCACACTGAAAGCTATAGTTATTTATCACTTGAAAAGCGACTTGGAACAATGTTAATTTATTTTGTCGATTAAGCATTGTTTTCCGATTTATTAAGGTAAGTAAAATTTTGATGACAATTGAAACTTTCTTTCGTGTTTATATTGGGTATATAACTTCGTGTAGGGTTTTTATTGCGTCGTATCTGGTCTCATAATACAGCACACCCTTCTGATCCCACTAAATACAGAGCATTACGTTCATGCCAATGCAAAAACAATCCAATGCAAAAACGATTTCCATTTGTGGCGTTCCAATAGCATTTCGGACATGCCTTTTGCATTTCGACGTCTATCGGCATGAGTTCATGTGAAACCCAATTTTCTTGCTTTTAAAAATGCAGCTGTTTTTAAACCAAAGATTGGTTTTTTTGGAAACAATCTTCATAGAGTAATGCTTTCAGTTCTTCATCTTCAAATTTGTTGGCTGCCCAGGACGTTCATCGTCTTCCAAGCCAAGCAGCAACAGTTTTCTTCATATTAAAGTAATGAAAAAGACCTCCCCGCAAAAACACTTTTTCAGGCACAAAGTTGGACATACTTAAGTGAAAAAAAATATTGTCATTTACACTTCAAATGAATGACATTTACTGAAATGACGTACAATATCAGCAGCTTTCCAAAGCATATTTCAGTGGAATAATACGAGTACAAGTTACACCATCTCTTGGCGAACCGCATGAGTACAACCAATATGTGTACCAAAGGTTAATTCGGGTCCAAGTACACCACGAGTCTCCCTGAAACTCGCTCAGAGTTCGACGCTTCCTGCACTAAGCATAGAAGAAGAATGGAAACGTTGTCAAGAAGCCATCAAAGATGCTGCCACTGATGTTCTGGGTTTCACGTCACCACCCAGAAGGAACCCATGGTTTGACGACGAGTGCAGGCAAGCGCACGCAGCTAAACAAGACGCCTATAAGGCGACGCTGCATCGAACAACGCGGGCTGTTCGTGAACTCTACGAACAGAGAAGAAAGGAAGAGCCCCGGCTTCTCAGAAGGAAGAAGAAGGAGCATGAGAAGCGCGCGGTCGAGGAAATGGAAAGGTGCTATGGCAGAAATGAAGTCCGAACGTTTTACCGAAATGTAAAACAGCTATCCGGAGGATACAAGTTTCGGACCAAGGCCTGCCGTGACCAAACCGGACAACTCGTAGTAGAGTCGCAGTCTGTGCTGAGAATCTGGAAGGATCATTTCTGTAGACGCCTTAACGGCGATGACGGCTCAAATCCCGCTGTTAGGCAGAATGTTCCACTCAATTTGGACGATGATAGACAAACATTCCGTCCCCCCGACTTAGACGAGGTGAAGATAGCAATATCCAAGCTGAAGTCGAACAAAACTGCTGTAGCGGGCGGACTGTCCGCAGAACTATTTAAAGCAGCTGGAGATGACCTGGTTGGGCGCATGCACCAGCTCATCTGTAAGATATGTTCGGAGGAAAGCATGCCCGATGAGTGGAATCTCAGCGTCGTTTGCCCGGTTCACAAGGAAGGAGACCCATTTGACTGCGCCAACTACCGAGGGATTAGTCTCGTGAACATTGCATACAAGATCCTCACTGCCGTTTTGTGTGAGTGTCTGAAACCGTTTGTCCATGGTTTTAGGCCAGGGAAGTCCACAATAGACAAGATCTTCACATTACGGCAGATCCTGGAAAAGACCAAAGAAATGCAAATTGACACTCACCACCTATTCGTCGATTTCAAGGCTGCATATGACAGTGTGCATAGAGACGAGCTATACAGTGCCTTGTCTAGTTTTGGCATTCCTACCAAACTCGTCAGATTGTGTAGGATGACGATGGAGAACTCTCGCTGTTCCGTCAAGGTCGGTACCGAACTCACCGAGACCTTCAATGTCCAAAAAGGTTTTAGACAAGGCGACGCACTGTCAGTTCAATTGGTAGCTTACGCTGATAACATTGACGTGATTGGACGAACACAGCGAGCCGTCAATGAGGCGTTTGCTGGCATTGAAGCGGAAGTGGCTAAAATGGGTCTGGCGGTAAATGAGGGCAAAACAAAGTACATGCTGTCATCAAAGAAGGACACACAACATCGACGTCTCGGACGGAGCGTCACCCTAGGCAGCAGAAACTTCGTGGTAGTCAAGGACTTCTTCTACCTCGGCTCCGCGGTAAACAGGGACAACAACATCAGTGCCGAAATCAAACTCAGAATCACTCTTGGCAATCGCTGTTTCTTTGGGCTCAAGAGGCAATTGAGTAATAAGGCCCTCTCTCGAAGGACTAAGCTCGCTTTATATAACAGCTTGATCATCCCCGTCCTACTATATGGCGCGGAATGTTGGACGTTAGCAAAGGCGGATGAGGTAGCCCTTAATCTTTTCGAGAGAAAAGTTTTGCGTGCGATTTTTGGTCCTTTTTGCATTGATGGCATCTGGAGGAGAAGATTTAATGACGAACTCTATAGACTGTACAGCGACATGCGCCTGGTCAAGCGTCTACGGATACAACGCTTAAGATGGCCAGGCCATGTAGAGCGTATGGACACCACTGCTCCGGCCCGAAAAGTCTTTGAATCCGTGCCATTGGGACAACGCAACAGAGGACGACCTAGACTAAAGTGGCGCACACAAGTGGAGAAGGACCTCAACCAACTTGGAGTACGCAACTGGAGACAGCTGGCGAAAGATCGTGCTGGCTGGAGAGACATGTTGGTTGAGGGACAGGTTCACCCCGGACTGTAGCGCCACAAGAAGAAGAAGAAGAAGAAGTACAACACGAGGTACTTGACGAAAGTACTCCACGGTTTATCACAGCCATTCATTTTTAGTTTAGTTGAACGATGACAAGTTGACATTTCTCAGCATTAATTTTAATTTTCCAATGCTTGAAGTATTCATAAAAAATATGAAATCCGTTTTGGAAGTCGTTTGTAATAACAATTGTGCTTGTTGGAGATGTAAAGAGTGACATGACAACTTTGAACAGGAATATCACAAATCAAAACGTTATAAACGTTACAAACGTCACAAAGTTAGTGCCAACACAAAGACTAATGGAACTCCAACAGAAATAACAGGAAGACGTCGTGCCATTAAATAAATAAAAGGAAAGTTCTGCTGTTTAGATAGCTTTGGATAAATTTACCTATTTATGCAGGACACCGTACATCATGATTTATGTATTAAAGTATTAAGCCAGACAGAGTAGAACGCGTTTTCAAATATTTTACTTTTAAGTTATTTTTTATTTCTGAGCATATTCTTAAAACTTGATGGCTTTTGTTTGTGTTCTTTTGCAGTTCCCAAATTAACCTTTGCAGTGCGTTTAACTGAGCAATAAATTTGATCATTACTTGCGAACAACTAGAGTTGAATCCTGGTTTGCTTTCGACGTTCATTTTAGTAACTTTTAGGATTGTCAAGAATAAATTTTAAAACTTTTGTAATTACAAAATAAACGACTTCAGCTTAGTAAAAAATAACTGGTACCTGAATATGAATATTTTATTCAGCGCTATTGTATTCGTTAGTGCGGTCACTAGTGGCGTAGTGGGTAGAGTGCGACGCTCACATGCCAAAGGGTCCAGGTTCGATTCCCAGCTCACCATTCTTTTTTCGAATTTTTCACGGCTGCTGACAACGCTCAGAGAGTAATAACTGTCTCAGAAAGCTTCTCAAACTTCGCCGTTCGGAGTCGGCAAAAAACTGTTGGTCCCTTCTACTCGTGAGAGAACAGTAGCGCGCACAACACGAGTAGTTGATGAGCGAGCTAGGCCCTGGTCCCCCTGTGAACCTTCGCGCCAACATTTATTATTATTATTATTGTATTCGTTAAGTAATAATACTCCTATTGCAATCTCTTCGACGTCTGGCAAGTGCTTTTTTTTCGTGGGATATGTATTTTTTTGGTTCTGGAGAAGGCCGAAGATGCTGGGAGTTATAGGATGCAGGTTGAGTTACTAATATCTTCTATGCTTTTTCTAGTACATATTGAAAGTTTATCATACGTTTTACATTTGTCTTTTATTCTGAAAATTAAGTCATTACACTTTTTTTTTTTCTTTTTTTTTGTTGGAGGTTGGGATAAACTACACTGGAGCGCTCAGATTCAAATACTGGTCCATTGTACTACCAGGCAGTAACCTTCATTTAATGTAATTTTTTGGTTTTCCGAAGAAAAACCAGGATGCGCTTCTGTGATATAGAACTTAGGTTTTCAGTTCTCACCACATCAGCGCCAAATAAGCGCCACCTGATACGAGCGAAAGCAGGACACTGACAGAGAAAGTGTTCTGAATTGTCTTCACCTTCTCCACAGGCGTCGCAGAGTGTGACATCACTAAGCCCAAGCCGACTCAGGCGCATAGCGAAGGTAAAGTGTCCCGTTAGTACGCCGACAAGTCGTCTGCATTTGTTTCTGTCTAGAGATAGCAGAAAAAACGCGGATTTCTTGCAGACGTTTGGGGGTATACTCTTGGTAACCCTGAATCCTGGAGAGTCACGCCATCTCTGGTTGTGCTGTAGAGAGATCCAACCATCGACGGAGGCCCTGACCAGGGACGCGGGTAATCCCAAGGTGGGTTCGGGCCCTACTAATGCCTCTGCTGATCCTAGCCTATCTAGTTCATCGCCAGTTTCGTTTCCCAGGATCCCGTGATGACCCGGGACCCAGAAAGTCTTAGCGAATCCAGCCTGCCGAGCAAATTAAGGGAAGACTTGCATTCTTGAACTATCTTGGAATAGGTTAAAGGGTTGAGTAAGGCCTTGAGCACAGCTTGACTATCGCTGCAGACGCAGATACTTCTTCCCTTCCACCTATTCTTCACAATATAGTTGGTGGCCATTAGGATCGCGAAGGCTTCCGCCTGGAAGACCGACGCGAAATTACCTAAGGAGACGTGAAGTCTGATGTTGTCGTTTTCCACGAAGGTCCCAGCTCCAGAACCCTCCGTTGTCTTGGAGCCGTCCGTGAAATCTGACTACATTCCTTTCCTGGTTCAGTTTCTGGCCACAGCCCGTCCAGGACACGGGGAAAGTCGATTTTGTATAAGCGTTGCAACTGTATTTTTGGCGACCTCGCATCAGACGGCATGTCCATGAGAGTATCATAGGAGATGCGGTGTGCGAGGTCATCAAAGCTCCAGTGCGAATGGAACTAAAGACCATTCCTTTTTAATAGAGAGATGGACTTGAGTGTACATTCTATGATGTGGTGGTCAAAGGGTGGGGGGGGGATTAATCAGAGCATCAAGAGCGAAGTCAGGCGTGCTGGGGAAAGCCCTGGAGTTTTTTGTCTCAATGTGTCTTTTCCAGAGAAGTTTACTGTCCAGGATAACACCTAGATATTTGGCTTCGTTGGAAAGTGGGATATTGACGCCTTTAAGTACCGGTTGAGTCAAATCAGTCGTATTCCTCCTTCTCGTACAGAGAGCAACCTCAGTTTTAAGAGGGTTGACGGAAAGCCCATTCCTGGTACACCAGCTATCGATCATGTCAAGAGCCGCCTGTCCGCGTGTGCTGACGGCCTCAAGGCATGGTCCGGTAACCAATACGGCTACATCGTCTGCATAAGCCTGGGCGTAGGTGATAGAACTATTTAAAACGGAAAGCAAAGAATCGACCAGCATGCACCATAGGAGGGGAGAGAGGACCCCGCCTTGGGGGATTATAGTCCTGTTCATTGGCATTGCTCTTGTCCACAACACCAATGATTTTCTTACGCCGTGATTTCTAGCCGCGTTACACGTACCATCGAAAGTCGCATTGTCGAAGGCGCCCCCTATGTCGATGAAAATGCCCAGTGCGTAATCTTTCCTGTCAAGTGCACTTTCAATTCCACTAACGAGATTTTGAAGTGCAGTCTCGCAAGATTTTCCGCGCTGGTAGGCATGCTGCATCTGAGATAGAGGGCGTGATCGCAAAGCGTTTTTGCGCAGGTGCAGTTCGACCAGCCCCTCCAAGTTTTTTAGCATGAAGGAGGTGAGACTGATAGGCCTGAAGTTTTTGGCGAGTGATTAGTCTCCTTTACTGGTTCGGTATAAAGGCTACCCTCACTGTACGCCAGGTACGTGGAATGTATGCCAGCGCGAAGCTGGCAGTGAAAATTCTTTTCAGAGCCGGCAGTATAGGGTCTATGCCCTTTTGCAGCAGTGCTGCATATATGCCATCGGTGCCCGGTGACTTCAAACCATCAAAAGACGCTACGGCGTACTTGATGGCTTCTTCAGTTACCACGAGCGATGAAATATACCAGCCTCTGCGAGTAGAATTTGTCTGCTCATCCCCAGTTTCGGGAATCGACTGGTTTTGAGCCAACTGTGATCTGGTTCCCAGGGAAGTGAGTCTCAAGCATTAGTTGGAGGGTCTCAGCTTTAGACTCGGTCTGGTTTTCTTAGTGTGTCTAGCCTCATTGCTTTGTCCCTTTTGAGGACTTTCATTAAACTGCTGGTTTCACTGAGTGTTTCGATTTTCCCACAAAAGTCTTTATAAGAGGCACTTTTCGAAGCTCGAATCAGCCTTTTATATTCTTATTGTTTTAATCGATACAGGCCCCAGTCCTCTTCCAGATTGGAATTGAGTGACCTATTCAGAAGTTTTCTGGTTTCCTTGCGCTTTCTTTGCAATTCCGCGTTCCACCACGGAACAGGGGTTCTGCAGGGGTGGTTTTTGACTGGGCATGTCAGTTCGAAACATTTAGTTAGGGTGTCGTTCAGGTTCCGAACTGCCACCTCAACCTTACGCCTCGTTCTGGGTTTTAGGAGAGGCACAGTGCTATTTGCTAACTCTTCCCTAAACTTTGGCCAGTTTGTTTTCCTAGGGTTCCTGCTCCTCTGCGAGACGTTGGTTTCGCATTCGATTCGTAACTCTGTGTATCTATGGTCCGACATGGATACTTCCGACAGAACTTCCAGTCTGTGATCTCCTTAAGATATCTATTTGATAACTTTAAGTCAATCACCTCCTGTCTTCTTGTTGTAACAAATGTTGGTTTCGATCCAACGTTGTTTATGGTCAGGCCAGACGAAAGTGCGAAATCGAGAAGATACAACCCTCTCCTGTTACACTTGCTGCTGCCCTATCTTTTTCGATTCGCAGTACTCTACGAGTTCCGCTACTTCCCTTGGTGGAGGTGGTAAGACGGAATCATAGGGGAAGTAGGCCGAAATCATGGGGGAAGTAGGCCGAAGCCATGATCTGCCAGATGTATAGTTAATAACCGCAGCAACTAAATCTTGTCCACAGAATTGTCCAAGCTTGGTTGCTAGGAGAAGATTCGGCACAATAAGACAAGGTCTCGGTCTTTCCGATCGCTCGTCGAAGAGTGGGGAAAAGCCTCGTAGACTACCAAGGCCACAGATGTGATTTTTCTACACCCATGGTTCTTGGATAGACACGATTTGTAATTTTGTCTTCATCATGGAAAGTCTGCTACATAGGATTGCAGTAGCATCCTTAGAATGATGAAGGTTGATCTGGGTAAATAGTGGCATGCAGAGTTACCGTGGAAAGCATCGCTTATTCGCAAACCTTGGACATGAGGCGGAAGTTAATCCGTCCAAGGTGCAGATAGGGACGAGAGCCGTATCTGGAGACGATGGTCTCAACCGAAGGTCAGTCCAGGCCCACAACGAGAGTATTACCGTCTTTACTTTCCCGGTTCTTGCTCTCCCTGTGGGAGAAGACCTTCCACCTTCTGGTTTCGAAACCAGGGTTCTGGATGCGGAGACGCGCCAGTCATTACACTTAGGAGTAATGTTATATTGTATTTTAACTTAAATATTTCCTTTCTTTACTGCTTTTACAAATAGGGTCGTGCAGGACCCTTTCCTTAATAGCATGCAGTATTATAATATACAGTATTATAAATTTGTTAAAGGCTATTTTTAGATCAGAAAATTTTATTCTTTGTTCAATTATGTTAATCCGCATTTTTTCTTTCTTAATTTCATTGTCTATTAAATCTTGGATGGTGTATAAGTGTTTACAATATTTGCTTCGGCCTAATGTACGGCGTATCTTACGTGTATTATTTCCTCCTTTAATAGGTATATTTAATATTTGATATTTATTCACAATTCTTCTATTAGAGTTTGGTCTTCTATTTCATTTGTTATATTAGTTATTTCATAAATTTTATCTTTTACCAATTTGTTAATGATAAGCTGTCCAAAACGTCATTAATTTTGTCTTATAAAACATCGAAATCAATGAATCGAATCATGCTACCAGGCGATTTCGAGGAATTTCAGTGATCGCTTTAGTTTTTAAGCGCAATTTTTGGCAAATATATAAAAGCCTTATTTCTTAATCGTAGAAAATACTTTAAACTAGCTCATTAAGTCATAACAACAGTTTGAAAAAAAATATTAGCTTTTCTTATGTATGTATATGTTTATTTTATTCTAAGAAAAGTAAAAAAAAAATTGTTAATTTAACCTATCCTGACCTATCTTATCGTAACCTATCTTCGGTTCGTATTTGAGTCGCCTGTCCACAGTTTGGCGAACGACATGGAAGATGACAGGACATCCTTCCATATCCTGCATCAGCCCTTTGGAGTTTAAAAAGAAATGCTTCAGTGTGTATGAAGCCATTAAGATCAAACTGTTGGATGAAGCTTATGCAGTGTACTCCAACTCAGCTTAATAATGAAATTATATATTCTGATCAGGTTTGCCTCGTTTTGCAAAACCTCATTGGGATAGAATTGTAATCGGATTCAGGTAAATTTTGTCGAAATCACACTGTAACAAGTTGTTGAGTACTTCGACTTTGGAACCAAATTTGGACATTATAAATTTATCGGCGTACGCGATTACGTGCCTATAAGACCGCTAGTGAATATAGCGAAAAGGATCGGCGATCCAACTGCCCCTAGCTGCAAACCATTTCTTATGTGAACTACTGTGGTAGAAGTTGCGTTGTCATTTTTTTACCCGTAACCATATCATGGATTATATAAAACAGTATTTTATCTATGCCTAGTCTGACTAACTTAAAAACGAGGGCTCGTAACCAAACGGTGTCGAACGCCATTTCCATGTCTTTCTTGTTCCATTGAATGTAGGAAACCAATTTGGACGCGACATGTATGATATCATACCCCTAAAGCTAAATTGGTTGTCCGGTATAATTTCAATCATTGATCAGTAATCATTTGCATTTGCTGGATGATGGGGGTAATGGGCGACGGATGTAAGTTTTTTTAATTAATTGAAGTTTGGGTATTTATTTATTGCTGCTTCCATTCTCTCGACTGAGTCTATGTCTTTTTTCTGCTTTTGAACTATTATCGCGAGATTGGTTCTTTTTATAAATTCTGTGGATAAATTTACGATAGGTCCAAAAACAGGTCTTCTGGTCGCTTTTTTGGTCGTGGAATGAATTGAAAAATTGTACTCACTCACTGTACTGTCGAGAAGCTCATCAAAACTGTGTTGTTCTGCTTTCCTTGAGGCACCTCAAGATCTCCGTCAAAGCTAAATGGTACCACTCGATTTGGCGCTCGATTACTCTTATGGTGTCGTCAATGCCCAGTTGGTCTTTCAGCATGAATTGTGTTAATGCTGGCGATGAAGGGTGGGGGCTCATTGTCGATAACGATAGATTTGGGTACTCTAAAGAAAAATATAATGCCACGTAGAAGACCTCGTATGTCTTCTATGAACCTGTATTTCCTAAATTTGACAAGTGCGGTTAAAATAACTTTACATTCTGTCGGAAAAACGTCAAGGTGAACAGTACGTAGCGGGGTTTCACCAAGCTTTGATATGTTGGGATATCGTATGTATTTGCTGCGTTTGCATATTGAATGGATTTTGGTCACTCGTTTTATATTTTGCATCATGGATGTGAAATAGAAATTTTTCAAAATTCGCGAATGATGTTCTTGAGAATTCCTGTGCGCACGATTATGCGCTTCCTCTATTATAGCCTCTTGCTGCTCTAGACTGGTGACATATTCCACTTGTACATGAGAAAATCCCACTTTATAAGACTTGAAGTAAAGTGGTTTGTACCCAATATTTGCTCTTCAGTGCATCCACAAAGATTTTAGTTTCTTACTAGTCTAGTCTAGTACTTTTAATATTCCATCTTCAGAAAAAAGCAACTGTATTCAAGCGGAGAACTTGTCCGCACTTTATTGAATCTAGATAGCAACTGAACTTATAAATTTCCACAAAGGTGTGCACTGATCTGCTTGCAGAAATGTTTCATGATTCCAGCCTACTCTTATTATTTCGCAAGTGGGACGGATGTGTCCCAGACGATAAGCTTGCAATTTCCTTTGTCCTCTCCGGGATATTCAAAAATGTTATTGTTTTGATCAGTTAAAATTTTTTTAGATTTTACAAAAAGTGATTTGTTTTCGGTATCAGGGATGGGTTCTATTAAGCTTCTTGAGGCAATATATTACCATGATAATTTGGTCTATATAGCTTGTGACTGCAATTAATATTTCTTTAAAATTCATTACGTAGTCGATCTTATCTAGTTCCTGTTTACTCAAAATGTTGTTTGTTAAAATACCAAGATTTCTTGAGAAAATAATTTGTTTTATGTCGTTTATATGATATCTTAAAAGAATTAGATCTTGATTTATTTGGTACATGTAATACATGGCCTTAACTTCCTTTTCTTAATTCACTACCCTACTTACTAGATTTTGATTGTTTATGTTTTGTTATGTTTTTGATTGCTTTATGTTCGGTCCTAATACTCGTATGATTTTTTGGATCTGTTCTAGAATTTCCTCACCTGCTTATTATTTTCTTCTGTATTTATTATTATTATTATTATTATTATAAACATTCTTTATTGGTCTTCATTTTAACAATTTTTTACAGAAAAAGAAATGTTATTTAACATGGCAAAACGCCGTCTGTCGGAGATTGACATTATCTAAGATACTTGTAATACAATGGGCCAAATTAATATACTTTAAGTTATACAAATGATATACCTTACTGTTAGATGAAACTATTACGGTAATTCATGGCATGAATACAAAAACTATAGAGCAGGTTCCACCCCTCCGCGCAGTTCAGTATATTCTTCGTTTCTTCAAGTGTAAGAGATACTTTTGAGAAATAAAGTAAGCGTAGTTCTAGTAGTATAGGACATATCGCGATAAAATGGAATATATTTTCAACTTCATTGCGATTGCAAAGTGTGCAGGTAGCATTAGCATCTTGCCGGTGCGGTATGTAGTTTAGACTCAGCAGTTCAGTTCTACCCCTAAAAATAGTGCTAATTTGTCTATTTGAGAGTTCTGTTTTAAAGTAGTTACTGGGTCCTAGTGTATGGTTAAGAAGCTTGTACATAAATCTCTACGAAGAAGTACGAGCTCAATGTAAGCAATCTAGATACATCTTTTCATCGTCTTTTCTTATACATTCGTACAGTTTATCCTCCCATTCATCTGAATTTGCCTCAGTAAGTCTCTTTTCTCTTTTTTCTTCTGTATGTTTTTGTATATGATTGAAAAGCTGGTCTAATCTACTTTTAATTAAGCCTTCGTCTTCGTGATCCAGTGTTCCGGCAATGAATTTCATTCCTATTCCTAGCATATTTATAAATACTCTTTTCAGTTAAGAATGAGACTTTAACATTTCTAACTTGGCTTATGATAATATTAAATTTTGTTTTACTGTATGAAATATTCGCTCTACTAGTTCGGGTTTAATTTCAAAGTTGAGAAGATTATTTTTTATTCGGCTTATGGAAATTTCTAAATTACGTATTTTTCATATTACATATGTCTCTTGCTTCAAGTTGGGGTTAAAATAATGTAGTGGAAAATCTTTGAAAACTTCTTCGATACCTTTGTGTTTGTTTCGCAGAAGCTCTTTTTCTATAATATAATTTGGGCGAGTTTTTCCTCATTTTGATCTTCAAGCAATTTCGTACAGCGGATCCGGAACTGGATTTTTTATGGCAAACTGATTTTAAAATACAAATAATTTTCTTCTTCGACTAAATTTACATTGGCGTTCGGTATTCTAGAGAAAAAGTCTGCAATACTGTTCTTAGTGCCCTTTTTTTATATGATTTCATAATCAAATCCAGAGAGTTTTAACCTCCATCTCCATTTGGCTCTTTTAGCGAGAAAAGAGAAAAGTGGCTTATGATCGGTTTCTATTATAAATTTTCTATCAAATAAATACGGCGATAATACTTAGTTGCTGAAATATTTTCAACCAATGGTGCTATAGTTTATTTCAAGCTGATGTAAAGTGCAGCTTGTATAACTTAAAGGATGTTTGTCTTGCGAGAGTGCTGCACCTTTTGTTAACACGAAGTTTTTATTAATGTCTGGGTATGCTGGAAAAGCATTATTAACGAAGAGTGTTTTGAGAGTTTCGAAGGATTTGACATATTCAATCATTTCAAACACAAAGTCATAGGCTTAGCGATTTTAGATTAACATCTTTAACAAACTTCCTTAAGTATCCAGTTATTCCAAGGAATTGTTTTATTTGCTCGGGATTTTGTAATTTTAATACACATATTTTGTTTAGGATTGAGTTCAATTTCTTCGGTCTTGACAATAGAATTCGGTGTCTCATTTAAGAAATTCCGATTTATCGAGTTATGTTTTTTAATTCACATGCCTAATCTTTCAAGGACTTTTTCAAAGCAGATATATGCTCTTGTAATTACGTGGAAAATATTATGATATCGTCAATGTAGATGAGATATACGCTTATGAAATCTTTTAACACGTGGCGCATCATGCGCGCGCTGTTTTTATCCCAAATTGCATGCGAAGAAATCCATAGTGGCCATTTTCAACACTGAATGCCGTCTTACGGATATCGTGTTCATGGATCTTAATATGATCAAAATCTTTTCGTGGGTGGTGAAATATTGACGCCTGCCCAGTTTATCAAGTATTTCATCTGGGATCGGATACTTGTCATCTATGGTTATTTCGTTTAGCTTTCTGTAATGAACCACTATTTTCCACATTGTTTTTCCACTTGCATCGCCCGGCACGATCCAAATAGGTGCAGAATTACTGTGATGAATGATGCCGTTGTCCAGCATCTCTTGAGTCTGTCTTTGAACTTCCTAGTTGTGAACAAAAGGGTTCTTTGTGAAGATTGGTACGTTATTACTTGTCTTTATCCTGTGTTTGATAGCATTTGTGAACGATAGATTTGATTTTCCTTGACAAATACATCTTCGTACTTATTCAGAAGATCGGTCAATGATTTCCGTTCTTCGGAAATTAAATGACTTATTCTTAATTGTTCCCTAATAAGAGGCTTATCAAAGTCTTCGATTATATTAAAGTTGTGTTCATCAAATTTTTCTAAATCGGGATATGTTTTTAGTGACACTTGTTTAGCTTCTTCGCCAGAAATGTTCACTGTAGCAAACATTTCATAATTCTCAATACTGTGTATACCTTCTGCAATAGTTGCATTGTTTGAAATTTTCTGTTCCTTTATATGTATATCCTTGTTTTTGCTCTTCCAGAACTGAAATTTTCATTTCACGCAACCCTATATATCCGCTCTGTTTCAAAATTAAACATTTGTATGTATTTTCTCTGCTGTGCACGATTGGGCAATGAATTTTTGGTTTTGACGAGGGGTAAACCGAGATTGATTTCTTCTCTGTGACGGAAAATTCTGGGTTTGATTTGGAATGTTTTTAATGCTATACCTATTATTGTTATTCGGTCTTTTATTCTGTAACTTTGCTCTGTAACAATTGGCCGCCGCGGCGTAGTGGGTGGAGTGTGGCACTCACACGCCAAAGGCCCAGGTTCCACTCCCGGCTGAACACCTCGAATTTTTCACGGCATAACACTCAACAGTAATACCTGTCGAAGAACAATCTTCTCAAACTTCACCGTTCGGAGTAGGCAAAAAACTTTAGGTACATTCTACTCGTGAGAGAACAGTAGCGCGCACGACACGAGTAGTTGATGAGCAAGCTAGGCCCTGGTCCCCCTGTGGACTGTAGCGCCACCCAATTATTGTCGCTGCTTCTTTTTGGTTATTAACTTGTTGCTGCTGTCGTCTGGTTGTTATTTTCTATTGAACACTTGTATATTATTTCAGTTAACTTTTGCTTTCACGTTAAACATTTTAAAAGATGTAATGTACATACATGTATATCACTTATTTTTTCACGTTGACTCTCTATCTTCCGACTCCATCTTCGGAAAAAACAACCGTTTGTTTTCAAGCGGTGAACTTGTCCGCACTTTATTGAGTCTAGATAACAACTGAACTAATAATTAAAAAATTTCCACAGAGGTGTGCATTTCTCTGCGTGTAGCATTGCTTAGCTTGCAGAAATGTTTGATGATTCCAAAAATTGCGGTTACTTGACTCTTAATATTTCGAAAGTAGGACGAATGTGTCCCAGCTTGCAATTTCTGTAATACAATAACTGTAACTATTATACTTCTCCAATAAGTCTTGCTTAACGCATAGACCAGAGGTTGGTGATCTGTATATATCTGTATCCTTGCGGAACCGTAGAGGTAATTCCTGACAGACATCAAAGCCCGAACTATCGTGAGCGTTTTTTCTCGTTTTCCGCGTGCAGTTCTTCGGATTTGCTCAGTGTCCTTAAAATAAATGTTATGGGTGTGACGTTCTGGAATAGTACGGCCCCGATAGCATCGATCGTTAGTTAACATCTCTTAGTAAAATTGTGATTACGAGTATTACTTCTTTGGAGACAAGGGCATTATTTATTTCCAGAAATTCACAAAACAGCGATAATAGCCTAATAATCCCGAAAAGGATTTAAAATCTGTGAGAGTTTTTGATTGTGGAAAAATCAGGATTGCATCAACCTTGGCCTGGTTGGTCTTTATTCCCTGCGATAATTTTATAAATCCTAGGCTTATAAAAGTCACATTTGTCCAACTAAACTTTCATGTTGTTTTTTTTTATGTTTTCCGCGTGTAACCTCTCATCTTGTCTAAATATGATAATATCGTTATAAAAAATACGTAACATATCTTCCCGATATGTTCCCTGAGAATATGCTCTTTGGAAGAATACAGGCGCATTTTCAGTTCGAACCGGCGCGCCCTTCAGTCTTTTCTTTTCGTTGTTCATTGTAAAGCATTTTTTCAATGATTTGATGAAATCCACTCTTTAGATTTAAGAGAATATGCTATTCTTTCAGATTTGTGACAATGCCTCGTTCATCTTCGGGATTGAGTTGGTTTGCGATAAAAGAATTAACTTTTTTTTTGCCGAACGTTTCGGGTTTTTTAGTAATAATCCAGAGTTATACGGAGACCGCCGAATGATACCGTTCTTTAATTGCTCCTGAATTTGTTTGTTCATCTTGTCCTTTTCAGACATCTTATCTTACCTTTGACTCAAATGATGATCTTGCTGATATTGAGGACTAGATCTCACTTTCGCCTGAGTCTCTACTTGGGATGAAGTGGATAGAGAGCACCTATGCATGTGTTGTGAATCTTTGGGGAGAATATCTATGTTAGTTGCAGGAGTTATGTTATTTCAATGGAGGAGATTTTCCGGGTTAGTACGTGTGCTTTGAGTAATGGATTCTGCTGGGTTTTCACCTGTAGGACACGTGGCTGATCGAAAGTCTGACGTGATTGATTTTATTAGAAGATGAAATGTGTTCTTTAGATTTTCATTGTAAGGTAATTTGTTCTTTAATTTAATCTTAGGTTAACAATAACACTTTAATTATTCATTTATTGAATTTTAAATTTTTAAATAGTTTCTGTATGAAACTATGTGTTTTATTTTTTAATGCCGCGCTAAATTTTATACTCACACTTGTAACACCATCCGTACGCTGGCGTTGGAGAATTATTTTCCATCCCGCTACAATATCCCACTCCAATAGTCTACACTAATAGTTCGATTGTTCTTCGATTCGTCACCCTTATACACTGTCTTGTATTTTTCCACGGTCTGCACTAGTATACTTACACACTTATACCGAAAGAGCTTACAAAAATTCTACCTTAAATAGCAAGCCGTCTGCGCCAATAGATTGTCCGGTTGCGCTGCAGACATTGTGTCAGTAGTTTCGTGTGCTGAGAAAGGTGGACCGATACTGAAGCGACGTTTGTTAGCGTATTTGACTTAATGTTCCTTAACTTGTTCTTAATGGTAAGATAACAACAAGTTAAGGAACATTAGATCAGATAGATATATCAAGGTTTGTTCAAACACTTGTGCAATTAACATCACACTCCTTCGCCAAAATTGTTGGCTAGAACCTCTTCTTCTGAAAGTTTGATTGAGAAGAATGAATCGCAACTTTCATGAGCTGAATATTATTCAATTACGCAAATTAGGCCAATTTTTTAGAACATCAATTTTTGGAACATATACGATTCCATCAAAAATAATTTTCGAAACATGATTCCGATTCTTTACTTTGAGAAAATATTTTAAAAAATGTAATTGACTCCTTAGCTATCGCAAAGGGGTTGAGAAAACGAGAGGGGATTGAAATATGCAGTGTGAATAGTGTGAATAGTGTCAAAATTGGTGTTTCCTACATGTATTAGATGTAAGTTGACTTACATCTAATACATGTACAGACCCAGGAGAAATGATAATACATTCAAAGAACCGTTAAATGAACGCTTGCGTCTGTGTAACTGCAAGAACAAATTCGAGAGATGAACGTTTCGAGTAATAAAACAGTGTATAAAATTAAGTATCGCTTTGCTTTTGTAGCAATACTGCTCCGAATTCAATGCTACTCGCGTCCACGGGGCAGTTTTCAACAACTGGAATCTTTGCTAAATCGTCAGCTCTTCAATAATCTTATAGCAGTGACGCAATTTAAGTAAAATGGTTTATAAACTTCCTGAATTAAGAATATAGTCCAAGGGAACATTATTAGTACAATGTGGTATTGGAAAATCACGAAAAAATAAACATTTATCCAACCTAACCTTTAAACCGCTAAATAGAACTTTTTAATTTCATTTAGGAGTCTGGATACGAATTTTCAAATCAATTCTCCGACACTGCTTTTTACTAAGCGCTCAAAAACTGTTGGAGCTTTATTTAAACAAAAGGATATTTTGGTACTAGCTGTGTAAACCATTTCTTGAGAACCTTATCCTCAAACAGAGGAAACTGGTAACTATGCAGCACAATGTTTTCATAAGGATTTTCATTTATCTTCATGACCAACACCACAGTTGAAGTATAGTCTGATTTGAATTTCCGCATGATGTTGCTAGTCTTTTATAACTTCTTGTAATTTTTCTTGTTTGAAAATTAATACAATAAAATAATTATTATTATGCAGATAGTTCGACGCATTGACTTCGTTAAGTACATATGTACATCTTCCACCTTCATCTTTGCTTTCGGCATCTGGAATACCATACCGACTTTGCTGGTGAAATTTCTTTCAAATACGATTGGAAAAATTCAGAATGTATTTGACACGATTTAACATAGAGTCGGATAATCTTTTTTTTTATAATACATTTACTTAAATAGGGACTGTGGCGCAGTGTGTAGAGTGCGACAATCACACGAAAAAGGCTTTACTGTCTAAGAAACGACTTTGTCAATCATCGCAGTTCGGAGTCGACAAATGTAGGTAGCGCACAATACGAGCAGTTGATGAGCGCTGGTCCCTGTTATATATGTGTATGTACATACATATACATATATATATATATATATATATATATATATATATATATATATATATATTGATGCTATTGAAATTTCCCAGATCTCCTATTGTTTCGGAGTCTCTTTAGGGTAAAGCATTGTTATACATGCGCTTTACATGGGCTAGAAATCTTAGGCGTTTGTTCTTTGTAAGGTCTTCAAAATTTTTCTGGGTTCAATTTACAATATTAAAGATGTAATATACGTCCAATGAACTTGACGCACAAGTTCAATTCATTGCTTTCCGGTTTATGGTTAAAGAAAGTTTCTTGTTTTGATGCTGGGTTTTACGACTTTGCTGTGGTAGCAGACGGCATAAGCGAATGCACTGCGTTTCTGGCTGCATCTCGTGGACACTTTTTGTTCTCGACATATACAGACTGAAGTTCCAATACGGTACTCATAGACCGTTTATTTCACATTTTTAATACAGCGTTACCTCTATTAAGTTTCTAAAAAAAAGTTCTGAAAACAAAGCGCCTACGAAAAGCTTCTCCTTCGTTGACGACAGTGTTTTTTTCTATAACTGGCGCGCGCTAAATACTTGCTTGTTACCCTTAAGTGACCGGGATTAAATCACAGGATTGGCCGAAGTTATAGAGGAAGAGAGGAAAGACAGGTACAGGTGTACATTGGTTTTAAATGCCTGTGGATTGTATTGAGGGGGAAAACTTAAGCTGGAAAGAGCGTTCCATATTCGTGTAGTACGGCTGGAGAACGACTTTCTAAACTTAACTGTATGTCCGAAAGTGGGCTTTAAAGTCAACGGGTGGGCATCCTTAGTGAGGCGCGTATTGCGGAAACATTTTTCTGACTAACTCATTAGAGCACTTTTTGTTAAAATAGCAATAAAAGAGTGATAACTACGCAACATTACATCGATTTTCTAAAGAATTGATTGAGCATTATTATTACCACTAAATTTTATCGCTCGCTTTTAAATTCTCTCTAGTAGGTGCAGGGAGCTGTTAGGAGCTCCTGACAAGATAGGAGCGTTATACTCAAGTTTTGGACGGATATACGAATTATATATGTTGCCAAGTCAAAAGGGGTGAAATATTTCTTACATCGCCTTAAGAAATTTAGACATTTCGTTTCATAAATTAATGGCTGGCTATTTTGGGATCACTTGAATGACTATATGCAATCAATTATGCTGTCAAGATCGGAGTTTAATGAGCTTACGCTGCCGTCCCAAGTGTATGACCGTAAAGGAGGGTCGAGAGCCAAAAACGAATATGGAAAGCTGAAAGTACTGTCATTAGCAAAAGAGAGAATTAGATTAGAAGTGACAGACAGGATAATAATTGTTGGTGCGACAGTCCACAGGGGGACCAGAGCCTTAGCTTGCTCATCAACTATTCGTGTTGTGCGCGCTTCTGTTCTCATGCGAGTAGAAAGGATCTAAAGTTTTTTGCCGACTCCGAACGGCGAATTTTGAGAAGCTTTCTTAGACAGTTGTCAGCAGCTCGAAAGAGGTGGTACCGTGAAAAATTCGATGTGTTCAACCGGGAATCGAATCTAGAGCCTTCGGCGTGTGAGCGTCGCACTCTACCCACTATGCCACGACGGCCACGACAGGCATATTTTATTTATAAAAATATATATATTATTTATAAAAATGAGGAATATTGTCGTAGGCAAAACAGGTCTCTGTAGAACAGCAGCATTCATATGGTGAATATCAGACATGAACCCATTTAATACATCCAATGAAAAAGAAATTCATGGACACTGAAAGTACCTATTTTCGACAAGGGAGCCTGATACCAGACTCTGTCAAATGCTTTCGAAATATCAAGTGCAACGATCCTGCTTTCTCCTATTCTTTCTGCTGCTGCTTTCTTTTACATATTGCTTACATTTTTCAGTAAGATATGCCATCAAATCACCAGGGGACCTGTTGCTGCTGAAGCCGTACTGCCGGTCATTAATTAGCTTCCAGGTTTCAAGATATTTCATAAGCTGACGATTTATCAGCATTTCCGTGATCTTGAAATAGGGGCGTAGGTGCTATAGGCCGGTAGCAGGAGGGTGATGACGGCTTGCCCTTTTCAGGGACAAGCTGAAGAAAAGCTGTTTTCCACTTACGCGTGAAGAGCCCGAATGGGCAGGACAGAGGAAAAAGTTTACGCAGTGGTTTTGCCAGCTAAGAAGAACACCACCTTCTTTAGAAGAACAGGGTTTATACCATCTGCAATATTTGAGTCTGAGTGCTCCAGTGTAGTTGATCCCAACCTCCAACAAAAAAAAAAAAAATATACCATTGCATCGGATTTGTGCACGTTGAGATATTTAAGAACCCTTGCAACTGTACGAGTGTGAAAGTAGATTTGGGAGAGTTGAACTGGATGCCAAATATGCAGCTATCAAGTTTGTTTCGTTTTAAGAGGTGACAGCTAAAATGTCATTCTTAATGAGTCCTTTAACAGTAAGAGAAAATATTGCAGGTCTTACCTCAGTTCCAAGGTTAGGAAAGGAGAGCACGCCACCACACACCAGTCTATTGCAAAAGATGAAGGATAGTATTTTGTAAAGGCGACAACACATGTTGGTTACCTGTAATAATGAACGCAGCCCATATACCTCACTTCAGTCGGGCAACCCCACCTTCTCCGCCGCCCTCTAAAGCTGTTTAGCATCCCATACAAGTGATAATTGCCTGTAATTGTCACTGCCAATATCGTTCCTAAGATATTACCATTCGCGGCAGGAATTCCTCACTCACACAAAACGGCCCCCCATTTTCACTTGTAATAAAAATTTGTTCGTCTAATGGATGGTCGAGTTATTCTTTCCTTTTTTTCCATAGCAAGCCTTAAAGGACGATGGAAACTGGCTGGCCAACAGGTTATTTGGCAAAAAAAATCCTAGGCAAAGTGTTTTTTATTCTATTTTTCTGTTTCACGTGAGCTCTAGGCGGTGGTAGAAAAAAAATCATCAAATTACAGAATGACGGGAAGAACAAGCCACAGGTTAAAAGCCTGTGTACACACACGTACACACACCGGACATGGGGGCCCAGTTTGGACGAGGAGTCAATGATGAAGTGAAACGATTAACTGCCAAACTCTTGCTGAGGCCTTTTGTGTGTATTTGTTTGTTTTTCTTTGTTAATTTTTTTTGCACTGCATCTGTTGATTTTAACACGATTTAATCCTGAGATTCAGTCAGCAGGCAAATCGTTGGCGCTTCCGAATGCACAGCGAATAGCACGGGGAAAATAAAGGGAATATGTGGCTGAATTCAAATTCTTTTAAATTTACCATACGTAATTCTGACAGCATGCGCCCAAAAGAGATGGATTATGGCGCCGATGGCCACGCTTAAGGGAGGCAATCACATGTAATTGTTTTGTTATTGGCAATAATTGAAGAGCCGTTTAGTATGTTTTTGTGTTGGTGTGGGGATTTTTTAAGTGGGCTTATGCCCCTGCGTGAGGGTGGGTTTTGATGGTTATCGTAAACTGTCTTGTTTCTGTTTTTTTTTTCTATAATTGGAATTAAGGTGACATAAAATTTTAAATGGAGTACAGTTCTTTCTTTCTAACAATAACTTGTTGGGACGTCGGTCAGAAATGGTGAAGGTAAATGAAATGATATTAATTGTAAGTAGTCAAGCCTGGGGAGAGATGCTATCGTTTTCATGCCACATGTGAATGGGGATGTGTATAGATTTTTCTCTGATGGGATTGCGTAGTCCCGCCAAACGACTTAAACCGACATCAAGCGATCCCATAAATGTAAATTTGTCTTCAATTAGAATTTAATCACCGTCTTCGAAGAAAGTTATGCCCTTATTATAAGGTCGTCTTATTTGAATTTTTCGCATATGATTCTAATTAGAAAACGGACGTCACTTTGAAGGGTAGTTCATGTCCGAAAATGTGTCTTTGATGTTCTAAGGTATGCCTACTCCCTCCTAGATGGCGTGGAGTCACTAACTCATCCTCGTGGTAGGATGAAAATCATGACGACAAAGAGGGATGTGAACGGGAAAAAGTAGTCACAGTTCGATTTGAGTCCGAAATCAAATCGCAAGCAATTGAGAGCTACTCGGATTTTTTCTCTTATTTTTGTTTTCCAATCTAATGTTTGTGTTGTGTTCTGTGCTCTCTATTAGTCTAATACCGCGAGTAAGTAATGCTCAAAAAAAGAAAACATAGACAATGGTTGGAAAATATGCGAATTATTCTGTCCATTGGGCAAAATAAATGCTGTTAATGTGAGCCTATGCTACAATCCCTTCGGCAGCACCTATTTCATCGCAAGTATTTGCAATAGAAAATATTCTTCAAAGGAAACTTAGTAATCTGATCCTAAGACATAAGAATAAGACAGTGTACAGTTTTATCACAAAAATCTCGAAAAAATAAACATCGTGCTGCATTGTAATGCTGTATTAAGCAGTGTAAGTTGACTTACTATGCTCACTTTGATGTCATGTTTATAATGCTCATTTAAAATCTTTAAAAAACTTGTTTATAGGCAGAAATTTTAGTTTTCGACAAAAAAAATGGAACGGCTTCGTAGCATTTCTTTAGTACTTGTAACATTTTTTGCCCCTTTATATCAGAAGAGCGTTCCTTCAGGAGATAACTTTATCACTGTGTTTTTGATACCTTCGTTAAGCTTACGTTACCCGTCATTAACAAATGTACCCAGTTCTGATAAATATGACCTAATTCCTATAAACAGGACCACGACATGAAAATAAATTTTGTTTTTATAATGTTTTTATTTTACAGAATTCAGTGAAGGTGAACAGGCTTTTAGCCAAAACTAGGACCCAATCAGAATGTTGGCACTGGAACCATATTTTCATTTTTTGGCACTGATGAGTGTAGGAGATTCTAGTCTTTTTGGTGACTGCAGTTCTTAACGCTGTTTTTCTTTCTCATTACAGATGAACTTCAGCTAATGGCAATTTAAGGTGACCGAAGCCGTAGCGTATTTCATCATGACAGCCCTGTTCTAGAATACGCCATTTTTTAATTTGTCACCCTCTTGGTTGGAATCAAGCAACATAAAATAAAATAGAAAAGTGTATAAAGTAAAATGGAATATGTCATTTGAATGCACACCCTCGGCTTACCCCTCACATAAATAAAAAAAAAGGAAAATAAAAAATTCGTATGGGTTTAGGGATACTATTTTCTCTTGATGTTTATTTGAGTGACGTGCTCGCAGCGTACGATCTGTTTTAGCCACCCTTGGCCAAAGGAAATTTATTCTCAATTCTTTAGGAAATTATTTCTCGTGTGTACTATCCGCTACGCTCTAAATACTATCACTGTCTACAGGAAAAATAACAGCTGCCTGGACACACACAGTGCGAACAGAAGACTGCTTTAAAAGGACTTACATTCGTTTCCTATGGCGTGTGTTGTGTATCAGTTACGGGTACCCAACCGTGTGTGTGTGTCGAACGGGGGGATAATTGAATTGAGATCAGAGTGGGTGGTGGGATGGACAGGCTTCCAAGTCAACGCTATTTACCTTAAAACAACGACGAAAACGACAACAATGTCGACAGGAGCAAAAAATGTTTACTTTGAAATGGACACTTTCGTGTCGTTGGTGTCGCGTTTTGCTTGATGATGGTTTGGTTCTGGTTGGTTAGTTGACGAAGGGAAGCACCACCGCCCGCCTTGTAAGGCTATAGTAGTTGACTTTATCACGGTTAGTTTGTATGCCATAAAAGTGATGCAATTTTCTAAATTAGTGGCACCTTTATTTGGATAAAGTAATGCCAATCAACGATGGACGATGGACAACCAATAACGGTCAATGAATAGATGAACACTAATGAAGTGAAAGCAAAGTGCAGAGGTGAACGGAATTGAATAAATTTATATTTTAATGCAGCTGTTAGCCTTAAGTCTGTTGTGGTGCCTCACGATAAAAGTCCATGTAAATCTTTATGAATTCACTTAGACCGTAAGTAACAACCTAACATTTTGTGATGACGTTGAGAGTAGAGATTCCAACGCGGAAGTTCCCTATTTAAAATATCAGTCATCTGCTGATTTAGTTAATATCCTATAAGACGTGGCTGATGCGATTGAATAGATTTAAAACCCCCAACTGTTGAAAATTGGCATTCGCATTCAAAAATAACCTGAAAAGTGAAAAGCGAAATCTGAGCGCAAACATAAAGCGGCGATCTGGACATTAGTTTAAAGTTAAGTTACATTATATTTCTTTTCCACATTAAAAATTAAATATCTTCAAATCTTTAAACACTAATTTTGGCCTATGGAAGTCCTAAGGGTCCTAAGATTCAGTGGGGACAAAAAGTCGATTTAATGCATTTTACTGTTAAAGACTTGACACCCAATTTCAATTCTCCATACATACGTCCAAATGTACAAGCATAAAAAAGGGGAAAATGAACAGGAAAGAAAAAACAACGTTCGAAACAAAATAAGGAACGCGATGACCATTTGGTGTCATCTTTGATACCTAATGTCTTCTGCGACTCATAATTACTCCTTGCTCCCAATTTCTTTCCTACCCCATTCATATCAAGCAAAACCAAACCCTTAATATTTTACAACTGCGCCGTTTTTATTTCGAACCGAATGACCTTTGAATCATCGTCTTCTCTGTTGCCTTGAGACTTCATCTCTACTACTCGCCCCCACCCCTCCACCCCTCCACCCACTACCCCTCTTCACGATTTAGCGCGCATATGAAGGAAGGAAGCGGGTCAATAAAAAACGAAAGAAACTGAACTTGAAGAGTATACTAGATACATTTCGCCCCCCCCCCTGAATGGTTGGAAGAATCCACGCCGGGATGCTGTTGATTTCCTTAATTTCTATCCCTCTTCCTACTCCACGGCCCCATCTTTAACCCTTCCATTTTTCTTTATTTTTTTTAGGTTTTTCTCGGCCTTTGAGACAAGATTTGTTAAGATAGCGCAAGCCTCAGTTGTTGAGGGACAATAAAAGGACGCAACGAAAAAAGGACCAAACGTCTTAAAATTAAAGAATTGTTAAAAATGAGAAAGAATCCTTTTCGTTTCGTTTTTGTTTGTGGCCTTATCAATTTAAATGAGACGCTTACTTTTTCGGTGAGGGCGGCGGTGGTACAGGATGGGACTTATGAGATGGAGGAGAGGTTGTAAGAGTGAAATTAAATTGGCAATCTTTTCCGTCATTCTTTTCTTTCATTTCCTTCGTCTTTTTCTTTATTTTTTTTGTAGTTGGTTTTTATTTTGAACCCGAAGGGTTGGAGTATGGAAACAATTTGAATTTATAAAATCAGCAATTGTAAAATACATATATACGCTTCGGTTAGAGTGCTTGTCGGAAGCAGCTAGGAATGGGAATTGAAAACTAAAATAACAGTATGTTGGGAGGTGAAAATAAACTCCTTGATAATATGCGACAAAAATATATATTTTGATTTCTACTGGCACATTGAAATACATATGCATGTTCTAAACCCCTAACCCCTACCAAAGCACAATTCCTCATCTACAAAATAACAGCATTTCGCTGGGGGAGCTTTAAGAAACAAATTAAAAAGAAACATAAAGTAAAAGAATTCAAAAGTTTTTCCATTTGTTTGTGATTATTCATATCTATTTTTCGTTAACTATTTGAAGAAAAAAAATTAACGCAGAAAAGACCGAAATTCTATAAAGAAAACACATTTAAATTTTATGGAACGGAATGTTGGAGGTGAGGGGAGAATATCGCAAGTGACCGAAAAAGGACGAACAGTTTATTTATTTGATACTACTGCTGCCATTGTTTTGCTGCTGCTGATAATATAGAATGTTGTTGAGGCTTTTCAAGTAGTGAAATATTTTTTTTTCATCAAAAAGAAAGGACAGAGAGAAACTATGGGAATATTTTTCTTACACTTTCCACAGTATGTGCCGCAGACTTCATCAACTGAAAGTTAAGGAGCACATCTAAGTACTTGCCATCATGTAAGTTATAGTTTCTGAAGGAGCAAATAATGTACGTACAGTATCGGACAAAACATTTGCAGCTCGAACAGAAATTAGGAAATTTCATAAAATTCATTATGCTTTCTATCCGAATACACAATAAACTTTACATACTTTTAAAGGTCTGTATTTAAGTAAAACAGCAAAAAAAAAATCATGAAAATCTAATAAATCTTTCTTAAGTTATGATACATTATGCTAAGGAACTTTAAACTGTCTCGCGACAAAATAATTGCAACTGAAATGATTGCAACGCTCAACAGCATATTTATCGGTGCATCGCAGTTGTTTCCCATTAATATTGTATTGATCACTTGTAAGATCACTTGTTAGACATCTTAAAAGATACTATGCTACCATATGTAGAATGGGAAATGCCGTTGCGTAAGGTTTTCCAGCAGGATAATGACCCAAAACACACATCAAAGTTGGTCAAATCGTGGCTCAGTGACCAAAATGTAACTGTTATGGATTGGCTACCGCAGTCACCCGATTTAAACCCCATTGAGAATCTTTGGGAAATTGTAAAACAAAGAATAAATCGGGTTGATGTATGAAATGCAGACGATTTTTTCTCAAGAATAGAGAAACTTGGAATGAAATTCCCAGGAATATTTTAAAGGATTTAATTGAATCCATGCCACGGCGATGCAAGGCAGTGATTGAAAACAAAGGATTTGCCAAAAAATATTGAACAAATATATATATAGATTTAAGTTCCTTAGCATAATAAGAAATATTCATTAGATTTTCATGAATTGTTTTTTTGTTTTATTTGAATACAGTCCTTCAAAAGTATGTGAAGTCTTCATCGGACACATTCAATTTTCCCTAACTAATCAATATCTACTGATCGCGAACGTTTCCTTTATTGTGTACCGTGTTCAGATATAGAGCAGGTCTCCGTAGATAATCTTAATCGCATTTCGAACGGAATTCAGAAACAGCTCTCAACCGGGCCCTGCTGATATCATTATCCAGCAACCTGTTCAAACGCTTTGCACAATGTTCTTAAAAGTCAGTTACGTGGTCGAAGGGTTCCATACTCGCTCTACTCTTGGTGTGCACTCTTTTGTGTGGTGTGGTGCAATTTTTACGGTACTTAAGGCGTCCATCTGTTCGGCAACCACCCCTGCGGTTGGATTGTTAAACGTCTTATTAACTTCGATCTCAACGTGCGGGCGCATATTTGTTATTTCATTCCTTTGGTGGGAGTCCTAGACCGGTTGTTTTACTCCTTCCGGCGCGGCGTTGATCAGATGGATTTCTGTGAGTACAGTTATCCCGTTAATTGCCTTGATCCCTCATCGCGACGTTCCAGTTTTTTAGTTATTTTTTTTATTACAGAAGAGGTTCACTTCTGTTTTTTATGCATTTCAACATGACAACCGCAGACCATCAGGACACGACCGCCGTCGCGTCGTCGCCGTCGTCATCAGCGCTGACAAACAAAGCCGTCGCAACCGCACAGTCCTTGAAGTTAACCCTTTTCTGCTTTTAAAATTTTTTACCTATTACCAGTAGTGGCGCGCACAACACTACAATAATCGTGTAAAAACAAAACGAATGCAGTTACAGAGGGACATGAAGAGGAAACACGAGAATACGATGTATATATAACACGGTATCTATTAGATAGAACAATGGATGATTATGACTGCGAACACCCGGTCAGTGTGCGGTAACAGACGTTTTGTCATATTGGTAAAACGCACACTGTTTGACCAAGTGTTTTTTTTGTTTCGTTTGTTATCAAAACGATATATGTACAAGCGTCATGTAATGCCTTACGCAGTAATGAAGGATTTAATACATGCGCGATACGATTTGTTGTCGTTATCCTCGACCTTTTTACAAGGCGCACTGAACAGATTGTAGCGAAAATTATGCGTAAAGTCCTGTAAGTACATACAAACATTTATACATGTAAGATGATGTTAAACCGTTTACTAATTGGTAAGATGTTCTAAGTTACCATTCCTAAAGAAAACTTCTTTAAAATTCGGTTATCAAGGGGATACAGGTTTATACCCTAAAAATATCTTTCGATACTAGTACCGTAACCAATGTTTTGTTTAATGTTTTATTTGGTAGGCTGCAGTTCACGCGTACTTCTCGAAGCACGATTACATTTTTTTGTTGCTTTAATCCATCTCGTTCCTTGGAGATTTTATAAAATTTGAACCTTACTACTTACTACTGTACATACTTTGAGTGGAACTGCTGTTTCTTAATCTATAGATTGAGAGTGATTTTTTGATTTGAGGTTGTTATTTCAAATGAACAAAAACTGGATCATGCTGAGTGGGCTGGCCACTCCCATATGCAGGAGAGTGTTTAAATATTTCAGGGCGATGATTATTTATCTATTTTACGATGATTCGACATCTAGCGTGTGTAAGTGCGTTGCGTCGTTGGCTATTTAAGAAAAAATAACTGATAAAGATGATATTGAATGATAATGGTTGTGTTGGAGAAGTTTAAAAGCGTTTCATAAATACTTTAAATACTCGCCAATTTCTCCGAAACATCAGTTCGGCTGTGATTACGTAGTCTGTCACCAACACAGTCAAGAGGTACACATATACAGTGTTCGACAAAACAATAACACTCAATGGCATTTGCTGACATTTTTTCGGATAAAACTTATTTCTGTAATTTATATAAACAGTTAACTTAATGAAATCGAAAAACAAATAATGCTAGTTAAAAAACTACAACAAAATATAGATCCAGTCAATAAAAACAGCTGCGACAAAACTAAAGCACCTTTTTCGGTCCAATTCTCAAAAGTTTGTTTTTTCAATATTTGTGATAATTGCTTCACATTTGCGGGATATCGATTTAATTAAGTTTTTTTTATAATTTTGGCTTTTCCAAGCCATTTCCGTTTGAGCAAATCTTTATACTTGCAGTTTTTACGCTGAATCCGCCGATCTACAATTTCCCATAGATTCTCTTTAGGATTCAGATCTGGTGACTGTGCTGGCCAGTTCAAAACAGTGATTTTATTTTCCAAAATACAATTTTGCACAATTTTAGCGGCGTGCTTTGGACCATTGCCATGCTGGTACATCTGTTTTAAGAAAATCTCTCCTTCGGCAAACGGCAGCATCACGTTCTGAAGAATACCCTTATACATGAAACGATCCATTATTTCTTCATTCTATGGATTAGTCCAATCCCCAGATCAGAACATTTCCTCCACCATGCTTTATTGTACGTCTTGTACGCACTTGTTTCACTCCTTCAGAACCCTTTAGATTGAATTTGGATTCATCTGAAAATAAAACTGTTTTCCATTTGGCAATTGTCCAGTTAATATGCGCCTTATTAAGTCCATTGCTTACCTAAATTACGGAAATAAGATTTATGTAAATCTATTTAAATTTAACAGTTTTATCCGACACTTTATGTATGTATGTATGTGCATCAATAGTGAATACGCTATGTAAGAGCGCTGGGACATATCACTAGCGTTATTGTACGATCTTTGGCAATTGAAAGTATTTATTTTTTTAAGACTACCTTCATATAATTGTGCTGTTGTGGATTATGACAGCCAAATTTCAGTGCCAAAAATATTTTGGAATGTTAACCAATTAAAAACAAATCTGCGCATCTGTCCTAGACAAAAATATACACTTTTCATCTGCGGATCGGATAGGAAACGCGAAGCCATCAATTAAACTTACTCCTTGCACATATCATCCCTTCTTAAAACGGTACTGTTTGTATAATTCCATCCAACATGAATATGTGAAGGTCATAAATGCAGCGTCGCTTGGATCATCAGTTCGAACATGGAAAAAAGGGTCAACTTCGAGATCGAATGACCGAAAAATGAGTTAATGCCCAAAACCACCCTTGACGCGACAAACCCTTTTTTACCCGCGCGTGGTCATCCCGCCGATCTCGCCTGACAAACCCTTCGTCCAAATCCCGTTGGCACGACAAGATTGAATAAATTATCCCGTGAAAAAAAACCGAGGGATGAATGATTAAAAATCACGAGTTTAACTGTCTAATGGACAACGGTATATATCTTCCGGTACATACACACCTGAACGTATCCAGTTTCAGGAGTAATAAACCCTTGCAACTATGACGACCGCTGGTCCACCGGTCGTCCACGTTGATCCTTCGTCCTCTATTTTGAATTTAAATAGCTTTTAGAATGGGAAACCTAACGGGATTCCGCCGACCCTTGTCACATCACCGTCGGGGAATGGGATGCAAATGCGTGATCGCTTCCCTTTAATTTTCAATTGACTCCATAGGCTACCTGAGCACAGAGATAACAACTCACAATGCGGACTAACTTTGAGGCGCGGAAGGAAGTCGAGAGAGAGGCCACACGGTGCTAGCCCTTCTGGTTTTGTGAGGACGCTTCTTTTTTTTGTGTTACTCTTTGTAGCGACTAGGCAATTATTCGTGACCATTTGTGCATTGTCCCCGAAGATCTATCATCTATCCCGCACAGATGGACGTGGAAAATATTCAAATGAGACGTGTTTTTAAACCTTTCAGAATCCTTACGTGCCAATGGGAAATAGATTTTACAGTTTTGGTATTCGTTTGCTCGAATGTAGATGAAATGCGGTATGTGCGCAAATTCAATTGACTTCTGTCCAAGCGAAAGCATACCCATTGCACCTTGGCGGCCACTATAAATTGTCATTTCTAAGATCCATAAGCACTTTGGGGATGTGCAGATAAGATCAAAGCCAACACCGGTATTTCGTCAATTGTATGAAAAAGGTGAACGCTAGAATCTATAGCAACATATTCTGAAGTTTCACGCATTGATTTATTTACCACCCCAATCGATGAACAGTGTAAGTGCTTGAAATTATTGCATATAGACTGATATTTCAACTAACTTAAGGACAATATTCCAGGATACACATTTATTCGGGTTTCTTCAATTCCGCGAGTCGAGTCCAACACCAGCGTTTTTAAAAATTTTACATTAACTAGCAAAACTTTTCTCCGGGGATACGCCCGGTTCACTGGAGTTTGTTTAATTATATCAAAAACAAAATAAATCAGTAATAAGCGCCCTACAGTCTGAGCGAGAAGTAGCATATGGCACAGGCACCACCCCCTCAGCTTTGCGGTGATAGCGTATTGTCTGTATATGTACATAAGCACAAGGAGTGGTCGGCATCGAGTATCACTAGGACCACCTGCAGTGTTGTCCGATATCCTTTATTTGACTGCAAATATAATTTTATGCTTTCACCCACTACCAACGTGTGCGTGCGTGGCCGGTGGATGCGTGTGCGCGGCACACAAAGCAAATTGATGCGACGCCAATTTTCACATTTGAACATATCTCCACTGCCAACCACTGCCCCTCACACCCGCCTCTTCCTGCCCAGTGGGTGTCTATTTATTAAATTTAAATAAATTATGTATACGTGGAATACTTTTTCTATATTTTTGCGTTTAATCTCATGTTTTGCCGCCTTTACGTACCCTTATTTCGTTCTACAAAACAAAAAACAATAGCACCTAGGAAATAATCCCTCAAGAAATTTTACTTAGCAAAAAAATATTTGATTGACTGAAATTGACATTTGTAGTCAATTGCCTGCCAACAAAGAGGCTTCATGATTAACACATGATGTATTAGAGATTTAGCCATAAAGGGAGACCCAAAAAATCGAGCTTTTCGGAATAATATAGGCAGATAAATTGCCCAAAGTGAATTCAACTGAAGTGATGACACTTGTACCTAGAAAGCTGTCGTCTATTAAAAATTATTACATTTATTATTTTTAAGGTCTCGGTCGATTTCATCCGTCACCCTCATCGTTGCTACGAGATAGGTAATTGCTTACAAAACCCCTCCTCATGTTCTTTCCTCCGTGCCCTTTCGTCTTACAGTGTATCGTGCGCGCAGAAAAATGCATTGACCCGTTCAGCTAATTTCAGACACGAATCCCAGTCACTTGGACGCACGCAAACAAAACGGCCAACAACTCCTTTCTGAACTGCGAACAAACGATCCAACAACCACTGATGGACCAAAGTTTGAGCCCCATCACAAGTGTAAACAAAATATTTACTCAACAAACAGGCAGCCAAAGAGTACGGGCCACCCTTGACGGTAGTGTTTTAAGAAGACGACGATGATAATGTTGCTGCTAACTGCCGCCTCCATCGTCTTCTCTGATGTCGGAACGTACTCAGCCGTGAATAAAGATTTTTACGTGACATGGTTGTGAAGAACCAAACCACCCACCTCCCCTCTTCCCACACACACAAGCACACACAAACGCAAAAAAAAACGAGCGATGGGTCAAGTCAAAAACGGAAAATTAATTAAGTGTGGGGAAAGTGTTTCATGAAAATTTAACTTTGATTCTTGCCGGCTCTTTGTCCTGATTGTGCTCCTTGCTTCCCATCCAGAAGTCGGCCATTGCTGTCTGGGGGTTGGTTGACCTACAAAAGGCCGCTACATGCGTTTAGTTGTATTCTTTTTAATTACTTTTGAAATGGTGTTTATATGAAGAGACAATTGAAAAAAAAAATGGCCGTTTCCACTTGAAGTCCCTTTCTATGAATGACTAATCCAGGTAAAAATGTATCCTTCTTGGTTTTTCTTGTATACTCTCTCAAACATTGCATATGAATGCACAGGTGGTGGACTGAGTGTGGAATATATGGATGGAACAATGAGTGCGAAAAAATTCATTGAAACGGGTACTCTTAAATTAGTGCCATAGTATCAGTTAGTAAAAGAATAGTGGGGGAAAGTCTGTACATTTATCACTACTTTCTACGCAAGACAAAGGCTGTCGACAAACCTTCAGTTCATTGTCATTAAAATATTTTAAAATCAAACTTTAACATTTATTGAAGTTGAATTGGTATCGAATTTATATTCTAGAAAACTTTCATTATTTCATTCACCATCATTTCATTCGTCATTAAAGCAACATACGAAGGCCGATAAACATCGAAACCGACAGTCGAATGCCAAAGAAAATGGATTAAAGCTATCTTATAAAATGTTTAAAATTTTACAGTGTACACTTAAAGTTGCCACCTCCTCCTCATCTTACGCGACCGACACCCAAATGCATTCTGCGTTCAGCATGCAAGTCAAGCAAACGGTCTGATGCAAGCCCAAGTTTCGCCCCAAAATACCCCAACCGCCCACAAATCCACCGGTCAAATGATTCAAATTTTGCATGTTCTCTTTAAAATTTTCTTACGCCAAGAGTATACTCCATTTATTCATCTGTTTCGAGGTCAAAGTCAATCACTTGTACAACAAGTTTATGGAAGTTTATGGAAGATACAGAAATCTCCCAACAAACAAAACACCATCCTCCCCATGGAGACAGCTTCTCCATCACCAATCGCCCATTTGTTCAGTCACCGGTCTCTGGTTTCCCTGCCAGCAAGTTTTATTTGAGCAGATGCGTGTGTTCAATACAGACACACACTGTGTTTTCTCATTGTGCGTCGCAGGACATAGGAGTGTTCCGTTCGGGGAGGAGAACATTCAAACGCACACATGCATTTGTCCTGGTATAATAACGATGTTGGTTTTTATGGTATTTTCCTCACCTTTCATACGCCCCGAGGGCTTCTTTGTGGGGATACTTCGGATTACTAGAAAACTCTTAGATATCTCTACACAGGTCGCTGAATGATTTGTGGTGTCAAGGCCACACAGTGTTTTCTTTTTTTTCAATCAAGCCTAAGGAACCGGAGATGTGACCTCTGCCTTATTCCTGAAAAATACACGCACTTTTGCGCAATAAGAAAACTAAATATTGTATGCCGTTATAGACTGCAATTTTGTTAGCATTTCGAACATGGGAATAAGTGTATGACTTTTTGGGGGCTGGAAGTTAATTTTGTTTCTAAGCGTGCGTAGCCCTCATGTCAGTGTTTTGACTATAAGTAGGCATTCATTATATGTGTGATCATGTTACGACAGATATGACGCCAGAAAGAGTTTGAGAAGATAGAGAACGGAGCACGGAGAGAGACATGAATATAGCCCCCAATGTTTATTAAGCATTAAAAGACGAGAAAATGCTGAACTTATTTTGAATTCTAACAACACCCCCTAAAGCTGACCACTTTTCTAAGGTGGGGTAAAAAGAACTTACATATCGGGAATTTTTGGCCAGAGGGTTGGTTTTATGAATACCCTTTTTTGGAAGATACTCCACAAACGAGATCAAACTCCCAGCAACGAAAATCTTTCGATTACAGTGGCAGTGGAATTATAGCACGTACAAAAGCAAAACAAATTCGAATACCAGGTGTGGGCGATGTACCAAAGGGGTAACGGGGGAGATGGAGCTATTGGTCATAGATGCACATTTTCTCTTGTTATATAGAATAGAAAACTGCACTTCCTCGGTGACAGACTTCCTATATCGAGTGAGCCCTATAAAAAGAAAATTACTCTGATGAAAAACATGGCAAGAAACACGGTTCCTGCTTATCACAAACAGGTTTGGCTACTTTTTTCTTTAAATCAAAATAGTAAAGGAAGAAAGACGAAGATATTTAAAAGATTGCATATCAATTTCGTCCGTTTCAATTCAAAAACTAAATAATTTATTTTTCTGTTATTAATGTGCTCAATGCACTTCCCACCTGCCTCCCACCATTTTACACAATACCATAATATTAAGTGAAGTGAACCCTGTACATATAGACTGTACATTAAGGGTAATTTGGGATTTTTTGTCTCTTTCTCCTCTCCTCTCACTATCGCATGCATCGGCCAGTGATACTCTCCATACTCCTTCTGCCACATACGGTTTCAATTGCATTTTGCCTACGAAAATGCATTTCGGGGCTTAACGCAAACGAGATAATGGAATGAAAACGCGTATTGCGTGCGTATGAGCAACGCTATACCGCTCTTTGCCATTCAACCCCCCTTGTCTCCCCCTGTCAAAAGCAGCCACCCTTGTTGAGAAATTTTATTGATGACGGACAACTAGTCGCCCATAAAATAATAAAATTATTATTTTTTTTACTTTATTCAAATCATTGGAGAAGGAAGAGGATGGGGTTGGGGAGTACGGCAAAATGCAATTACTACTAGAGTATTGTGATGCATCCTGTAAAAGTTGTTGTTCCTTTGAACGTATTTTTTTCCCGAGTCTTTGTTTAAGCATACGCACGTAAAGCGGCCACGTCATTGTATTGAAGTGCAAGTTTTGTCGTCAATACAAATACAGAAAACGCCAATATATCAATTGTGTTGAAGCCCACAAAGCAACATGCTCGGGTGGGAGGCCGAGATATATGAATACAGCCATCAGTAGAAGATCGAAATTTCTTCCTCTTTCATGTCGCTGCAAAATAAGAATACCTACTCACGCACTATGTGTGCATGCATTGGAATAACTTTATTGAACGCAGACTTTCATTCAATCGCAAAAACTCATACCACCTACTATCACTCATCGAAACTTTCAATGCATTACCCATCGCACACAGGCCTATTGCCGCACACATGCATAGTCCCCCCTACCAGCCAACAAACATCGTAGCAGCAAAGACACATACAGACGCGAAATGGACTCAGGTTTTAAAATGGAGGAAGCTTTATGGGGTGGCAACAAAATGCAATCGAAATTGCAGTTCTGACCTTCCATGGACGGGGGTGAGTTATCAATTTGAGGCATTCAATTCATTCTATCTGTGTAATAGTCCACTTTGTGTTCTGTTATGTACTGATGTTGTTGTTGTTGTTCGTATTTGTGTTTATAATGGTGGTAGTGGTAGTGCTGGGTTTTGAATGCACTTTTCGATCGAGTGACTGAGTTTGAGGTGATAGTGTCGGAGGTGGGAATGCATTTTGCTGACTTGGGGTTGTTTCATCAAATCCCCCTTTTCCACATCACACACAATGGCACACAACCTGTACACACGCAATATCGCACATAAAACAGATTTGCATACGCAAAAGCACACGCATTTCTCTCAGTGTGTGAGTGTCGTGTGTGCAAATTCACAAAAAACACAAACACATGCAACATAAATGCGGCTCGTCTGGCGATTTCGGATGATGTCGACATCAACGATGTCGAGCCTCAAAAAATGTCCAAGCAAAACATAATAAGCCTTTAGCTGGGTTATACAACACACAACATATTTTTCCGGCAATATTTTTTTCCATTCTTCTCAACCATACAATAAATCAAAGCAAGTTTTTTTTTATCAAAATATAAGTATTTTCTAAGTTTAAGGACATTTTCTCGATCATAGTTAGTTTTTTTTTTCATCAAAAATTTCAAGTCACGTAGTGTTTTGTGGCGCCTTCAATAAAAAAATAAACAGAAAAAGACCGAGAAAACGAGGTTTTGTTAATTTTCGTTTGAATTCAGTGGAAATTGTGCAAATCGTTGATCATATTTTGCAACCATATGCATTAATGGATTATTTGAAGTTTGATAGCTCTTCCTCTTTTAAATTAAACGTTTTAAAGTTTTTCTTAGCCTCCATTTTCCTCCTCATATCGAAAAAATGAGTATTAAAAAGACACATAAACATAAAGGAAAAGTGTAATTAAAAAAAAAATAGATAAAGTGCCATAAGAGGACGTGGTTGTCTTAAAAAATTTAACATTCTATGTGAATTTCAGTACTTTAAAATCTGTTCTTCCCATCTTTCTATCGTGTCTATGTGTGTATGTGTAGTTTCTTTACCTTGCCCCAGTGTCTATGTGTGTAAAAGGAGTCACCATTTTGTTACATCGAGACTGACTTCTAATCTTCCTTCATCCTCTTTTCCCATCCTGCAAGAGGAAGGAATTCCAATATTTTCTCTTATTTTTTTTTTAATTTCGGATTTTGTTTTAAGTCTCGTTTCTACCAACCAAATTCAATAAAAAACATAAGTTAAGGAACCTACTTTAGACTTATGTGTTTAAAAAATGTGGAAAAAGACGTTTGAATATAGAAACTTAGAACTGCTTCAAGAGATTGGTGATTCAAAATTGTATCTGCTTTTACTTAAAATTGTTGATCAAATTTACTTATATCCGAAATTTTGATACAGAAAAAAAAATTAAATAAAATATAAATGAAATGAAATATATATATTTTCTTAAATGTAGAATTATTTTTTTTTATTTTTATGAATGTTTCGAAGGCACTTGTCAAATTTGCAATATATACACTAGTTTTAGATACCTTGGATATTGTGCTTAGATATCGTGAACATACAATGGCAAAAAAATATGAGAAACTATTTTGCCGAATCTTTCATGGCGTCAAAAGTCAAAATCCTTTACAAAATGCAATGCTTAGTTATTTTAATGAATATGTTTACAGAAACTGACAATCTTGTAATACTTTTCTCTTTCCTTGTACAATTTCAGGTCTAGTCATCATAATTTAAAATTGCAATAGACCAAGAAATATTATAAACTTTACCATAAAAATTGAGCAATAGAATCCAATAAATAAACTTAACCACTTTCAGTTGATTTCCCAATAGAACGGACAAAATAATTCTTAGTTTCAAAAAAAATATATATCTATCTATATATTTAATACATGAGACATAATATCGACAAAACCAAAAAATAACTATTTCGACTAACTAAATAAAACTAAAGCGGAATCCAAGAAAGAAAACAAAAAGAATAAACCATACGACAAAAAACGATATGAAAATAACTAATTTCGGAACCAAAAGTACAAATCCAACAAGAATAAAAAACAAAAAATCAACGCAACAAAATTTTCTATAAAGTTCAAAAGAAAAGTTAATTCAACAAAAAAATTATTTAAAAACTCTCATAAAAAAAGGGATTGCTAAAAAAACAGAAGAGGAGAAAAAGATTTAGAAAAAACGGAAAAGCGACATTTGATGGAGGCATCGAGAAGAAATTAGAAAAATAAACAAAAAAATATTTAATAAAATTGAAATAAATCAAAATATAGGCCACATTTTTTATTCGAAATTTATTTTAATAGATTCCAACATACACCACAAAAGAATTTACACCTCAATTATTCAATTGCTCATTCTTAACCTAACACAAAAAATAAAAAAAAAAAATCTCTTATCAACAAAATAGCGAAACAGGACAAAGGCTTTTAAACCAACTTACCATCAATAACCAAAATACATCCTTACAAAATTACACGAAATAACACTGACACCGGAACATACAGTTTTCAGTACCATTTACCATACAGCTAGCATTTGCTACAAAAACAAAAATAAAAATCACACACACAAAAATACATCATATATCCAAACCCCAAATATAAATAAAACAATATACACTAATCCCTCACTCAACAAGTAACCATATAAATCGCATAAATAAATCATCGAAAGGAATAAACAAAACAAAAACCAAAGCAAAATCAACACCAAATCTTTGAAAAATAAAGCTAAAATAAACGCAAAAAATAAAAAAAACAAGAGAGAACTTTTTTGGGAACAAACGAAATCATTTTCTTTTGGATGAAAAATATAAACAACAAATTCAACTTCAGGGCAAACACAAAGAATAAATGATACGTAATCAATAAAAAAACTATATCAACAATTAGTTTTATATATATACTAGCGAGTAATTAATAAATATATTTATATATATAATTATATATATTAAATTCAACTTAACTAAAGACATCTGAAAGTATAGGCAACAAGAAAAAAACAAAAACAAGCAAATAGCACAAGTGATTAACGATACGTAAATATAATATATATATTTTTTTGTTGACATTTAATTAATTTGTGTTTTCTTTTTGGTTTTTTTTTCATTTGTTTCGTTTATAAACCAATCATCATATGTCAAATATAATATTCATATGTAACTAAACACAAATTTCACAAACAAAACACAACTACACACACAAACAAACAATAAGTTTTGTTGTGGGCTACAACAATCTTAACATAAATAATATAACAACGGGCTAGATTAAATTAAAAGAAACAACAACCAAAACGAACTAATAGATATTTAATATACTCATAAAATATAACAACACAAAAAACTTTAAATCGATAAGAATTGTTTAAGACTCTTTCAAGTTTTCATCCCTGTGTTTAAATCTATATATTGTGCAAATAAAATAATTCATAAATAAAACAAAATAAGCGTCTAGTAAATTCTAATATCTGAACAGAAACAGCAACTAAAATCCAAGTCCGGGAAAAGGAAGCGTGGGAGAAAGCGTGGAAACATTTCTAGTGATACTTTTAGGCCTACACAATTTGAAAAATAAAAAATCCATAAAAATCTAAAAAAAGCGTATAATAATTTATAATACCTAAAGTAAATAAATACCAACCGTAGAAAGAGAAATCTCAACAAAATTCTTTTTCGAAAAAAATTATATGTGATTGTTAAAAGAAAAGAACTATTTTATATAGCAAAAGTGGAAAAAAACTAGACTAAAAATTGATTCTAAGGTAAAGAAAATAGCATTTTTTGTTGCATTTTATTTTTCTTTCGGAATCATTTTGATTTAATTAGAATTTTATAAACAAAGTGAAGAAATTTAAAGTGGTGTACATATTTATATTTATTCGAGAAAAAAAAAACAAGGAAAAACACCTATTGTATTATACATATTAAAACGTGTAACAAAGCAAATACATCTTATAACAATAACAAAAAAAAAAAAAAAAAAAAAACAAAATAGCAGAATCAGAGCGAACCCTTATCTGAAAATTCGTGTGCCTTATCTTGGCCTTAAACAATTATTTAAAAACAAAAACATTAACTAAAATAATACGGCAAACATAAAACAAAAAAGACAAGAAAACACATATAACTACAACATTCAAAAGGTGGCGATGAAGTTTAAGAATGTGGAACATTTGTAAGTGCTTCACAACATCTAATGTTAAAGACAACAAAAGTTTAGGCCAACAAAATAACAACAATAACACCTACAAACTGATGTAAGGAAGGAAAAAAATATTTTTTAAATATTAAACACAAGAACTATATATTTTTTGTTAAAAAAAAGACAGTTAAATCAAATCCCTGTTGACAAGAGACTTTAGTGAAAAAGACAAAGAAAAAATTATAAAAATAGTAACAAAATACCAGTTTATTAGATCAGAATTTTATATATGTAAAAAATAAAGAATTGTTCCCCTTCTCGCTGTGACAAAAAACAAAACTAAATTAGTTTCTAGTTAAATTTAGAGAAAAAATAACAAATTAAGTGCTAGAATAACATTATTTAAGAAAAAATATATAAAAACGTATCTCTGGGACCTTTAAAATTATTTCTTAAACAAAAGCAACACACGTCCACACATACACAACTCTACCTACAGAAACACCCCCTCGCCCTCACCCTACAAACATACACGTTTATACAAATGAAAATCTATTTCGAATCAACTCCTAATTAATTCGAAAACAACAACAAGCCACGAAAGGCCAAGCCAACAAAAAATATCGCTTAAGAAAACCACTAGAATTAAGGAAAACAAACTAAAATCAAGGAAAATAGTGCGCTTTTTGTGATTCACATCCTCCTCCTTTGAGAGAAGATTAAAATCCAATTATCCATCAAATACGACTGAAAACTCCCCTCGAAAATGGCTCATCATCGTTTGAAAACAATCATAATTGCCGTAAAGTGGGTGCAATGCCCACTGAAAAAAATCAAATTTCCATCGTCCATTAACAAGATAACAACAATTAATTGAAAATCAAAACGAAACAAAGTTCAGCATACTCACACAAGTCCCGTATTTGCCAACATGCCTTTCATATAGATGTGAAAGTGTGAACATTTAAAAAATATTGACAAAAACTGAACCAAACTAAAACTAAAAAGCAACAAACAGAAATCAAATCATCTCTCAACAACGCCAACAGCTGAAACCAAACAAAAAAAAATTGTTGAAAAATTGTTTTGGTAAGTAGAACATTTTCTTGTACACACTGTTCAGTTTCCTTATTGACTCACATATATAATAAATCTGCTATAATGTCAGTTCGAATCAGATATTCTTACGTTTACGCACATCAAACTTGCTCTAAATGACTTGAGGAATAGAGCTGTAGTTTCGCCAGCCTGAGAAATCGTTTGACACTTTGAATGTTTATACATAGATCTGACCAATTTCAAGCATTGTTCCACATTCAAGCTGAAAAATTTCATGGCACTGATTGAACATTCCCCTGTATCACTTCATCTTAAGTAGGAAATGACTTTTAAGTCTGCCCCGACCATTTAGGAGAGGCTTAATCGACTGAAGATTGGACACAAAATATAATTTTCTCCTAAAAGAACTTAAAATGAATTTCAGATATCCCCCTGACCACTCAATCAGTAAATAGAAGCTGTGATCTGAATCTGCCAAAAAGAAACAATGTGATCCAAATTTTTGGGAAGAAAAACTGACAAAAGACCCATCCATCAGCGCCATATTGTCGAATAGGACACAAACATTTCTTTGTTTGTTTGCCATCACACTAGATGACGATCTGGGATCAGGCGGTTTAGGAAGAACTAAGCAACGTCTCTTTTTTTGCTAACCAAAGCCATTTGACCACGCCCTACATTTACGGCAGGAAGCGGCGGATGATAACGACAATACAGATGATGCCGCGGAATGCAATGGCGACGAAGACAACGGTAACGGTAACTTTCTACCTCATGAGCATTATTTATACCCGAGTTGTGCCACATTGAAAATATCGACCATTATACATAATTAATTTTCAGTTTGTGATCACACCATTGGCGTCCTCATGGTTTCACTCACCCACGCATTCTTTTCCGCTCTCTCTCTCCCTCTGTGTGTTTTGCTGCACATTACGCATTGCATTTATAACCGGTCAATCCATGAATGTATACGGGTGGTTTTATGCTCGTGTGTATAAGCGGTGCGTTGTGGTTGCAACATGTACCAATAATTGGTAAAGAAGCGCTAGTGTACGTACTTATCGACTTGCCCGCTGAAAGTCCTTTTAAAGATCATTTTAAATCTTAAACTTGGTATAGAATATTGTAAATTTATAGATACATCTCCACTTACACGCGTTGGAGTGTATATAAATGAACCTGCAGAGGTGCATCAGGTGCAACTCCTCGCGACCATTTTTTTGCTGTCAAAATGCATTAGAACAATATTTACCTACACATACATATATTTACCTCGTTCACTGAAAAGAGTGGTCACCCTACCACTGCACTCTTCTGAGCGGGCGAAACGTTTGCATGGCGGCCAATCGATTTGAGCTCAAAACAGGCTAGGCAAAATGCGAATTTCAAGAGTGTGTGCGTACGTTGAAATTTAATTCAAATGCACTACCCACTCACACTCTTACAGACATTGTCGGGGGATTCCCCATTAACATTCGAAAATTTAATAATTATGTACATACATGAAAGGCCATTATTTGGCATTTCTATAACGTGCACTAATATTTGTGTGTAAGCGATCAAAAAGCTTAGTAGAACCCTGAAGCCGAGGAGGCCTTATTATGCATATCCATAGACTATTCAGCTGCAAAAATAGGAGTGGCACAGAAAAGATACTAAAATTATTTTTTTCTTGCCTGCCACTTTTTTAATATTTCCACAACGCGCGAAGGACAAACAATTTTAGTTGTTTAACTTCAGCTCTTGCACACATACCCATTATTTACACACATGAAAACCGCTGCCGTTTTACACATGTACAATCGCGCTCCATACACACTTCTTCGCTGTTGGTATGCACTTGCTAGTATATGCACAAATGCAATTAGAAGTGCGTGCATTATATGATGCACAAAAAAGTACATACATTAATTCTATTTAAGATTACGCTCAAAACAAAAGAATAAAGCATTTTATCTGTTCAGGCAGGCAGACTTGTATGCCTTGTTTATTGACTAACTTTATTTATTTATTTATTTACTTTTGTAGATTTTTTGACGAGTTTTTGCTCATACTAACGGCATGATAATTGAACAAACATTTTTGGACATGCCGAAAAGTTTTGAGAAATACTTAATGAACTAGAAAATTTTCCATTTCAAAAACTAAATTTGTTGCAAAGGGGGGGAAATCGAGAAAATCATATACATATGTATGTAGCTAGAGTTATTGTATACGAATACATTGGGGTATATAAGTAGGTTCAGCGGTAAGTGCTCATTTAAAAAGGATAATGGATCAGAGAGAATACGTTAAATCGAGTTTAATTAAAAAATACTTATTCTGAAAATGCTGCTCAATATTATCAAAATATTTATTTTTGTAAAAATTGTTGTAAATCATTGTATGTGTACATATAATTCATTTCTGCTTTCCTCCAGTTGTCATAGCAACATTTAACAACTTACAGCTTTATTATATTTATAGTACATAAAAACATTAATAAAGTTTTCCAAAAAAGTGTGGAATTTAACTTCTATTCCATGATCAGCGGTACGTTTGAAACTACTTCGATAGACCCAATTTTTGTCCACTTTTTCGCATAAATTGGAAGCAATTCCAGCTAAATGGCACTAAGCCAAAGCGCCAAAGAAAATTGTCTAAAGACGTTAAATCACACAAACAATGCGGAACCATTTTTTAAAAATAATAAACAAATGGATTGTGGCACCGTCCTGTTGAAACCACTTATTGGTCAAGTCTGTACCTTGCAACTTAGGCACGTACCATGCAGCATTAGCGATTTACATTCGCAGAAACTTGTCGATTTAAATCAATATCATCATCAAACGACATGTTATTCAAACCCAACACTGATTATTTTTTTATTGCAACCAAGTGACGCACGTGTGAATTACTGCCTGCCCAATAATGCATATATTTCTTGTTGGCACACCTTGTGTTGTTCAGGTATTTGCTGAACCAACTTAAAATAAGCATAAATGTCAAACATAAAAAAACTTTAAAAATATGGCATGGAGAAAACTTGAGTGTCACTTTTCATGATACTTGATGATACGCAAGTAATGATAATAGTAATGCTTCCAAGTAATGATCTGCTAAAAAAAATGTCAAAGCTTACCAAAAACAAATAAAAGGGTTTCGCGCTTGGCCCTCGTTTCACTTTGATGTTGTCGCAAATCATACATAACGACAAAAAATAATCATAATATATGAAAATAATACTGAAAATACTAGGCGACATTGCATGATCATTGCATACTTACATGTTTTTTGTGTCTGTAACAAAATGTTTCCTAGCACATTGAATTCCATATTTTTTGAGCTATCATTTGAGAAAATGTTTCCGAAAATGTTTACTTACAAGATGAGAAATTATAAAGCTCTATAAAACTTTTTGTCCTTTCGATTCCGTTTGATTACTTCCATTCGGTTTTTTCGGTCGTTTGATCAAAGCATACCTACAAATTGTATTACTTTCAGTATAGCGTAGCAATAAAGGTTGTTTGTTGGACTGATAAAAATGAATTTAAGTTGTCGCGATCTATTGATCTGCTTTTGTATACGGTCGAGATTGAATCGGCTCTTACTTGAGGCTCCCAGAGGAGCCTAGGTCAACATTAATTTAACAAATGGAATGCATATATAGTGATCGCAGATATCATAATCTTGGCACCAAATCAAAGGAGGAGTCAGTTATTGGCAAAAATTGATAAAGATTTTCCAATAAGATTATACCTTTTCACACTTGCATAAATAAAATGATAATGACAATGAACAACATTTTGTCAAACATAAATTTTGTGCTCCTTCAGCTCTTCGAAAACTGTTTTCCAATGCAACCGCGAATCTGAAGTGACAAACAAACAGGAAACAGAAAAAATTATCAAATACATTACTGTTGTTAAGGACATATGACCTAACATATATCCAATTCCCGTTCCTCGCCTATATAACGGTACCAAAACGCAATCACTACAACTTAAATGCAGCGCTCTGTCCCTTCTCCACTCAATCTGTCACTAACTCACTCGCAACGGCCTCTTATGTATATTCAGCAGGCATCCAGCCTCTGTCTGATTATGTTGTGTGAAATTCTTTGATACAAAGTTTTAATCAGCGACCACCGTTTAGTGCATACACATGTGCGTTATGCAGTTCAGCTACCGCCACCGTCAACGCCTCCGCCTCGTCATATTCTACATGTACGTGTGTGGTTGATGAAGGAAAAACAAAATCCCACCCAGCCACCACCGCTACGCCGCGCAACGTACGTTCTAGTGGCAACACTCGCTCCAATAGACTACACAGCTCAACACGCTTTACTGAAAGAACGTGTGTATAAGCGTGTGTGGAGCATGCATGCGTGCTTATGTATATGTGTCGACGCACTGTTCAAATGGCTTCGAATGTGTGGGTTTCTCGACCAGACATTGCAAGTGCGTTCGATTATCCTTATAAACACACATGGTAATGATGCGTGCATCACGCAAACGGACCACTATTCCAGTTTTGCGTTTGTGCATGCGTGCGGTAGGCATTTGTATGAGTCGTGTATGTGTGCTTTTATCCTCGCTCTTATTTAAGTCCTGTCATCTTGGCCGCGCCAAAAATTATTCACAAGTCTTAAAACGAATTTGCACCTATATGGCACAACTATCCACTTACGAACACTATGCTAGACCTTGCCACAATCATTTGGGGCATTCGCCTTCTTAAATAGATCCCGCGTAGTCATAGGCCTAAAGAATTATGACTAATGCGCTTATGATGTGACCGGCGTCTGCGGTAACATCTTTTTAGTTTAGGATTTTCAGTCTAAGCTTTTTATTTGATGATGCAAACATGAAAACTTCTTAAATTTGTGCTTATGCGCTCAAAGTATACCAATTATTAAATGTGCGGTATCTCGAAATGTATAATCAGTATCAGCATTAGTGTCCACGTGCTAAATGTGGTCTCGTAGACTGTCTTGCCAGTCATCTACTATCTAGTAAACAGGTCATTCCACAAAGGATTCAAGGAATTTGAATTGCTCTACGTCGCACTGTTTATGATTGCATAAAATGCTGCGTATCACAGATGTACATACAAGACGTAACTCATTTTCTAGAGCTTTAAAAAGCTAAAATAGATATTCCATTTTAATAGAACAGACACAAGTATAATTGATGTGCAAGAGACAGTAAATTCACGCCCAAGCTACTGCAGCAATTCACTTACACTACCAATGTCAATGCAATTTGGTATGCACCCATGTTCGCTAATGCTCGCGCCTTTTGCCAATCTCATCAATAATTCTCACAGACATTCACAAAGAACGGTCAAACTAAGACAGGATTTGCAAATTTGAAATGGATGTAGGGGAAAGAGATTAAAGTGGTAGGGTAGGATGTAATTGAGATTCTGCGTGTAAACCAAAGCCAACCCTTCACTACGCATGTAGGTGGCAATACATTTTACAATAGGCCCTTCAAAAAGTTATTCAATTCGAACGCACTATGGCCATCTAGACCATATTTTTGGCTGTATATGTATCCGATTGTTTCAAACACTTGTATAGATTGTGTGCTTAGAAATGCACTTTTAGGATCACTGTATTGGTGGCTGATGCAACGAGAGTGTAACACAGCAACAAACTCATACTAACAAACACATCACACGCCTACCAACCGGAATAAAACACCAACACAAATTTACAAATGCATTTCTATCGCTGCGTGGTGTGTTTCAGCATGTTCTTCCTCCGTGTTCTAATATCACGGCAATATTGGGAAAAAATGTTTTCTAAGTCAGGCATATACTGTTATTTGTTAAACTATTAAACATCCCACCCGCTGCCCACAAATTCCCCGTATATATGAATGCCTGAAATTTGAACATGTTGACGCAATGGAACCTTAGATCTGTTTATTTTTATTCCAATTTTAACTTAATTACTGCGTTTTAACACATGAACAACGGGCAAGCTTTGCGCATCTCTCAACCCCTGTCAGCCACCCTGCTTATTAACCAAACTCGTCACGACTGCAGCATGAGAGCAGTTACATACCAACCGCAAATATACTATACATACGTGCTACATTTGTCAGCACTGGTCCTCTAGGTGGGCGCTGTCATGTTGTCCTGCCGGGGAAGGAGTGGTAGAGAAGAGGGGGAGATATAAATTAAATTTAATTTTTAAGTCCGCAAATTATTCATTGGCATTTTTGCCATTTTAGCCACCACCGCATCCTACTGCCCTTGCCGTGATGTTAGTGATATTGATCCTATCAGGTCTGTAGTGGATGCAATTTTTTTCCACTTCGGAGTTGTACCCGGGTGGTTGTGAAATTATATTTCATTTTGTGAATGGGTGTATTGATGGTGCACTGCTATTTAGGATTTAAAACATACTTTTGACAAGACAAAAGGTATTTGTTGGATTGGAGTTGCACTCTAAGTCTTGCACTCACCCTTTTTCAGATATTCTTCCTTAATATACCTTCCGGCACTTAAATCGAAGTCAATTAGCATTGCTTTTACACAGCCAAGTGCAACTTGAAAAATATACTGTCATGAATACGTAAGAAAAAGCACCAGCTCAACAGCTTATTTACAGTTTTACCTTCTCAGGGAACGCTCTTAGTAAAGAATGTTCCTCGAAAGTAGATTAGAATTTAGGGCCCATCGATCGAAAACCCATTGATCAATTGATACTACAATAACATTGGTGGTTACGGCACTTGCTTTGTACAACGCAAAGTTAAAGAGGAAGCAGGCCAGCCGAATCTTAGAGCAGCCTAGTCAGCATTCCTTCGAGGAGATCATTGTAGTGAATTCTCTAAATGCTCTTGAACTTTTCTTTTTCCATGCTACTAACTCAATATCTTAAATTTACGCCTCCATTTGCTAAACAGCTTAATCTCTGTACAACAAATTTGCTCTACACCTGCATTGGATTTCATTACAATTAATATCTGCCTTCGTGTTCAAATAGTTGCATTTGAAATCGGAATGACGTCGTTGTCGTTCGCGACATTGTAAAACGGAGATAAAACCGATTAGGTATTATGGCGCAAACATCTACATTTGTTTTGTTGTGCAAACAGAATTCACGATTAAAGTATTTAAAAAACTTGACAGTTGTATCTAATCACTGATAGATTGCACTTACAGTGGTCAAACTTAGATCGTATTTTGTAGTTATTGTCGACAGATTTAAGAAGTACAAGAGAGACAAAATAAAAAAAAAACATGACTTCGGTTCAAAGTAGACAAGGCTGTAAAGCGACAAACAATTATTAGTGGCTGCGAGAAGAACAATACTTACAGAGCTACACTTATCACTCTGAGTATGGTGAAAGAAAGCCTGTGTATAACCTTCTCTCTGAAATAGCTTTAAAATGTCTTAGGATGTAATAATAAGCATTCCAATATACAGCTCAGATGTAAATTTATGATATTTAACTTACGGTTCAAAACTCGATTGCATGGATTGACAAAAACAGCAGTTACGCCAAAATACGATGTCTATTTTCCGTCATTATCTTCATTTGAAATGCCCATGGGTGTGATATTATCAGGAGTTCCTTCGTAGACAAGTTTGCTGATCTGACGTTAACTCAATCTAGAAGATAACTTTTTAAAGTTCAGCTAAGCACTGTTTTATTTTCTATTCAATGACGCCGTAGTGCAATATAATGCAACGATCCCCTGGCCTACCCCCACTCAGTTGAGATTACAACAAGTCCTATCCCCACCGGTAGTAGAAGTCACTATCGCCACAATCTCTTCACCAACGAAGCACACTTTTTCCAGCAATTCTTAATCAAACATAATATTGTGTCCATTGTTCTGCACTTGTGTTTTGTTTACACTGCTCGCTCCGAGGGGTGGTGTGGAAAAGGGTGACAAGGTGAGAACTGAGAAAAACACCACCCAACTGCTGTAAATTGTAAATATATGGAAAAATTGAATATTAGAATTGCCCACGCGATTAGATGACTCGTTGTACTTTTTTGGAGTGTGTCAATTTTCCGTTCCTAGGTTTTTGTGTATTTCTGAACTTACGGTAACTGCCTCAATGCTCATGGGGTCGTTCGGCGATAAAGTGTGTGCAGCCCTTGTGTGTTTGCAAGTATGAAAGGTGTCGCTAAGTCCGGTCGATATTGCGTATGTAATCGTTTTTGACTTACAATCAAGGCGAAAAATATCGGGCAAATATTTTCGGTAAACGAATTTGAAATTCCAACAGAATATGTGGACGTTGCCCAGTGACTCGGAAAGTCCTTGTAAACTGTGAGTATGCCTTCGTCATACTTTTTTTTGAAACACACAAAATGTAATCAGATGTAGATAAGGTCCAAACTGACTAGATACGACAACTGTTTATTATTTCATTTTTAAATCAAATTCATATATATTGAAATGACGAAATCAAATGTAGAAAAGGAAAAAATAATTAAAACTGTATCTAGAGAAAGTTTCTTGTCCCAATAAAACCAATAAAACCGAAAACATGACGACACACGCTATTAATGTTTTTCTTCCTTTCTCTGATTTCATTATTTCGAACATTTTGAGAGACAGAAAAAATGCCAAGCTTTCTGCACAATATTTGTCTTATTTAAAGTTTATTTCAGAAATCGCTCATATCTGACTTTTCAAACCGGAGGTGCAATCCTTATTTAAGACCAAATTGTGTCAGTCTAAGTGTCAAACTGTGTTGTGGAAAATTACGTATATGACAAGGGATACGTAATATTCGTAATAATTTATGTAGATCATTTTTGCACACTAACATAAAAATTATTCTTCAAAAGCGATTTAGAAGGGTAAAAATGGTTTCGCAGCAATCAGAATTGACTTAAAAACAAAAAAAAAATATTTTAGTTCTGAAATGGTTGTTAATCTTTCCTATTGTTCTTTTATGCAATTGGTTCATTCTTTTTTTTTACATTTTCATAACCAAGAAAACATTTCTGACAAGGAAAGCTTACATTTGCCGAGAGAACATCAAAAGTTGAAGAAACATTATATCTTCTAAAATGGAAAAATGCTGTGAATGCATTAACGAAAAAGTGAAAGTCTTGTTTTATAATATATATGTAGATAACTGTCTGGAATAAAGACAAAACCATTGACAAAGTACTTATGGTGTCAAAAGGTGCAATAGACCACTTTGATCGGACAAGAGCACCCTTTTCCTGGGGCATACGCAAATTAACGTAAAATAAGGTTCACCAAGGTATATTTTATGTTGATTTGACCGACAACGTCCTTGCAAAGAATATATGTATATTTATGCAGGCTATATTTTCTTTTTATTTGTTTTAAATTTGATGCCTATAGAAAAGCCTGCATTTTTGTGTCAAATTTCTGAAATTGCTTTAGAAAAACATCCAAGCTCCTACCGAAGACCAGCTCTGGGCATGTCAGTCCATTCAAAACGATACAGATGAAAAAAATTATGCCATAAATTAACTGTCGATATAACTGGTATCGCTATTAGTTTATTTCACCTACGTCCAGTATGCTGTAAATATGCAGTATATTTACATATTTTTAAATCTGGGTAACGGCTGGTGTTTTTGATATTAATTTCCAACGCATTTGATTTAGTTTCTGCTTATCAAGTGCGTTACTTTTTAAACTCGTTCACATTCAATCGCTTTCTCTTTCACTTTTGATGAATTTTCTCTTAAATACACCGCTTCCACTCGACTCAAAAATTTCCCATGCTTTCTTCTAATCGTTGAGTGAAAGTTTCTCAACAAGTGGATAGAGTTTGCACGCACCTCGCGCTGGAATAATTTATAAGAGCAGAATACACGCTTTTCCTTCTCTTCCCCTCATTGCCGCCCCATCTACACGGCCCTTCAAACTTGCAGGATAATGCCATGCAAGACTCTCTTTCGCATGCTCTTTCTTTGAAATGAAATCTTCCAAGAAACCACGGAATTCTTTAGAACAACAGTGGGCTATCACTGTATCCTTTATTGGAAACTCAAACCTGTCTAATGCTTGAGGGTTTCTTAATTTTTCTCTCTCTCTCTCTCTCCCAAACTTTTCTTTACCCCATCACTGAAAGAAGTTGCGCTCATAGACGACGCTCCAAGACGATGGCGAATAAGCGCAAGAAAGCAACTTCTTTGAATTTTCCCAAAATTCTAAGGAGGATGTTTTTGGGAGTTGCGTCGTGAATTGGGTCGAAAAGGATTGAGTTGGCGCAGGGCGTATGGAGGACGTGCGGGGTTTTATCATCATTTCTGCACCGTAACGTTTCAAATATAAGAAAATAATATTTATACTTAAGAAACACAACACTTCGAAGTTAGTTTCTCGGGATCTGCCGATGAAGAAGGAGCTGGAAAATTATACCCTTAAGACAATTCAGACTTAAGAATTTCTTAAGACATTTTCAGATTTCCACCGCGCTGCAGTGTACAAATGTATATATATATTTCGTAGTTGTTTTGTATTTTTATTTCGTTCGAAGTCGTCTGCAGTCGTCTGCAGTTCTGGCCTTGTTCTTGTCCAAGCCTAGGCCCCGGAGAGTGTATATTGTGTTCATTCAAAAAAAAATAAAAAATTGTGTGAAGCAATCAAAAATTTCTCCCATCGTCGTTCAAGTGATTACAGAAAAGAAAAATGCGATCCTAAAAAATAGCAAATACCGCTTTTGAAAATCGTCTATATGATATTTGGCGGGAACAATTTTATTTCAGTGAAATTAAAAAATGCAGTATTCTGATCAGAAAAAGTGTTGATGAATTGCATCCTGATGTCAAATGTATGCGAAGTTTGATTTCTCATATTCTACTTTTGGCGCCAAGTTTCCTTCTTTGTTTTTTTTTATTTTTGGATGATACTGTCATACGAAAGTTGATATTTTTAGAATTGCTCTTTTTAATGATTGTTGTAGATTTCTGATTTCTTCATTTTTGGGATAATGACATGTAAGGGAGCACACGTTTCCGACAAGTTTTGCGGCATAATTATCCCTTATGCATGACATCTACATGCTTATTGGGGTGAAACATCCTTGCGTATAAGTTTACTTTTGACTACGCTCAACAGGAGTGTTAAATGCAATTTTGAAGTGTTGTACGGTTGTGCGGAGAACGAACTCAAGTTTTTGGGAACTAACGGCGGTTGGTTTGAATTCGGGTTTACTTCATTTCGAAAGTTTGTTGTTTTTACTTTGTTTTTCATGAAGGGAATTTTACTATCCACACATTATCCATTAAAAACGTAAATCTTTGAACAATGCTATGAATAACTAAGCAAATTACTTAGTGCGTTAGGCAAACAAAATACTATAACTTTATAACGCTTTGCATATTTATTATCAGTTGTTAAAGATGTTTTTTGACAACAAATAATATTTATTTCTTCATATTTGCAAAAATAATGTTCTGCGTAATAATTGCAAGAAATAAAGTTCTCTAGTATAGACGTAACGTTTCGGTTTAAATGTAATACTGCATAGTTGGATAAGTTGTAAAAACAAAATTTACGCTTACCCACATTCCCCAGTTTTTTTTCTTTTTCGGGTTTCTGACAACTGACAAGAAGATATATAAACTTTATTCAAATTTTTCCCGAGGATTCACAGTAACGAGTATGTCCAAGAAACAGAATGTTTAGAAGAAAAAATAGAAAAATAAAAAGAAAAACAATAAAATTAATCATCGATTTTTATCGTCAGTGTCAGTTATGCTTTAAAATTTATTATTTAAGTAAGTAAGAACTCCTTTGTGAATTAATAGCGTTTAATTATCATATGTTTTTATTTTATTTTGCATATTTGTTTCTTGCAATTCACCTACACACAAAAATTTGCCGTTAAAACTGGATAATTGAGTACAATTTAACAAGGGCCAAGTGGCAAATGTGTGTAGAAAGCAGCCCTGGTTTTAGTTTCTCTTCGTTTTAATTTATATAATTCTTCTTTAAATCATTATTTTAAATTGATAAAGCAGCATTGAAATGTAAAATGATTGATGCTTATGTATATTTTAAAAATATAATATATATAATAATATAAAATTTACTTTACTTCAAAACTTAAGCCTTGTATTTGGCAATAAATTAATAAAATTTATATTCCCTTAGTTCTAAAATTTATCGACCTTAATTATTTTTCAATATTCCATTCATGTTGAATATATTCGGATTGATATTCGGATGAGAGAAGTACGGGTTTCAAATTCAGTTACATTTGTATTGTGAAATTTTAAAATCATTTTCATGGCTTATGGCATTTTGCCAGGTCAAATTTCATTGTCATTATATTGTTAATACATATGACATTTTTACAAATTTTGATATTTTTTCCATTGCTGCATTCTCTTGCATAATATAATGATAAAATGATGTATACAGTTTATACAAAAAAAAAAAACAAGATATGTGTTCCATGGGAAATGCTAAACATTTTGCTTATTGCAACTAAAATTCCAATATGCCGTCGGCAACTGAAATGTTTTGTGTATAGCTTAAGTATATGGCTGAGTGATATTTTTTCCTATTTGTTTTTTTTTCCTGCTACCCATTTCAAAGATTTCTCCCAAACAAGTTGCAGGTTTTTACTAGTATGGCAACTTAGCTTGTCGTAAGCTTGAGACAATAGAAAACTCCCCCTTTAGGAAAAATGTGTTCATTTTGCTGAGCGCATCCTATTTTGTTAAACTGCCTAGCTCATTCTATTCAATGTAAGATAGTTTTTGCGGTGGAGTAGTTGTAAATAACTCATTCTAATCTGCTCTTGCTTATGTAAAACTAATGTTAATTTTTTGTGAATTTTCAGGTTAATCAAGGCTATAAATGCACAATTCCCAGCACCCACGTAGTCATTGGCAAATGCAGAACATTCGTATACTAACAAAATCCACCTAAAAGCTGCGAAACGAAAACACTACTATTGCTGCATTAAAGTAAATGGCTCTATAAAACTTTTCGTTAAATTGGACACTCGCTTACTAAAAACATAGAGTTTTATGAAGCGAATCGAATTTTTCTACGAATGTCAAGATTTTTCCGCATTAACTAAAAGTATTAAAAGCCTTTCCATTATTAAGGCAACAGCCCACCATTGCCAACTGGCTGGTTGACTGTCCAACACACAGTGATACATACAATTTTTAAAACTGGACGACTATCATTCATATCTCGTGCCATTTGCCGGAGGTAACGTTGCTGCATATTCCGTTGACAATTTGCGCCGCATCTCGGACCAACATCCGCCAAGTCATCATATTCATCATCAGCATCACCATAACATCCACGGCACTCAAGCTCCGCTAAGTGACTCTACAGAAGATACTCATAGGGTAGACCTGCAATTCGATACGAACAAGAATCGATTTCAGCATCAGCAGCAGCCACACCACTATCATCATCAGCAGCACGAACAGCACCCAGAGCACCACTATCAACATCACAATCACCACCATCTAGAGCAACAGCAGCAACATCTCGACAGCTGCCTAAACGACATTAGGCCAGCGGAATACAAATACGAACCATCCGGCGGCAAACTTTCCCACCCAACAATCCCCCCCGCACCGCTAAGGATACCGACGCAAGTTCAGCCATCAACGATAGGAGCCATTTCTGCGGGACAGACCTTAGGCAGTCATTCAAAAGTGGATCAGTGGCTGTTGAATCAGTTTAAGATAGCAACCGAAGCTGCACTTGATCTACGCTCAACGCCACTTATTTCTCACCATCACCAGCAGCAGCAACAACAGCACCATCAACATCTTCACCATCAGCAGCATCAAAACTTGGATCAGCAGCAGCAACAGCACATTGGCCTTCTGGAGGGCGGAGTTTCAGAACATCTGACAAAGCTTTCACCCTCCCAGGAGCATAATACACTTCCACCGCTGCCAGTAATTAACACCGCTGCAGCAGCTGCAGCTGTTACAGCGGCTGCCACTGCTGCCGCCTTAGACAGCCAGATGACAACAGACGTCCAACAACAGCATCAACATCAGCCCGCCAACCGAACGCTCTTCAAAATGGAGACTGACTTTTGGCAACCGGCTCGCGGGCCGCCTATCGGTTTGGCCACAGTCGCTCACCATCACCATCATCAACAGCAGCAGCAACACCAACATCAGCATCATCAGCACCATCAGACTCATGAGTCCCTTTCATTGTTTAACGCCGCAATGGCGGCAAACGCAGTAGCAAATGTTGCAAACAATGCTGCACCACAAAATACCAACAACAGCAATAATAATAACAACGGAACCAACAGCAATGACAACGGCGGCAGCAACATTGACAGAAGCGACGTCAATACTGGCACTACAGATGTTGTGAGCTCATCCGAAAACGCGTCCTCATCCGTGGTAACAATATCACGATCGAGTGTTGAGCCGATTTGCGGTGGCGGTGGTGTTAATAACAGAGACTCGCGAAGTCCATCGCAAAGTGGTCCCAGCCCAAACCAGAACAACCATCAGACGGCCAACAGCCCTACCCCAACTACAGCCCATCTCCACCATCAGTTGCAACAACAAATTCATCATCACATTCACCAACAGCAGCAACAGCACGCCGAGAGTGAGCAAAGCGAAGCTTTGGCAAATGGTGAAATCAGTGGCAGCAGTGGAACAGTTAGCACAGGCGGCGGAGATGCTAATGCCTCCACCGGAGGTTGTACAACACCAATTCCTGGCAGTCAGCACATGACTCCAAACCATAGCCTACAGCAGTTGCAGCATCTTCAACAAAATCACATCCAGCAGCAACAACAGCAGTCAAATCAAAGCCAGCAACAACAACAGCACCAACGCCAGCTGCAGCAGTCGCACCAGCAGAGCAGTCCCCAAATGAATCTGACGCAGCAACAGGCAGCAGCAGCAGCAGCAGCCGCCGCAGCAGCGGCGGCCTCATTATCACATCCACCACAGCCACTTACCCCATCCGGGGGCAGCTCCACGCCCGACATCAAGTTTAACAGCGAGAAGTTAGTGAATGATATCCAGGTGAGTGTCCTCAAAAGTGCATCAAAGCATCAATGTATGCGTTTTTTTTTTGCGTTACATTATTTTTATTTATATATTTTTGTGTGTTGATGCGTATGATTGTGATTGCATGAGAGACCGGCAAGAATAGGAATGTTAAAGTTTACGTAGTAGAGACGTGTGCCACACTTTCGCTTTTTCTCTTTACGCAAACACCTCAGAATCGATCATACACAAACTGAGACTGATACTGAGAATAACACAGGAAAATAAATGAGAAATCTCCTCGGAAGGCCTCAAACCAGAATCGAGTGTTGCAGTGAATCAGTGTCATTTCATGGCAGGTGAGCTGGTAGAGAATGGTGGCTATTTTCAATTTCGAACCGGCACCCTTATTGTTGACACACACAAAAATCTGGCTATATTACAAGGTTTTTCTTCGACATTTAGTAGCAAGTTGCAACGATTGCACGTGTTGCTTCTTTTTATGCACGTTCATAGATTCACAAAAAACGAACGTCCTTATCAAAGTAAATACGTCGCTTGTGTGAATGTGTTTGTACGTATGTGAGTATGTTTAGAGGAGATTGCAGGAATTTCCTCATCTTTTGTGCTAGTTCAACTTCAGTCTGTCTGTGGCTGTCTGTGATTTTCTGGTTAAAAGTTAAATGTCCCAATTTTGTTTGTTTGCCTCTAGTGACGAATGTGTGTGCGCGGGGAAAGGCGTGGGATACTCGTACGACTCCATTCGCCCCTCCACTACAGTTCAGTATTGGATGAGAAGCAAATTATTTTTTTAAAAGTATACTCTTTATGGCCAAACGAAGGGATTTTTGGTTGTTAGAAACTTCACTTGGGTAGGGGACGCATCTCACTGTGATTTGGAATTGATGAGAAACAAAATTAAAGTCCATTTCACTGTTGCTCTTGGCATGTGCATGCATGAAGCCGAATGTATGGTTGGGTCGGATCCAAAGTTTAACATGTTCTCTACCATGTCCTTAACCCTCTCTCTGCTTTTTTTCTCTTTTTCTCTCTCGTTTTCTTTTGCTGTGTCTTTCTCTCTGGTTTGCTTTTCTATTTGTCAGTGTGTATCGTATGTTTGGCCTTGATTTTTGTTTTGAAAAGATTCCAACTGAAACCGGGTCGTCATCGTATACACACGTGATTGCTAAAATGTCGTAACGGGTGAAGGGGGCTGTGTTTGGGTGCGTTGCATATGATGAAAGTTTCAATCTCATTCAAGTGTCGGGTATAACTTTTGTTTGCGTGGTTAAATGCGATGAAAAAAATTATATCACTCCAACTCAACTTCCTTGCAAGTGAAATTATTTTTCTTCATGAGCTATGGCTTTTACTTTCTTCGTCATAATAACGTTGGTAAATATTTAGATCCTTAGTGAAAGCCATTTATGTCGGCCTATGCTTTAAAACAACCTTAGCCAGTATATTGGCGCTCTTTTTAACTAGCCCCCTAAAGATTGAACTCTTCGAGGTATATGTATATCCATTATAAATAGAGCCCTCTTTGAAGTGTTAAAGATAATCATCAACAAAACACACGACCTTTAAGCACGCCCATAATGGCCGGTGTGAAAAAGAAAAATAAGCACCGATCAACATTGGATGCAAAAATACCCTGATGAGGAACTGGAGCAGAACATAAAGAAAACAAACAAGCAAATGTCAGCCCACCCCCTCATTTACACACTACACGCCGTATGGCTGTGAACACAAGGCAAACAAACAAAATCGTTCGTGATGCGTTCCCACTACGCTGTGTCGAAGTCAAAAATATCAACGACGACAAGTTCAGGAAACGACCACTTCCCCGATTTACAATCCCCGCCCCCTTAACCACGCTGTAACACCATAATTGCTAGTCAAGAAATTGCAAGTTTTTCTCGTCCAAAAATTGCACACAGCACAGTAAAAGAAAGAAATGTGCAAAATATGTATGCATGCAAAAGAGCGGTAGAAAAATATCTAAAATCAAACTGATAGAAACAATGAGTGTAAAAGAACAAGCAACAGAACACACAAATTAAATCTAAAAAAACAGGCAACAAAAGAATGAAGACTGAAACGGTTTAGCCAAGCACATTGCAAGAATAAACAGTGTCCGTCTGTCCCTCCCAGAAAAACAAGACGAATTTGAAAAAATAAGTACAAAAAATGAGTAGGAGAAACAACCACTTTTCCGTAGAAGGGATTTTTTCTAAATCCCTCCCCTTTATTGAATTTTTCTTCATTTTAACTAGTCTTTCATGTGTTTTTTCCATTAGTTTTGTCTCATTTATTTTTGCTCTATGTGTTAAATTTTTATACTTTTTTATAACCTCTTCGTCCTCAATCATCCTGTTAGCTCTCGGTCGACCCTTGACTATGTATAACTGAAATGGCAGTTGAATATGTATGCATACATTCATACGTTCAAATTGCGTGTGCACCGTGCACCGTGACAAGGATATGTCGAAAACTGTGCTCTAGTTCGTTGGTCGATTGTACTCCTCCTCCTCCTTCCTATCATTCTCTGTCTCATCCCTAACGTTGCCCACTTTTGTAAATGTAAGAGGAACATAAAAACGGTAAAAGAGAAAAAAATATTAAAGAAAAATGCACTCCC